>OZ010581.1:51542202-51569702 GCA_963932145.1 Acanthosepion lycidas | reverse complement strand
AAAGACATTGCAGGAGGTTGCATTTAACTGTTTCAAAAGTAACAGGGTGAGGCATAGATGCCAACTAACTAGCACGCTTAAAACTAGTAACATGCTTAAATTTATGTATTCGGTGCATCAAGGTATTATATATATATATATATATATATATATATATATATATATATATATATATATATATATATATATATATAATACAATCTGGAATACTTTAATTTTTTACATGTTTCGCCGATCTGATAGTGTCATCATAAAAGTTAATTTTTATTTAGAAATATTCTACATAAGTCTGAGGGAAAGGCATTTGCGTTTAATACTCTGAGTGCTTGAGATTATCTTTTTACTTTAAATATATCAAATGCATTAGATTTAAATAATTGAAAGTTTGATTTATTTATATAATTTCAAGTTCTTTTTATGTTCGTATAAACCTTCCCAAAACTAAAACAATCACCTGCAACTCGAATGAAACCAGTGATGACCTCTACCCTGAATCAATCCTTAAAATCCAGAGGGTGAATTAGTAAATACTAAACAGTACAAATAAATCTGTGCATGGATCAATTAAAACAAATTAAACAGAAATTTCTTTGAATGAGCGAAGCCTCTAATTCTCGGTGTATGAACATTCTACTTTGACCTTGTAGACTGTCGCGACAGAATCACAAAAAACTATATCAGCTTGCAGAAACCATAACAATAGAGGAACAGCAGCAACAACTAAAATGGACATCAAATGTTTTTTGAAGAGAAAATAATAACGTAAGTATGACAATACTTCAAATAAATGGGTACGAAGGAAACCCAATAAATATTAGACAGATCAATAACAACTACGAGACTTGAGAAAACTATTTTCTTGAATTTATTTTTAAGAAACAGATTTTCTAAATTTCCCCTGACACTAGTACTGGCTAATGTTAAGCACTTCCTGATAAGCCAACGAATATTAATACCATTACGATTTCTAAGCATATTTGAATTATGGGATGTTTCACACACACACACACACACACACACACACACACACATATATATATATATATATATATATATATAGATAGATAGATAGATAGATAGATAGATAGATAGATAGATAATATTAGTGGTAAATATACACATACATATGCAAAATAGTTAAATATATATACATAGGTGCATGCACATACATGTATATATTTTGAATAAAAAATTCCGAGAGGATAGACTCCAGGCAGAACTCAATGTCCAGACACAGTAAGGATATAATAAAAAGGCTTAAACACTAATATTCCATGGAGTATCAGTGTTTAAGCCTTTTTTATTTTATATATATATATATATATATAGAGAGAGAGAGAGAGAGAGAGTTGGGGGAGGTCATGTATACATTCTTTTTAGTAGATTCTTACTTCTAATGTAATATCAACCGGAGAAGTTTATCATATCTTTTGATAAAAGTTTCAGGTCACTTTTATATGTACTTTTCTTTGCGTTCCAGAATATTTTCTCGATGTATTTTTGATCGGCAAATCAATTATCTTACATATTCCCATTCAAATTTATATATACACATATATATATCATCAAGTCTAGAACAAGCCTCCTAAACACAAATTTTGGGACTCATCAGCAGTGCGCATCCATTACCGAGAATCGAACCCGGATCATTATGATACAGCGCTAGCATCATACCACTGGACCAGCGAGATTCGATGACGACGAGGAAACTACCGAGATCCAATATAGTGCAGCTACTTATAATTTCGATGGTGATACTCATCCAAGCAGACATAAGCCACCGGAACCTGGACGCAAGAGCAACGTCTTTTTTCACCATGCCGCTCCAAACAGAGTATTAGAAGTTGCATCAAGCATAGGTTTATAAGTGATAGAGTTTTTGGAGATTTGAATAATTCCTTATAATAATTCATCGAGTCTAGAAGAAGAATACCAAGTTGTTTGATGTTTGTGTTGTATCTTAACGCTCCGGTTTCGCGTAGTGGACGCGCATTGCTGATCGGTAACAAAAAGGACGAAACACCCATCCAGTCCTTTCTGCCTTCTGTTGACACACACAAACACGCGCGCGCGCACGCACACACACACACACATATATATATATATATATAGAGAGAGAGAGAGAGAGAGAAAGGGGGATATGATTTTTAATAAAAAACTGAAAATCTCTATGAAGAAATAATTGAAAATCTAAAGATACCAAATCGACTCGACAATCCATTAAGAGCAAAGCACAATTTTGGAAGGAACAGTAATTTTATTTTCTCATTATTCGCATCTTGTTCTCCATCTGAAGAACTTTATGTCGTTTCTCACAAAACAAAAGCTTTCAACAACATGTCTAAGTGCTACTTTCCATTTGTATTTTTTTTTTTCAGGAAAAGAATTGGACCGAAGAGCGCAATATTTGAAAATGTTTAACCGGTGTGTTCAAAGTATGCACATTTCCTTGACGTCGCCATTACTGTATACACTTTAGACCGCATAGACAATGATCATTCTTTTAAAAAGCGACTTTTAATAAAACCCAAACATATGAAAATGGATTTATAATTTTCTTTATTCGTGAAAAATTGACAAGAAAGATATTAAACAAATATTTATTTATAGGTTACTTATTCACAATAATAACTTTATATTTACAATAGTAGAAAAATATGTGGATCAACTATAATGAAATATTAGGATTTTAGAAATAAATAAATATGAAAAACATATTTTTACTTATTTATAAATTTATAAAAAAATATTTGTGAACAAGAAAATTTAAATAACACATAACGACAAGTAACTATAATAGATTTTGAAAAAAGAAATCCCGGACATTTCTTTTATTTGATCTCATAAATTAGGCAGAAATTGTCTTTTCTTCTTACATATTTTGTTAATTTTGAAATTTTATATAAATTCTTTAACAAAAATATTTACTTTCAAATTTGGTTCTTCATAAAATGGTAAATTATACATTTGTATAAAAGGTAAATAATGAATACTGCATAGTACTTGGTTCCCGTATTCTTCTTATTGTAACCTGGGGAAGGTTACTGAATAGAATAATCGCACGAAGGTTGGTAATGAACGATAATGCTTAGGAGACGAACAACACATATAAGGATTTGCCAGTGGCGCGTAGTCAACAGCTAGGAGTGAGTCAATTGAATTCCACAATTAATCTCCAACTCCAGGATATTCACCAACCGCCGCACGCGGACAGATGTGGCAAAAGACCGAATTTAATATGGGTTATCCGAGCCCGTAGGCTCGGCCAAAAATTCCCCGTAGACCCCGTATAAAATAGGGTCGTATATCTGTTTCCCTAGACGAAACTCTGCCCCTTCATTCGAAATAGTCTCATCTGGGGATCCTCTCTGTCCAGAAGCTGAGAGTTTGACCAGCACAGCTGGGGACGAATCTCCAACTGCAGGATATCTACCAACCGATCCACGCCGTCAGATGTGGCACAAGGCAGAATTTAATGTAGAATATCCGAACCCGTAGACACCGTATAAAATGGGGTCGCATAGCTGTTTCTCGCGAGGAGACTCTGCCCTTCGACATAGCCTCATCTAGGGATCCTCACTGCCCGGAGTCAGAGAGTTTGATCAGTACAGTTTTAGACGAAGCTCCAACTATAGACCACCATACATTATTCATTATTGTAGTTATGTGAATGTGGTCATGCCCACTATCTGCAACGCTTATAATAATGTAAATAAGCATTGACGAGAGATTAAAAGTGTATATTGTAATAGCATTTTCAATGGAATATTCGTCTTTTTAAAATACGGTTCTTTTGCAGACATGTAGGTTAAACATAGCCAAATATGTTTTTTTTATAATCTTTCATCAGAGCGTTTATTTAGTATCTGTTCAAAATGCCCGTTCTGTCAGGATTTGATGCTGTAAAAGTTTCCAGTAGAATTCACTAAACGCATTTAGTTGCTTGTTCGTAAGATATTAATCTGTAATTTACAATATTATAGAATTATCCGACTAAAATATTAGACATGTCATGACATGTTTATGCTTGGTGTCAGGTTTAATATAACATTGGGTTGTCAGTTATGCATTCCTTCTTTCTTTCTTAAATTATTTGATAGATTAGTAGGAGGGAACAGCCATCCAATTTCCTTTTTATTGTTGTGTGATCTCATTTTATTTAATTTATAATGCAGAATGTAAACACGATATAGAAATGTTTATATATTAAAACGTCTATGAAACCTGTAATAATTGACACTAGGAATACATTGGAAAAACCTCAATAAATTTAAATAAAAAATTATGTGAACACAAAAGTGATCTTTTAAAAAACACCGTTGGTAATCTATTAGATGCTAACAATAGTGATTCATATCATAATTCTGATTTAAACTGACGAGAAATCAATTTACTAAGACGAACATATATGCTTTAATCGTTAATTCATTCACATTAAATTTACATTCAGGTTCTTAAAACATTTCACCTTTAGTGACAGATCATCAGTGATCACAGTGTAGGATACTGAAGAACAAAAGTGATAAAGACATGAACAAAAAGAAACCAAATGAAATCGGCAAGACTATATACCAAAACATATATTTAAAAAGAAACATGAATTAAAATTAAAAATTCTCAACGTCAATTCTCCTTCGTGCGCATGTGTAGTGGCATCAGCGGAAACGCTACCTTAGTTCGATGAAGTCCTAAAAGACAAAATCCATCACACACAAAATTGTCTTAGTTTTCCCTAAAATAACGCAGAATAAAAAATAAAAAGTTTGAATAAGGGAGGACCTTCTGTTTTTCTATAGACGCTCACTTTCATATCCATTGTCTAGTGGACAGAATGGCAAGAAACATGATAACTGTTATGGAGTGGTTTCATAATGGAGGCTTGTATTTGTACTGTCGGTCCTAAAATAGGTTCGGCGTAGAAAACTTTAAGAACTTGATGTAATAGGTAATGACGCAGAGTAAATCTAGTTGCGGTCGCCGATACTTTAGTATCCGACTAACGGTCGTCCAGCATCGACTGACTGACCGACGATATTCAGTCACCCCGCCAGGAGGGCGTCATGTGGCACAAGGCCTTTTTAACGTGGGATCTCCGAGCCGATGGGCTCGGCCAAAAATCTGCCCATTGAACCCGTATAAACGGGTTCAGGGCCGGTTTACCTCTCCGAAAGAGAATCCGCCCTTCGGGGAAGCCCCCTTCGGGTTCCTCCCCGATCGAAGGCAGAGAGTTGAACCGATCTGCCAGTCGACTGACTGATCGACCCACTGAGCGATACCCGTTACTCTTACTATAGAATAGATGTGTTCCACTATAACAATAACAAATTTTCTTCTTTTTATTCCTACTTGTCATTTTATATACGGTCAAAATCACGTAAACGTTTTGACCGCTTGAATCTTGTGACTATTGTATTAATTCTTTTATGAATATTTACATATGTGCTGTATATATATATATATATATATATATATATATATATATATATATATATATATATATATATATATCAGGATTCCAGCTATGTGTCAAACAGCACGTTAAACTGAGCTATGTAGCCTAGAGTAGCAGCCAGTATAATGGAAGGAAAACAGATTTCATAGGTCTCGCTATTCAATCGAGTCCCACAGTGGTCAGTCAGCTATCATTGAGCAGGCACATAGCTATTTAATACTGGCCTGCCACATAATATATTGCATTCACACGAAGCAAAAATTGGTCAAACATATATATATATATATATATATATATATATATATATATATATAGATAGATAGATAGATAGATAGATAGATATAAGGAATGCTAAGAGAGAATAATTAACATTTAATATGAACGTACAAGCGTGCGCGCACACACACACACACACATACATAAAAACGCAAAAAAATAAGGCACAAATAAACCTAACACCAATAAAAAAAAGCACATAAATTACAATTTTAAATTAATGTCAAAATAAAGAAATGAAGAAAAATCCGCAAACAATTTCTGATAACTCCTGACGAGTGAACGGAACGATCGGAACGATTACACAAATGTTCTTCTACGAAGCTCTAGAAAAATACAAATTGAGTAAGCGAAATATATTACATTTGCATTAATCCTATATATATATATATATATATATATATATATATATATATATATTGAAGACATTTTTTTATGTTTAACGTTCTTTTTATAGATACAAGTATTTAAGTAAATGCTCTGTTTATAATAAACAGGATTAAATAACATTTACCGGCCTGAATGTTCGAGAAATTTTCATAAAAAATATTCGTCCTTGAACAGGATTCGCACCTGCATCCTATACTATACTATACTATACTATGAAAATTTCTCGGACATTCAGGCCGGTAAATATTATTTAATACTGTTTATTATAAACAGAGCATTTACTTAAATACTTGTATCTATAAAAAGAACGTTAAACATAAAAAAATGTCTTTAATAAATAAAATTGTCGGACTTTGTCCATTTCTTAATATATATATATATATATATATATATATATATATATATATATATATATATATATATATATCAGGATTCCAGCTATGTGTCAAACAGCACGTTAAACTGAGCTATGTTGCCTAGAGTAGCAGCCAGTATAATGGAAGGGAAACAGTGAGTTAAAAAATCTGGATAGGGCAACGGAAAACAACTCAGCTCTTCTTTTCAACAAGTCATACAAATTCTCGTTATTCGAAAGAAAAGGAAAGTGTGGAGAACTCTGACCACTTTCGTCATGAAACCACGTGACATTTTAAAATTGGTGCATTTTAAAAATTCATTTCTATTTGATGAACTGACAATATTTCTGTGGTATTCTTAGATGTACTGTAAATGATTTCAAGGTTTATGGCTTTTCGAAAAATATAGAGCCGCACTTTCGTAGACTTATGATTGTGCAATTTGCTTTTATTGAAAAGCTTTGTCTTCACTGTATAAATCTCGTTTACTTACCTCTTCCCCAGTACCAAACACATCGTTATTGATACATACATCTTGTTTCGGATGGACGACTCTTATTCGCAGCAGATTCGACAATAATAACAATTCGAATCGGTCTGCTTCATCTCGATATGTTGGGAGCAATCACATTCGTCGAATTCTGAGTTATTTATAAGCTTCGTTTTGTTCAAGATTCCGTTTGACAGTTTTCCCAATCAGTTACATATTTGCAGACTTTCATATTATAGATAAAGCTGAGTGTTGCAATTGTACACTTGTCCGAGCACCATTCAGATGTCATTACTTAAAGTACCCAGAGATCATCTCAGAGCGGCTTTGCATCTATTAAGAGCTTCATGGATCATTCATGCGCAGGAGATGACTGACATGGTTCGCATTGTCTACTGCATCTTCTTACTGTTTAGCCTGCTACTCAGCGATGCCAGTGAGAAACAAGAATGAAGTAGAGACAGAGAGACGCTTCAGAAAATAACTCGCTACATGGTCGATTTCTTCGATGTCATACATCCTTTCTTGTGCGAAAGGTGAATTCGCTCTTTTCTAGTAATTCACAGAAGCCGCTTCAAACTGCTTGAGAGCAGACGGCACCATAGATTCTATGAATAGTGTTAGGATTTCTTAGATGATTCAATATAAGTTATTATCAATTTTGGACTCGCTCTTCTTCCATCTTATCTTGTAGCTATTGTCATAACGCTAAAATCGCAGTACAGATCACAGATAACAAATAATCCTCCAGTAGGAATTGGCCTTTTATTACTTATACGTCGAGGATTCTGTTTTCTGAAGCGTGCCTTACTGATTAAACCCAAAGGTTAAAATTTTCAAATCAAACATAACCATAAACGGTAACCTTATTTATTTTATTTAATTTTTCATTGTATTTTTTAGAGATACAATATTGAACGAATATATTTGATCAGCTATTATTAATTTTCCTTCATGTAATTAGTAGTTTTGGTGTGAGTTTTTATCTCATTAATTCCGAACTATCTTGACTTGTAAGGGAAATGACACGCACACTTTTTATATATAGTTGTAAGTATTCAGTAATCTTAAAAAATGTATGAAAATATTCTCCGTCATCTAATGTTTTAATTAATTTTAGAAATCTTGACTTTAAAATTACTATAGTTATCGTTCTTATTTTCTGATAATATCGTGTATAATCGCCCGTACTTCCAAAAGGTTTCACGTTTATACACAAAAAAAGAAAAATCAAAATTCTTTTAAAAATATTGGTGTTGATTTGTATTAAGCTTTTCCAATTATGATTAGTTTTCACATAATAATATCATTTAAATGGCTGAAAATAATAGAATATTTTAAAAGATTTAAAACATAATATTATTCTAACTGTAAAAATTAATTATTCATCGAAAATAATGTTCTTTCTTAAGTTTCCTTAATATATATTATTTATAAAAACAATTAAAATTCATTGCGTTTTTTTTTTTATTTTACGATTCTGAGTAAATTTTCGATAAGTAGAGTTTTTATTTGATAAAAGCATATTGATTATTTAAATTATTCTAGGAGTCCTGATTTAATTAATATAAATATGATGAGGTTGAAATTTGACATTCTCGATTTTTCCTAAAATTAAGTAAGTGATGGTAGCAGATGCATATTTTTACAAAGATTTTCTAAAAAAAAAAAAAAAATTCGAAGATAATTTCATTAATTTGTGAAAAAAATCCTTGAAATTGAATTAAGATCCGACAATTATTTGGTTTTTGCAAGAATTTCTAAAACATTGTGTTTTTAAAGCCAAAAAAGACACTAAAAACCTGTATACTAATCTTTGGCCCAACAGCTGACGGAAAAAATGCTTTTTTAATCAAAAGTCTGAACGTACTAGAAAAGATTTAATAAAATAATAAAAATAATTTGGTCCTTCTTGTTAATAATAACATAAACATTTTGACGATAAAACTTTGTTTTTATCAATTTGGGTCCTTTTATCATCATGGTATGCTCTGTTATAAAAATTTGGTGGTACATGCTTTAAAGGAACTTGCCGAAATTATTCCTAGAACGTACAATCGTTTTCAGAGAAAATATTAAGTCTTTCGGTGGCGTTTGCTTTGTCTACCTTCTAAACATTGAAATGAATACGTCTTCATATTTGTTCACGTAAACTGATTAAGAAATAGAATTTAGTGTCACGATAGTTTGTTTCTTTCTTCTTTTTTTAAATATGAAGGACCATAAAATTTTGAAAAACTGTTTTAAAGATAGCATGAAGGGAGCTGTTTTATAGTTAACTACATTCTGACGGAAATTGGAAAAGACTTCATGGATTTGACTCACAAGTTTCCATATTAAAAATACTGAGACAAAGAAGAGGTCTTGCATCGCAAGATAAATGTTATCGTATAAGGAATATATAATGACTTTTTTCATGTATCAAATAAAAAATCTCCTAAAAACGTTGGTCTTTTCAAAAATAGTTTTGCAAAGAAGTAATAAGGGTAACGAAAATCCTGACTGTTTTATAATGTAATGCACTTTAACTCAGAATCAGAAAGAGCAATTGGAATTTTCGGCGCCCATAGAAGATTGATATCTTGGAGATTTTAATATGCAGAGAATATGTCGAAGGCAGCGGGCCTAATTGGCGGGCTTACGTGAATGTATGGCAAAACGGTAAACGGCTTGTCAAAAATATAAATGTTACTAAAAGATACAAGTGCTAGGAGGTTAGATAGAGCCATGATCGCCCTCGTCCTTAATGGACACAGCAGATAGAAGAAGAATATATTGTTGTCAGCAAGGAGAACAATCCAAGATGTGAGATAGTAATTAGAGATAGCAAAATCAAGGAAGTCCTTGCATTTAAATAACAGGACATTTTTTAAAAACCGAGTACAGAAATATGACACGATAATATGAAGACGCATTCGAATAAGGAAAGACTTCGATCAAAACCTAAAAAACAATAAGACATAGGATGATGATGATGATGATGATGATGATGATGATGATGATGATAAGCATTTACGCAATATCGATCCTTCCATATAACGGTGAATGGGGGAGAATCTTACAGATGAAGAAAGAGGCAACAAAATCTTTGTTCTGCAGTAGGACGCTAAGAATACAACGTGCTGAAAATGGGAGTAACAAGACATTTTTAAGGTAAAATGGATTCAAAAATGAAGATTCTAATTATATTATAATCAGAAAAAAGACACTGAAATTTATTGGACACATAGAGGACTTGGAGAATTTCAAACTACCTGGATATATTGAAGATAAAAAGGAGAGATTAATACTGCGAGGAACAACCTGCTTAATGACCTTGACGGAAGGTAGTAAAGAGAGTTGAAGCAATGTTGAAAAGACACACCTTACTAAGAAATACAGTGGATAGAAAGTTGTGGAGGGCCCTGATCATCCACATGCTGAAAGTGCATGACACCTTAAAAAAGAAAAAAAAACAATTCTGATGAATTAGTCAGTTATTAGCTTCTGTATGTAATACATACCTACAGATTCGATTTTTTCTTGATTTTTAATCTAACACAAACAAATATCTGTCGGCGACATGAGGATATCACATACTGATAGACACATTAAGGCGAAATCTGGTAATACATGCCTTAAAGAAATACAAAAAAGAATATGAACTCAATTACAGCTCGCACATTACGAAAAACAACCTTTATATATGTTAAATGTGTGTGATCTTGGGTTGTTTAATTGTAATTTTTTTACAAAAATGACCAGTAGCAAATCTGATGAAGCCATTACTAATCTTAGGTTGCTGGTTGGCACCAGGAAGCAAATCTGCATACAACAGAAATCAAAGTAAATAATAATAATAATAATAATAATAATAATAATAATAATAATAATACAAACCCGATACCCATCCATGGATACTTAAAGCTGGTTTAAAAACTGAAACCGAAGAATTTATACTTGCTCTACAGGACTAATACTTACTAACTAGATATTACCAAACAAATATATTGGAAAAATAATGTTAACCCGAAATACAGATCCTGCGATGAATATCCAGATACAATTCAGTCATCTTGTATCAGCTTGCACTGTATTAGAATCCAGCGAATATAAAACTTGGTGTGAGTGGGTGAGGCAGTATCCGCACTGGAAAATCGGCAACTTTTACGAGAAGGAGACTACAAGCAATTGATATGAACACTACACAGAACCAGTTACAGACAAAGGATGTGTAACATTTTTATGGTACTTTACAATACACACAGACATAACTATCAAATCTAATCGTCAAAGCATAGTGATCAAAATTTACAAAAACAGAATGAGCTTTCTTATTGACATGGCATTTCATGTAGACTGTAATGTGTCTCTGAAGATCTAGAAACTCTATCAAAATACAAGGATCTTGAAATGTAAATCCAACAAATGTGGCACATGAAGACATCAATAATCCAAATTGTTGTTGCTACCCACCGTTTTATTGAAAAAAGGTTCAGATTGCCTCATTGAATGGATTCATGGCATCCCATGCTTTAAGGAATTACAAAAAAAATTCTTCTCAAAAATACAGCTCACACCTTACCAAGTCTTGTATCAATATAATATACGTACGCGCTTATTTTCGGCGAATATGTTATGATAGAATTTTTTGACTTATATCTCTGGTTGGGACCTCAAAAGAAATGAGTATTCAATAGAAAGTATTTGAAGTCGAGGTTTGAAATCTAAACACAAGTAAATAGCGAACGATAAACTTGAATAAACAAAGTGGCATTTAAACATTATTTTATTACTAGCTATTTATATTACCAATGCACAAAATAATACATCAAAATTCCTATTCCATTGTTTGATGATATACGTGTCGGGGCAATAAAGCATTCATTAATTTATTCAAATTTCGTCCTCATTTAAACTTCGTAAACTTATTCAGCTCGTATTTTAATGAGCCCGACAAGATTTAACGTGACATCACTAATCTCCCGATTAACATTAGCTACTTATTAAATTACTGGAACAAATATTCCTTTAGTTTAGAAAATGTCCGCTCCCATTTACCAAGTTACAGAAAACTAGTGAAAACCCTAGTGGTCACATATCGTCCTGTAACATACCCCCCAGGACATTTAGACAGGAGTAGAGGTTTATCCCGTGGTTTCCGGTTCTTCTAAAGTATTTTCCTTATCTTTCACTTCCGGTGGCAACTTGCGTGTTGGCATTATCATCATAATGACTGTTATTCTGTAACCGTTTTGCACGAGTGGCTTTCGGGTCTTGTACAGGGTGAACCATGAAAATAAAGTGTCATCATGAACAAGCATAAAAGGAAAGTCCCTCTCCCACCAACAAACATAGTCTAACAAGCATAAATAGATCGAATTTAAAAAAAAAAAATTATCCAGTTTGATAATCGCAAAAGCATGAAACCATACAACTGAATATATAGAGTGAAACCTCGGTTCACGAACGTCTCACAAGTCGAACAAATCAGTTTTTCGAATAAAAAATTCGAGATGAAAATGCCTCGCTTACTAAAAAACAAATTCGGTTTTCGAAGAAGATTGCCGAACCGAATTAACCCGAAATAAATAATTTCTGAGTGGACGGCCGTGTTTATACATTCTTGTGTTTTGTTGTGCTTTTCTTTTCCAATTTTATTGTACTCTGTCATTTTTATATGGATGGATTCCTATTCAGCTTACGAATATTTCGGGTTACGAACGACCTTCAGGAACAAATTAAATCCGTGACCCAGATTCCACTGTGTGTGTGTCTGTATATATGTATATATGTATATATATATATATATATATATATATATATATATATACACACACACACACATATACACACACTCACACACACACACACACACATATATATATATATATATATATATATATATATATATATATATATATATATATATATATACACACACACACACATACACACACATATATATATATTCCAGAGGAGGTAAATAATTCTAAAAAACATGCCTGGGTAGATAATCAATATTAGATTAATTGATTGATAAAATTTGTACGGCTTATGAACACGTTGTATGTTATTTAAAGCCAGAAAATATCTTTATATTGTGATTTTTATGAGATAATAATGGTTTAGTGATACAACTCTGACTAATTAACCCATAGCTAAGTTGATTTGAGGTGGATCCATACCTTTCCGAAGGGTATTTGCGTGTAACGGAATATAATGATGTCAATGGGAATTGGAACTCGGCTTTCTCATTAACAATTCTGAGGTGTTATCTATTACACCAACCGCACATCCAACCTTACAACACTTGGTATTCCCAAGCGGACAAACATCTCGGTACTGATCAGGCTCGACGCTGTTTAACTTCGGCGACCGTACGGGAACCGGTATTTCAACATGATATGGCCGTGAGCCAAAAATAATTAGAGAGAAGAAATACAGGATGTTGTAGAAAGTGATGAATCCCGAGATTTGTCACAAATAAAATCAAATATGTGACTTTTCGAATGGTTACTGTTTTAGTGTTCCTACCACACAACTATGTTTCGAATCTAAAAATTGAAAATTAATCGAGTATCATTGACATCTTTAAGAAGTGGAGATCATCTTATCGAGCGGCTCTGCTGTGAATTGAATGAAAACCATAACAACGGTTGATGCACACCTTTTATTCGTAAACCGGTCTTTGAAACTGTACAGAACCTGGTTCATGGCGGAGCGAGGTGACGCGAGTCTAACTTTTCAACTGTGATCTTTCTATACTGTTAAATTAGCTGTTAAAATTGTGCTCGTCAAAAAACAATCTTTATGAATATATGTATGACCTCAGAAACTTAAAACTTTCACTACATTTTCATGCGATAAAATTTGAATAATCTCAGATTTTTTCTGGCTTTCTTTCCTTTTACAGTTAACAGAAAATCTTTGATAGACAGCAAATGAAACATTCATAAAAGTGAAACCAGCATATATTTTTAAAATGAGTTTCTTGTTTTCTGTGTAAACATGTTATGAAAATCGATTCTAATGAAGAAATCTGGAATTTTAGTAAAATAAATTATATTTTAGATTTATATCATACTAGAATTGCAACATGTTAAAGCGTGTTGAATCCTCACAAAATTTAGAATTGTTGAAGTTATCACTAACATAATTTTGTCAGGATTTACAAACTCTACGTTTCGTTCAATTTCGCCAACCAATCGATGAAATATAAAAAAAACTTAAAGGAAAGATATGCAAAAAGCAATAATGCACTTTTATTAAATATGTATTTGATATTTTAATCATTAAATTGTTTTTTTAAAGCAGTGGGTGTATTTTGTATGTTAAATAAAATTTATTGTACTCAATGCTTTTAATGAAAATTCATTGTATGTTCCCAAGTAAAACCATTTGTATTTTGTCCCCCATTGCCAGTTTGCACTTCATCCCATAATTTCGTTTCGATTGGTCAATGTATTATAACAGCGCTGGGCTGGGTCGATCCTGGGTCCTAACCACGTTGGTCAGTGATGCCGCTTCATTCCATCATCTGCTACTGCCCCACGCTGCGTACTTTGATCACAGAACAGTGACAATCGAATTTTGTTCGCACTCGAGTCCTGGGACAAACCACGGCGAAACCATGCTACAAAATGACAAAGAACGTTTCCACTAGCGAAAATAACGAAGAAGGTGGCCGGGTTAATTTTCAGTTGGCTTATATAGTTAATGATACAACAAAATTAACCCTTTCCGTTTAATTCTCTATCGTGACACTTTATCTAAAACTTGCAGATGGGTAAAAAAAAAAAAAATACAGGTTGGAAATTCTCGTAGCAGCTGGTCACGTGGTTTCTTCCTTCTTCTGACAGCTTTTGATGTCTGCCTTTTTAGGTCGCCTAAGCTCCCGTTTATATGTATTTCGCCCGACACTCAAGATTCATTAATATTCATATAAATCCATTAATTATCTCTTCAATTCTGGAGAAGCGATACTGACCTTCAAACAAATCGAGCCTTATTCAAGACAATACATTTTTCGACAACAAACATTGTGTTTATAAATTCTTTCATATGTCCTCGACATCAAATAATTTTCTTTGTTGTCGACTTTTCAATATGATCGATTAAAATCTTTACCTACTTTGCACGTTTACAAAACCATATTTCGGTCTGTTTATATTATTGTCTTTGTGATTTATAAGAATTCCATGTTTTCTCGGCTGGCAGCCACACTGCATTCCTCATTCCTCACATCATATTTTAGTTTGTATACATTATCGGCTGTGCGAATCTTATCAATTCCATTTGCCTTTCTATTCATCAAAAGGGAAAAAAAATCCCTTGTGTCATATTTCCATTCATGTTTGCATCTTAACCTTTTTAACCTATTCAATTCTCCAAATCTTATACGGCGTTTTTATATGAACCATTTTAACTCTTCTTACTATCACTGTGGCAATAATAGCTTTATTAACTCTTTCAACTAAAACCAGTGGCACATTATAGTGACTCGGTATGGCTATTTTAGAGGGTATGATGAACAGACGGTCTGTCGGAGGGACGGACTAAATGAAGTCAGAGAATTTTATATACTAAGCTCAGTAACCAAGCAAAACTAAATCTACCCGTTTACCTGTGTAATATTCTCACCCAAATTTGGCTTCGATCGGTCAATGTATGGCTATTTTAGAGAGTGTTGAGGACGGGCAGACAAACAGACAGACGGAAGTCTCAGAATTTAGATTAAGTTAGTATTTTCCAAATCATTATATTTAATACAAATGGATTCCATTGAAATATTTCCGCACCATCAAAAATGAGGTATAATTATTGATAGCAGTGTTTCATAATATTCAAGGTCTCGAAAAATTACAACACGTGTTCAGACCAAATCAGGTTTCCAAATCTCAATGACGAAGTCGAACAATCTTTTTCGTTCCAAGTAGTTTGTCTTGATACCTACATAAAAAGAAAAATATGCATATATATTAAATAACAGAGATATATAAGTTATTATATATTTTAGTTAATATAACTGTCCGTGAATCTCTAATAACAATTTCAATAAAATGGCCAGTGATATTTTAATAATATTAAAAAAAAAAAACAGTGTAACTGTTTCACTTCGAGGATTTAAAAAAAAGGACCAGCCCAACATGCAAATTACAAATTAGAGATAACAAAATCAAACCATTACAACAATTTAAAGATCTGAGAAATGTTTTAACGGAGGACGAGTAGTTCGACACTGAAAACCGTAGGTACACTGGGATAGCAAACGATGCTTTTCACAAGCTAAGCAAAATATTAAGAAACAGGAAAATTTCATTAGGGATAAAGAAAAGAGTAATGAATTGCTAAGTAATATCACGCAGTGAATGCTAGAAATTTTTCTTACAAATTAATAAAAAGCTTGAAGCAACAGAAATATGGTTCTACAGATGGATATTGCGAATTCAATGAACAATCGTGTGTGCGCAATTAAATTTTTATAGAAAAGTGAACCAAATGAAAACATGTTTAACATCAGTGAAAGATAATTGAAATATCAAGGGGACATAATGAGGAAAGAGGGCTTGGAATATCTGATACCCACAGAACAGTTTCGTGGCAAGAAGGATAGAGGTAAACAAAGCATAACCTACTTGTTGAGCTTGAATAAATAGACAACGGAACAGGCTTTGGGAGTGCTAACAGAGAAACACAATTTATTAAGGGCTAAAAGGATATATTATGGTGAACCGTGATCGTGAAAATTCACAGCACATAGAAAAAGAAGACCCGAACACAAATCACTACCACTAGAACGAAGATCCCATATAATTCTGACGCGAAACATTAACAAAAAGTGTTATATGTACGTGGGGGAGTGTGTAAGATTTATTTGATATTTACTTCAAGATAAAATATGATTCAAACTTTTGAACACAAATATATAGATTGCAACATGAATTTCACACAACTGTGTTTTCCTCCCTCAAAGAAAAAAAAAAATCCCGTCACGTGGTAGGAGTGTTATTTAAAATTTTCGTTGGAAGGTAAGTGAATTTTATTTGACCCGTTCAGAAATTCTAAACTTTGAAAGAAATCTATTTTCAGAGACACACATTTGGGAATAAAATTGATTTCAAGGCTGTTTAAACGGCCTCATTAAAAAAAAATAGTTTCCTAAGATCCTTCACAAACGATATTATGTTACCCAGTCTTCTATGTATCCGTATAGAATATTAAATCTCAGCAGCTGTTGAAAAACCTGTTTTTAGAATTTAATTGCAAAAGATTTCGTTTAAGAGGATGTTAAAAAAAGACAAAACAAAATAAGCGAATAAACACGCGAGTTTAATACAACTGTAGATCTCCATAATCACAGAGCTATTTGTTGATGTGCATAAGGTAAACAAAAGCCTCGGTGTTTCATATAAATAAACAATGAATGGAGTATAAAATTAAAACGTAGGGAACGATAGTTTCAAGCAGATATTTAATTTTAGGAAAAGCGACTTACAAGGAATAGCCAAAATCCCGAATAACGATACGATGTTTGCGAGACACGCTGACGATTCGCAAGTCATCGAATTGTGCACAGTTCACTTTGCATAGTTTCTCATTGAATGTATGAACTGAGGTCGGCCATCTGTAAAAATAAGAAATCGGTCATACAGATTATTCGTCAACATATACACTTATATATATATATATATCTATATATATATATATATATATATATATATATATATATATATATATATTAGGCATTTAAAACAAAAAATTAAATTTCGTAAAATACTTGTCGAAAACACAAATATACTTCGACATGAAAACAATAGACAAAAACTAAAAATCCTTGAAGCATTATGCATCAAACAGTTGAAACTGAACCTAAACAAAATCAATTATGGCATCTCTACAAATATTCTTATGTCTATAATTGGTAACAGAAGCCATTGGTTTATACCAACGTCTTCCCATACTTCTCAATTCACTCTCGTGTGGTCATGTGTGACGTCATGAGATGCGGTGCGATTTTCGCTTCTAGCGTCTTATATGCGCGTGTTTATCGTTGCTTAGAAATTTTCTATGTAAACATTGACAGACTATCATCACTGTCTTGTCCGTATATCGTCTAATATGTTGTAATTTGACATATTTGATAATGGCTTATGTAAGCCATTATCAAATATGTGCTTAGATTGTATTAAATATGTGCTTAGATTGTATTAAAATAAAAATAAAAATATGAATCAATATTGTGAATTTCTTTCTTCGTTCAGCGATAGTGTTATTAAACTTACTAGATGTTACGAAAAAATTTACATAAAATAAATAGACAACACTTGTCTATAATATTTAATGAAACGTGTATCAATATATATATATATATATATATATATATATATATATATATATATATATATATATGATTAAACAACTTATACATGTGTTTATTTATTTTCAATGCAAAACTTTTGTAATTACCTAAAAGCTTTCTTGTTTCATGAATAAATCTAGCAAGAAAGGTACTATGGACATATTTATTCATGTTTATTTTTCCCGAGTACTTTCGATATTATCCAATATAATCATCAGGGTTTTGATGGCTAAGACAAATAATTATATAAGATAAACTTATATATATATATATATATATATATATATATATATATATATATATATATATATATATATATATATATATATATGTGTGTGTGTGTGTGTGTGTGTGTGTGCGCGTTTGAAAATGAGGGAATATACAGTCCAAGGCATTTGGTGATATCGCCTTCATGGCCGTTTGATCAGTAGGTAATTTAATTCGCCCAC
This sequence comes from Acanthosepion lycidas, assembly GCA_963932145.1. Lineage (NCBI taxonomy): Eukaryota > Metazoa > Mollusca > Cephalopoda > Sepiida > Sepiidae > Acanthosepion > Acanthosepion lycidas. The sequence goes on along the minus strand of OZ010581.1, from coordinate 51,550,948 downwards.
TCCGCTTGGAATCATTCTTCATATGCAATTGGTTTAACTTACCTGATTGCAAAATAAAATATACCTATTCAGTATATACACAGTCTAAGCAAATATAGTATGCAATCCAGCCGTAACTACCATGGTATATATAGGTTTAAAATTCTCTGTGTTGACGAGCGCTTTGAAAGCATTTGAGAATGGACATAAAACTCTTCTTCGTATTTCTATTAATCTTTTCTTCGTGTTTCTACTAATCTCAGTAATAAAATCGTTCTTTCAATTCTGGCTTAAGTATAGCTAAAATGTATATAAAAATACGTTTTATAGAGTAAGTATGTGCCAGTAATGTCCATTAGAAAAAAAGTACTGAAATGTGATGTAATACCATTCCGCCCTACATCAGTCATGGGCAAACTGCGGCCCGTGGTCTAAATGCAGACTTTGAGTCTTTCTGGATTACACGCTTAATTTCATAAGAAAAATACCGTTCCTTAAAATTTTATTTCGTTTCGATCTCACTTGTTCACTCGCACACTTCTCATACATAACAAAACATGATTGAGTTAAGTGGTATTTGAATTTTGAAAACAATTCGGTGAAAGTAACGTTTACACCAACGTTGATTTCCACTACGGAAGATCATACGTGTAAACATCTTTTGCTTTTGAAAGAGGAAATGTTCATAAGATTTTTCTGTAAAGAAGAAATATTTTCATTTTCAAATGAATAAATTAGATATAATTTACACGCAGAGAAATGTGTTAATCACGATGTTATCCGTGATAATATTATACCAAAACTTCAATTATTTTATTATTAAAACATATTTTCTAAAAATTAAAACTTTTCTACAATTTCTAAGGTACAAGTTTACGCAAACTGTTTTTCTGTTGCGAAAAAAGCTGAGATATCTATTACGAAAAATATCTTGAATCTGTTTAGTAGGGTGGCCCGCCTTGTGATGAGATCACAGATCATGCTGCTCACTCCTCGAAGAAGGTTCTTAATACTTGTCTTATATTGTTTGAATGCTAGTCAATTTCTTCACGGATGAAGAAGCGAGTTGAAGCAACAAAAAAAATGTGATTCTAATGGTGTCTCCTGAGAATTCGCTGGAAGCTTTAGAAAACAATTTGGACATTTAAATGTAACATCAGAAAGAGAAAACTGAAATTTCTAGGGTACATACGAGGAAAGATGGGTTGGAAAATTATATACACACACAGGACAGACTGAAGGTAAGATGGACAGAAGATAAAAACGTCTAAACTCCCTAGGGAGCTGCAGTCAAAACTTGATAGAATAGGTTTCAGGAGAGATAGTAAAAAGAAAATAAATATTAAGAGCGACAATGGACAGAAAAGCTCCCTCCGCAGCTCCCTACAATCACACCCGAAATGATGATGATGATGATGATGATGATGATGATGATGATGATGATGATGATGATGATGATGATGGCTGTGAGGGTTGCATATTGGTGAGGTCAAAGTCAGGCAAGTACAGAAATTTAGCTATCTGATTAGTGAATTAATAGATGACGGAGAGTATGACATAGAAATATGAAAGCGCAAATGCTTGATTACTTACAGAATTTAAGCAAAGGTGCAAGGAATAGAAAACACTTCGTGGATACTAAAGACGATTGCTTTGCTACTATATAGTATCTAATTACTTATACTTGGAAAAAGATGCTTGAAACAATAGAAATGTCGGTCTAGCGACTAATAGCGAGACTAATATGGACAGAACGTGTGAGAAATGCGGGAGATTTAAAGAGAAGAGTAACTGGCAAGAAACTATTGCTAACAGTCGGAACTAGTCTTTTGAATTTCCTGGGAAATATTATGTGAAAAGAGTACATAGATAATTTAACAGTCACATGCCTTATTGGAGGCTAGAGGAAACGATGTTGTAATCTACGTAGCGATATTGAGACAACATTTGGCAGAACAAAGACAAAGAAGGATGGTAAAATGGAAGATTTACTTAGCGAAGAGTAGGGTAATAATTCAAGAAACGCTATGATCACCGACGTCCTGCAAGATTGGATATAGAGAAGAAGAAGAAGAAGAAGAAGAAGAAGAAGAAGGAGGAGGAGGAGGAGGAGGAGGAGGAGAGATGGGAGTTTGAGAATGAGTAGAAGAAGAAGGCAAGGTAGAGAAGAATGAGGGGAGAAGGGACAGGTAAGATAGAGAAGAATGAGGGTGATGAGAAGAAGTGGCAGAAAGAAGAAAAAGAAAAAAGGAGTATGAGGAATAGGATGAGGAGAAGGGGAAGAAAATTAAAAAGGAGGAGTGGGAGTATGAAAAGAAGAGGAAGGAGGAGGACGAGGAGAAGAAGAAGAAGAAGAAGAAAAAGAAGAAGAAGTAGAATGAGTATGTGGAGGAGAAGGAGAATAAGCAAAGGAAGAAGAAGAATCTAAAATAACTCACAACAAGATCAGAAGAAAAAAACCCGAAAGGCGTACCCTAAATAAGCATTCAGATTAAAAACGCCCGAAATATGAATTTTTCGTTTTCTGTCTCATTTTCTCTGAATTTAGCTTTTGGTTTCATACAGAAATAATAAAAAAAAGACGAGGGCCACACAACTCTATAATATCTAATCACCTGCTAAGCAATGAATGCGGTACACTTTCCTCGCAGATGTACAGAAGGCTTGAAGCCATATAATACTTGGTCTACTGGCAAATGCAAAGAGGATATTTGAAAACAATGAAAACGAAAAATAGTCACGGAAAAGAAACCTATATTTGAATTTAAAAATCGGCGAATAAAATTCCTGGGGCAGAGAAATGAAAACATATGGCCTATAGAATTTAATACACAAAGAACATATTTAATTTCTTTAGACTAATGTTCACCCACTTTCTTTTTTGATGTGATGTCTCCCCTCAGGACGTAGGCCATCATGGCTCTCCACTATTTTCTTTTAGTTGTAGCTTTTAATAAACATTGTATTTACCTTATTTATTTTTCCTGTTTCAACATCCATTTAATCAATTATGTTGTATTGCTTTTCTCTGTCCCATGTCGCGAGAGTATCAGATATTCCAAGCCCTCCAAACTCTAAGGCCCAAAAGTTTTTCAAGGTAGAGTATAACTGTATCATATTGTATGAGCGTAAGAGAAAGCAATTTCTCCACCGTATTGAACTCAAACACTTTGGGTCCTGTCATTGGATCTAACCAACACCTATATCCTCTGAGCCATGTGTCCTTGAGGATTAAGAGTGTGAGTTTCCTCGAGAACACATGGCGCAATGGATAAAGGTGTTGGTTAGATCCAGTGACAGAACCCAAAGAGTGTGAGTTCAATACCCGGCTAAGGCAGTGGAGAACTTTCAGAGGGAAAATTAACAGGAGATAACTGATAACTGACATCCATTAAACATGGCACGTGGAACTAGAACAGTCTACCCCAGTGAGGGAAATAAAGGGTTCAGTTCGAAATTCCAACCACCCGAAGAAGGCCAGAACGTACAACGGCGGAAACGTTGTAATAAATATAGCGACAAAGATGAGGACAATAGTCCGAATAATGAAAATAGTTTACATAATACATTATCTCAGAAATATAGACAGATAGTGATGTCTACAAAAACAAGGTCTTCTCTTTTAAATGCCATAAAGTATATTCATATAGAAAGAGAAAAACCAGCACATGTATGTTTCTAAGGCATAAATGTATATCTATTTCTAATCTTACATTATTTTTTATTGCTACAAACGTTATGTTTCGATGGAGACAGAATTGAGGAGGAACCCCTTTTCTTTTTAAACAGTGTGAATTACATTAACTGGCCTGTGTCTACGACTTGCATTCTAGAAGAAGCAAGCGCCTGATCCAACGTCCTTTAGACTTCTTAATCAACGGGAAGTTCAGAGCCATCAAGATTTGAATTCCTTAAAACGGTAATTGAAACATCCTGGACTGGGAATCCCTCTGAAATCAAATCAAACGGTCGTTTCTTTTCGAAGGGTAGAACAAATTACATTCCTGCAGGGCAATACAATCTCTATTAATATTCTCAAATGTACAAGCCAGTATATGTAATTCATATTTTTTAAAAACCCGGTGTCTAATCAAACACATGTATTCACTAAATTTGTCGCCAGATATAATAATAATAATAATAATAATAATAATAATAATAATAATAATAATAATAATATATTATTATTATTATTATTATTATTATTATTATTATTATTATTATTATTATTTCTTTTTTATTCTGATATGTACTCATTTCTTTCCGGCTCCGACCAGAGACCTAACACCAGAAATGGCATCATGACAGTTTCCACTGAGCAATTAAAAAAAAATTACACATATTTTACATAGAAAAAAAAACTTCATAATGTGTGGGCTCTACTCGTGAGAACAATATTTTTTTTATTTCATTAACGCATGAGCTACCAGGATTCTCCAAATACAACTGGAATTTTTGATGTTCTCATCTGTTACAATTTTGAGATTTCGATTACAAGGTCCTTGTATTTTAATAGATTTTTGAATATCTGCAGGAACTGCCATATCATTAGGGAGGCACCTTTTGTATTTGCGTTCTCTCATCACGATGTCTAGACGATTAGATTTGATATGTCTGTGTATACTTTGAATTCCCATAAAATTATTACATGTGCTATCTCCGTCACTGGGACTGGGTGGTGTTCATAGCAATTTCTTTCCGTTTATTATCCGTAGAAGTTACAGATTTTCTAATGCAGATATTGGCCCACTCTGTCATGTCGGCTTTTATAATCACTGTGTGCCATTACTGTGCAAACTGATACAAGTTGGTCAATTGTTTCTGGATATTTATCACAGAATTTGCGTTTTAGGTTAACAAAATATTTCAGTATGTATGCTTGATAATTTCTAGTTAGCAAACATTGGTCCTGTGCAGCAAGAATAAAAACTTCGGTTTCAGCTTTTAATCTTCAACTACGTAGCCCCTGTGTACGGGGTTTGTCTATATCAGCTTGTTTGGTATGGACAGGGTTTTGACCGTGAAGCGATTTATGTTACCATTTTTTCTGTATCTGGTCACTTGCATTTGCTTTTGCTTTCTTTTTTAAGTATTGTGCAGTTTCAATTGTTGTCTTCGGTTTTGCTTGTATTTTCCAACCATTTGAATCCACATTTTGAACTTGGATTCCTTTATTACTGAATAAAGTTGCTTATTACTTTCATGTACTTTGACACATATCATCGTCCAGTCTTCTGTAGTTTCCTGTTATCATTGAAGGCCAATTGTTTCAGTTTTGTTAGACAGTTCTAGTTGAACTAATCCTCTGCATCTTTCAGAACAGGTTAATATAGACAATCAACTTCAGCTTTGGGATAATTCATGCAGTGGCAGATGAGATGCTTTCCCGTTCTGGCCTCCATTCGCTTAATGTCAGTTAAGGTCCAGTTAAAGATGTTGAAACTGTAATGCAGTACAGGGAGAGCCAAGGTGTTTATGGCTGATATCTTCTTTTTAATTCACCTCGGTATTCAGTATCAAACGCACACGGTTGTAGTATTCCTTTATCACCTTCTCCTTCATTTGGGTATGCAGTATTCTATGTCCTTCTCTAATACCTAGATACTTATAGGCTTCATGTTGTTCCAGTTCCTTAAAATTTGTGACAAAATCTAAATCTATTGAGTGTGTTTCCGTAATTCTCCCTTTCTTTAATTTTGCTTTTGCACATTTATCTAATCCGAAATCCATACTTATGACGTCACCGAAACATTTTACACTATTGAGGAGACTGCTCAATTCATTGTCGTTTTTGGCAAAGAGTTTGATATCATCTATGTAGAGTAGATGGTAGAATATTTACTTTTTTAAATTTTGTAACTCTAACTATTGTTGTTTAGTTCATGCGTAAGAGGGATTAAGGACAGACAAAACAGAAGAGGTGACAGGGTGTCTCTTTGAACGATTCCTCGTTGGATGTTCAGGCGGTTGAAGATGGCAGTGTCTCTGGTGTGATTTTAGTATAATGTGGTGTTCTACGTTCCTATGCTGATTTTAATAAGTTTCTTATTAATATAATTATTATCATTTTTATTATTAATGTTTTATTTCCTTTAGGTTTCTGGCGTATACTTATTTCTTTCTGGGTCCCAACCAGAGACCTAAGGTCAGAAATAGTATCATAATATTAACCCATGAGCAGTTTTGAATAAAAAACAAACTCATATATCCTACATAGATAAAGCCCTTCGTAAGGTGTGGGGTTTATTTGTGGGTATATTTTTTTTTATTATTTCTTTAAGGCATGAGCTACCAGGGATACCTTCAATGAGTCTATTGGAATATTTTCCAATCAATTATTATAATTAATATTATTATTGTTATTATTATTAGTAGTAGTATTAGTATTAGTATTATTATTATTTGATTGTTTCTTCTCGAAGGTTAGGAAAGGTTCGAAACCTGCAGGAGGATACATTTTCTTTATTGATATTCTCGAATGGACAAAACTGTAGATATAATTTATATTGTTTAAAAAAAGCTGTCTACTCAAAAACGTGTATCCACTAAAATATGTGGCTGGATGTAATAAAAATAATAATTACATACAAATTACACACACACACACACACACATATATATATATATATATATATATATATATATATATATATATATATATATATATATATATATATTTATAAATATATATACATATGTACATTCATATATATATATATATATATATATATATATATATATATATATATATATATATATATATATATAATATTTTCAGTTGTAATGAGGATTGTTTGGACTAAGTTAGGTATTTTCACTTGTTTTCTGACAAGGCGGCAAATGTTTCGTTTTGGGTTGCAGCAGGTGTAATTTCGAGCATATTCAACATTCTCTTTCTCGTTTCTGTTTTATATCTTGAGGTTTTGGGCGATCATGGTTCAGTAACATTCTATCTAGGAAACATTGTTTATCTTTCTTATTGCAGTTTCTGTTCTGTACCCCATTTGCAAAATCATTTTAAGTAGTTTCCTCGCTCTTTCCCTCTGTCTCCTTGACTTCTGCAGCATGAACGTCCATTCTTCTATTCTCCTTATATGTTTCAGAAATTTCAACTGGCGCATGCTGACTCTAAGTAATATTTTTCCTTTAAAAGTCCTCGTTTCTCAAATAATTCCATCCATAGAATTATCAGCATACTTCTGTATATCAGCATTTCTGTTTCATTAAGTTTACTAATCTTCATTTTGAATGTAATGCCAATTTTAATTTCAATCATAATTAGACATTATCAATAACAAAAGTCATCATAGATTTTAAGTTAAAAAAGGTATGGTTTTGTTTCTTCATTCAGCTGTTTGTTATAAATTCAAAGAGCTATTGCTGGAATTATTGATGAAAAAAGTGTCTCTGTTGCATTAGTATAATAAAAGCCGACACGCTCAAAATAATGTATAGACTATGTCTTCAATATGGATACATATTAAAAACTGAAAACTTATCAAAGACATCACATTGTAACTTAATCAGAAAAAATAATAGCAAAGAAACAAACATCAATTGCTAACAGTTAAATTAATATCAGCAGAAGAATGTATATCGTTTTGAGGACTTTCACCTAAAGTGGATCTTTATATCGGATGTAATAGACTCTTAATACTTTCCAACTCAGTTGGTTTGCTCATATATATATATATATATATATATATATATATATATATATATATATATATATATATATATATATATATATATATATGTATATATATATATATATGTATATATATATATATACATACATACATATATATATATATATACATACACACACACACACACACACACACACATATATATATATATATATATATATATATATATATATATATATATATATGTGTGTGTGTGTGTGTGTGTGTGTGTGTAATTATTTTTTAAGTTTCATCCTCCAGCCTTGTTTTGGAATCCAAAAACAAGGCTTGACGATGAAACTGCCCTCCCCAGTGGTTAAGGATTAATATTGGAATTAACTTAAATATTACGTATTAGTTTCGAAACATAGTAATTTCTTTGTCGCTATGGAATCATATTTTTAAAAAAGAATAGTTATAATCTAGACTCAGGTTGTGTATCAGCCATCGATTTAAAAAAATACTAAAAACCTCGGATCATCAATCTAACAGTTTTTTTCCTATTATATCAATACAGATACACACATATCCATATATATAAATATATATATATATATATATATATATATATATATATATATATATATATATATATATATTGCTTTCGAAAAGGTCAAAATACCATATCATCTTGAATCTCATTTGGGAGATTGTATCTCTGACAAAAAATGTAAGTACATATATCGGTTTGATGACCATAACATTGTCATGATGTCTTACACTTCATATGACGGATACATGTTTAATTGCACAACATTTACATATACATTCCTCTCCACTTTTACAATATAGGAAAATACTTGTTGACAACACCGATTTACTACACCGCAAAAATAATGGACAAAATCTTCAAATACGGGAAACCCTCTATATCAAAACAATCAAACAACGCTCAATTTTTTTTTTTTTTTTTTTTTTTTTGCAAGGATAGCAACATGTTAAAATGTATTTAACCAACATGTAATACCATTTTGCATTTCTACAAATTTGTGGTTAGCTCCCTTACTTCTTTTGCAAAAAATTCACATCGGATAAATTTTTAAATTTTTAAATAATTATAACAGCGCATGTTTAAGAGT
>OZ010581.1:51519702-51537202 GCA_963932145.1 Acanthosepion lycidas | reverse complement strand
CTAGTTTAAAGCAACCCAATTTCTCAGACACTGTCAATGTGTCAAGAGAATTTTATCTTATAGGTTTGGATCCACATTTTTAGGGAGGCGCTTTTGATCTTAAAACCGATAGACTCGAAAGACAATTATAAAGAATAAGGGAAACCCTGTGGTAAGTTTGATTAAATCAATGATGAAGATCGCAGAATGAGTCGGAACGTTACGTTATACGCAGGCGCTTCAACATTTTTTACACACTTATATCAGGTAAATGTTACGAAATTAATACATTAATTCTTTCACTGAAAAAAAAAAAAACAAAAAAAACAACAAATGCAGAAATCTTTACCTTATGATAATTAAAACATCATTGTATAATAGAATTGCAGTTATACAAAATACTATTTTTTCATATATCAATAAATAGAAATAGCTTTGACCGAATGAAGTCTGACGGTTTTGACAAATGACATCATTCTATTATACATTTGAACTGTCGTTTCAGAACTACAAATAACCGTACGAAATATAAGAAAGCACATCATTTGACGACTACCAACAGCAGCAACAACTAAAATGGATATCACATGAAATTTGATGAGAAAATAATGACATAATCAAAATGCTGACATTCAACACTACTTCAAATGAAAGTTCGGGAAAGGAAATCCCATCTATACTGGAAAGAGGGATAACAGCTACTGGACTTGAGAAACCTATTTTCCTGAAAAATTGTTTTAAGAGTAAGCAGTACTAACTGCTGGACCAATGAATCCGTAAAGTATTCTGATAGGGAATCGGCTAATGTTAACATTACCATCGTCAGCAACATTAGCTAAGTATTTTCGGCCGTACTAAATAAAAGCCTGCATTTCGCACTAGGAAATAGTTGTACCAGCAGAGGTGCTCCATTTTAGACAGCATTGATGATCGTATCTTAGGTCAGAAAATTATCCCCTTCATCCTTCTTTGATTAGACACAACTCAGGAATATAGAAGAGAGATAAATCCAGACTATACGCTGGGAAACCACAGAAAAATTCAACCAAAATTTCAGCATTATACATAATAAACTGCTGTGCGGTATGAAGTTTACGTTTTATAAGCATGAATTTATTTCTTCGCTACGAGCCTCAATGTAAAAAAAAATCCTGCTTTCAACTCCGACAGTGTCGTAATGTTAGTCAGAGTTAATGTGTCGTTCAAATTCCAGAAAAAACACGAGGAAGCTGCCTTTTATATCTCAAAATGCACATATCTCTTATCCAGCATCTTTGTTCATTGATAGCTACACATTTAATTTGACGTCTCACCAATTCTTTGTACTGTTTGGTTGAGCCCGTCTCTTTGTTTTGAAAGCATGTTTCGCAGATGGAGATGGTTGAATTGGTCTTTCATATTTTATGAGAGCATCCGTGGGACATATCTGGGAGAAACTTTGTTATATCCTGAAAGTTTCGGACATCGATCCCAATGCTTTTAAACCGACATTTTAGCACCGTATGCACCGTATGCAATTCTTTGTGTGTAATACATTGATTAGTATAGATGAGAAAATCGAGACGTTCTCCATTTCCGGTCTGATAGCTGGGCAAATGCGGCTGTAATCTGGTTTCTCACACTTATTGATGACAGACATTGTCTTTGAAGGCATTGTTGGAAGACAACGCTGCCCGAGAAGAGAACAAACCATTTGCATGTGGAAGAATCTAGAAAGACATGCTGCTCCAGAACAACGTTCGTCCACATGGCTGTTTGCCGTAAGAAAAAGAAAAAAAAAACATTATTTCAGTATAAGAATATTTCGTACGGAATTGATCTCCTTGTAATACAGTCATCGAATTATCATTTGGTTTTATCAATGCAGCATTTATTATGTGTTAAAAAATTTGAAGATTTCACTGTAATATTATTACGATAACATCGTCTATATTTTATCAATATCGGCTTAAAAAGTCTGTATCGTTCGCGTAATGTCATAGAAAAACAGGGAATATATTTTCATGTTTAATTAGTATGTTAGATATTATATATTAAATTCTTTTTTATATAAAATTCACTAGATTATTTACAGAAAGCTATAACTTTGTATCAGTGTGCTCACTTGTATCTGTAACAAAATATTATATCTTACACTGGAGAATGCACAAAAAGCACATTTCGTTTCACAAGAACATAATCTGACGTAAGATAGAAACCAAAAAATATAGGAATTCAGTTCTTTTCTTAAATACTGTCTTTTCATAATGTAAGACGTCTATAGACGAAAAGATAATCATCGCTTCATCTCTTCTTAACAAAACATTGGTACGTGTAATCTGAGGTTCATTTTCAGTTTTTAACAGTAATCCCCAAAAATCATTATTTCCGTTTAGCACGACCTGGCGAATTGGTTCGATTAATTGCCGGATTAGAGAGAGTCTTCCATATTTTGCATGAAAGAAAGATTTAAGCTTTCTCATTCTTTCTTTATTTCTTTCTTACTTGATTTGATAGAATCATTTGAAAATGTTCTATGACCACGTGCCTTCATGCGCTTTTCAAGTTAATTATCGTCTAAGAAGGGATTAATCTTCCCAAATTAATTACGTAGAGTGAAAGTTTAAATGCGCGCGTGCGCGCACACGCACGCACACACACACACACACATATATATATATATATATATATATATATATATATATACACACGCACACACACAAACACACAAACACATATAAGTGTCTGTGTGTGTATGTGAAATAGGACAGTGTATTGAACTAAATACAAATCATATACGCAAGTACATTCACAGGCACACATTTACAGAATCCTGCTATACATAGTCACTTTTTATTCGCGCTTGCATGCTAAAACTTGCGCTCCCAACTCTCTCTCTCTCTCAATCTCTCTCTATCTCAATCTCTCTCTATCCATATATATATATATATATATATATATATATATATATATATATATATATATATGAAGAAAAATATACGGAAAAAACGAATAAAAATCCTAAATATGCAATTATGCTGTTTTAATGTTAATATAACGTCGGCTGTTTCGGTCTAATAATTAACATTAAAAAAGCATAATTGCATATTTAGGATTTTTCATATATATATATATATATATATGTTTGTGTGTGTGTGATTCTGTGTGTGTGCGCGCGCGCGTACGTGCCCCGCACAGCGAGTCATTCACTATACTCAGTTGGCGGACTAAATCGGCATATATATATATATATATATATATATATATATATATATATATATATGTAAGCAAATATATGGATATAGATCCGACAGTATGAAGAAAAATATACAGAAAAAACAAAGAAAAATCCTAATATGCAATTATGCTGTTTTAATGTTATTTATTAGACCGAAACAGCCGACGTTATATTAACATTAAAACAGCATATATATATATATATTGATTTTAACGTAATTTCTTTTAAATTCAGCCATTAAATTATCAAACAGCATGTATACTTTTTATGTCACTATGTTGTCTCTTTTTTTAAAAACGGTCTTTAATGTTGGTAGATTATTTTTGCAAAGAAATTTATATAATCGGATCGTTCAAGCTTTGCTGAAAAAGGGGTATGTGCAAAAAACATGCAAGCCAATTAATAACAACTTTTCCTCCTTCCTTAAATAAGGTGGGCGAACAGTAGCCTTCTGGACATTTGCGTCCCGGACCTTTGCGTAGCAACCAATTCTGTCCCTAGACCAACGCATCTTGGTTAGTTGCACCCCAGGATAATTGCTTATCCCTGACAATTTTTTGAAGTTACTATTTTTTAGAATTGTTTAATATAGAAATTTGCACTCCAGTAACTTTATTTACTCTAAACAAGCAGATTACCATAAATAAAAAAAAATAAATTAATGCAAGAGAAAATTAAGCTAGCAGTTTCAGTTTGGTCCAGCAGTGCGCACCACAAACACTAATAGATTCTGAATTTTTTAGATTACATTTTTATTTAGACCCATGGCTAAGAAACACTGGTGGAAAAACATTTTCGGACGAAGAAAATTACAGCAACCTCTATCATAAGAAAACCACCGACGAAACAAAAACATACTGGCGATGTGCAGAATGATCTAGAAACTCTGTTAATCTGTCATTGCATTTTAAACAAAAAATAAACTATTTTATTTCTTTTTTTAAAAATATATGATTACTACCTATCCTTTAAAAAAAAAAAGGAAAAAAAGAATTATTGTATTTCTTATCTATTTTTGTATATCTACTGAATTCATTTTAGTCCGTAAGCAGACGGTTTGCTTCCAATATAAGAAGGTCTTGAGTCTTCTAAAATACCATCACAAATATATCAAGCTTTTGAGTCAAATATTCATCAAATTAGGATACTGAGAATAAACAATGTTACAAATGATGAGAGGAATATCCAACATAATGATAAAAAAAAATATCAGAATATATTTTTGATTGATTGGGTTGTTTTTTTTTTATCATCGCTTTACAGTTCATTTAAAGGCAGAAAGTATTTTTAGATTGTAAGAATTTTTTCCTAATAATAATGATTTATTTATACACGTTCCACATAATTAACACATAGATGAGGGGAATTCATATATTTTACAAGGGTATTTGCGCGTAAGTGAATGTTAACGAATACGATTGGAATTCGAACACGACTTCCGATTTCCAATTCCTTATTCGTTACACCACTCGTAAATCCAAGAATACAACACCTGATATTCCAAAGTGGTCTATCCATCAAGGTAGAGATCAGTCTTGAGGTTGTTTAACTTCGGTGATCGTACAGGAATCCGTATTTCAACCTGATATGGACGAAAGAAAGAGATTTTTACAGCTTGATTTGTTTATGATAATTCGCATGCTGGTCTCTTTTTCTTGACAGCTGTCTATTCTTCTTTCAAACGATGTTTACTCCTTTCTTTTTAAATCTCAAGAATGAAAATGCTGCTACAAATATGACTTATCATCGCTGAATACTGAAAATCTCGTCCAGAGCAGAAGGTAACTTTCTATGATGGATTGAAATAACCTCATTATTTCAAGTCACAACCTCTGAAATTTAGAAATCTTAAGAGATTAAGCCCAAGTTTATGACAGCATATTTACTAAGTCTTTCCTCTAAGACTTTTCATTTGAAATCCTGTTTAACATTTTAATTGGGTATATTTTGGAAGAACTTAATGAGACAAAACTCGAATATTACGCGTTTATTTACAAGAATATTTTTTTAATATGACGAGTTGATTAATTACACTATTCATATTCGGACTATTGTCCCCATATTTCTTGTTTTATCACAGTATTTTGGTCGTTGTATACTACGGCCTTCCTCAGGTGTATATCGATTTGGTTAATCCGCAGAGAATTCTGAATTGCACGCTTTATTCAAAACTAGCAGCATGGCCCGGCGTTGCCCGTGCTTGATTTAAAAATCTTATGATTCATACAGCAATCGCTATCACTTGACTTAAAATATTTTTGCTCTTCCTTGCCTTTAAAGGAGTGCCCTTTGCCGTGCTGATGTTGCTACATACTTACTTCTTGCCTATCTCACACTGCCATTTTTTTCTAAGCTCTATACTAAACATGAAATATGTTACGAAAAAAGAACTAAACAATATGAACACAAAACGATCAGCTTTAAAAAAGGACTCGTAACTGGAAAAAAAGAATAAAAAAAAGAATGTTAACAACAAATACTTTTTCACACCTAACCCAGTTCTGCGGAATCAGAATCAACGTTGAGTTTAAAGCGAATGAGCCAATTGGAGTAAAGTGCCATGCAGATTTAAATTTTTCCCACTTGTGACGAATGCAGCTATCGATTTATTTATTTTTTTGCATGCTAGCATGCTAGTTAACATCCGTGTCAGTCATCTGTTGAACAATACTGGTGTCAAACGCCTTCGAATAGCTTTCGCACTAACAGTACTTGCATGATAATAATCGTTCGAACAGTAATCCGTAAAGTGATCCGAATAGAGGAAAATATAGTCAATAGAGTAGAGATTAGCGGTCCGTATAGTAATAGAGCATAGAATAAATATGCAAAAGAATTAGACACATTCTACCTCCCATATATGCGTTTGTTCTATGTTCACGTGTTTGCTCACTGACGATTTATGTTCAAACTCAAGTGTCGGCAGATACACCTTATTCCTATATAACAATTCGATAATTAATATCGAAGTATTTCTTGAAAGTTTCAGGCTACGCTGATCATTACCAAAAAGAACTGGGCCTTCTATATTGAATCAATAATCTACTCCAAAGCAAATTGTGTCACTATGTCGTGCCAGAAGATTTTTGTCATCAGAATTGCACGCTTACAAATCTATCATTTGTCCGTCTGTTGCCATATCTGGTCTGATACTCATGCTATAGAGCTCGAGAATCTTGAAAAAATCCAAATAAAGATCTGTAATGTAATCGATCCTGACGAGAAATCTCGAATTCAGTCACTTTCCCACCGACATGCCTAGCTTCCACCCAGCTTATCTACAAATATTTTCATGGCAAATGCTCTGCCGAGCTTTTTTGCCATAGTTCCCCGACTACATGTATTTAAGCGTACTACTAGATTGTAATCTAGGTCCCACCCGTTTACTGTTGAAATAGCTAAATGCAATCGATAATTCTACTCCAGCAGTTTGTTTTCTCGCAATTCATGCCTGTGAAACATAATTTTGTTCCCTTGCTTCCCTGATAAGTAAAATTTTCAAAAATTTACAAGCAGCGTCAATCGCCATCTTCTGTCTTTTTGAATCCTGCTCATCTTTTGTGATCTCCTAAATCCTCCCTATCCCCAGTCTTTGCTTTCACTTTCACTTTCACTTCCTGTACCCGCCTACGTACTAGTAGCTTTTCCTCCTTGCTTCGGGTAAAATGATTAAAAAATATACAAGAAAAAAAAATTATAGCTTAAAAAGGATGTCCCGTTGACAATTACTTTTCCTGCCATTAATTTTGAACATACGATTACTTTTTCTTTCATTTCAAAGTAATACTTTTATTTTATTTAGACGTATAATTTAGTCACCCCATTTCGTAATATCTTTACAACTAATGTTTTTCCAATAAATTAAAAAAAAAATCAGACGGCTCGAATTATTCCAGAAAGCGCTGTGTGTGAGGTGTATGCTCGAATATCTATTAATGCATTATAACGTTTAACGGTGAAGCTTTTAGAAACATAGTAATCACTTAAATTATTATTACGGTATCTTTATAAAAGTCACACTTCATCGCTTAAAAGATTTTGATCACATGTCCGGCCCATTTCGAACTTCTGTTAATAGTTATCTTTTTTTAGTGCTTTCCTAATATAGCGAAATAAAAAAAAAAAATGTATAGCAGTAATAATCCCTGACTTGTAATATTCAGTCAAGTATTTGAAATACCTAATGCTTAAATAGTCAACATTTTCACGTATATATACGTGCGTGCCTATATATGTATTCATGCCTATATCTAGAGTTTTGTTAGAAAGTTCCAGCACATTAGAGAACATTCTAGGAATCTTTAGCGTACAACGTCAGGGATCCGTTTCAATACGTTATATAGAAATCAATTTCCCTTAAAACAAATTATGCTAAAGGTAAAAAAAAAATGACATTGGTAGTTTTAGTTCAGTCATATTGATATATGAAATTAACTAGATGTTTCGATATTAGGATATCTTATATAATGTTTATTTTAAAGCTGGGATTTTTTTTATAATCTTTTTATCTCAAAGGAGGCAATAAAGCCACTAAGTCACAAGTGATCGATGACCAACAATGATATGCGAACAGTTTCTTCGATCGAATTTTCTCTTTGTAGAACTCTCTTCCGGCTTTTGATTCTCAGTCTTCTTTGACCATCAAAAATATAAATGCAATATCAATCGTTATCTACGGTCCTAATTATTGTTCTCATCGATTTCATTGTGGGAAATGAACACAGTTAAATCGGGAAAACAATAAAAGAACAAGAATTATAAAGACAGTAGATAACGGGTGGCATTGCATTTACATTTTTGAAGGTCACATTTGACTGAGATCTACACGCGAGAAGTTCGACAGATGAAACGGTTAACATAGAACTTATGCTTACATCTACTCATTTCAAATGTAAAACGATGAAACCTTACTGTCAATCTAGTACTGCGCTTAAAGACATAAAGTCTACGGATCATAGAGGAAATTTTATCAAACCAATTATCTTAGAAAAGGCGTAGGGAAGCTACCTACGACGGTGGGAAAAAGACTAAAGCCGTTATCATAACAAATAACATTGCTTATTCTTTGGATTTTATCAAGAATCTCTAAACACATAACAGAAGCATAAGACCGGATGTGGCATCAATATTAAAAGCAAAGACAAATGGTAGACTCATAAATAAGTAAGAGAGATTGTCTAACACGACACAATGAACGAAATCTCTTAGTAGCAGACCTAGTAATTAATTTAATATAATCCTTCCATTTCATGTCAGCGGAAAAAAGAATGACGCTATACGCCACTCTTCTGGCGCTTAGCATCAGCCATATTGATAGAAAGTAAAAAATGTTTCTTTCATCCGATTAAAAAGAGAGCCGTTTGGTTTTTGGTGGCGTTAAAATTGATAAACCAGACCTTGCCCCAGTTAAAAACAAAATGTAGATTAAGTATTTTTAAAAAATCAGCTGCCAATTTGATTTTTTCGATCTGCACAGATTTACTAAGACAAGAATGAATGGTTGTGCCATCAGCATATAAACCGATTTGAGAATTGATGCCATCAAGAATGGCGTTGATGAAAATTCGGAAAAAAACATACGACCAAGGTGACATTAATGCAAGACGATGTAGAAGAGTTGCCGTTAAAGATAACTTTC
Organism: Acanthosepion lycidas; assembly: GCA_963932145.1. Classification (NCBI taxonomy): domain Eukaryota; kingdom Metazoa; phylum Mollusca; class Cephalopoda; order Sepiida; family Sepiidae; genus Acanthosepion; species Acanthosepion lycidas. The sequence continues at coordinate 51,528,368 of OZ010581.1, read as the reverse complement.
ATTTGATGGGGAAAATATTTAAAATCACTTACCACTATATCGGAACTAGTTTCAACTGCGATATCTCATAAAAAAAAAACTAACCTTCGATTAATTTTATCCTGATGCATTTATTCCCGGCTGCACAAAAAATATTCTTTTTTTATGTGTCCTCAGCCTAACTTGTCCATGGTGGCGAGTCTGATAATGTTATTTCTTTCTCTTAAATTCTTATTGGAATTTCTTCTTACCTAATTTAACTTGTGCTACTTATTGTTCATTTGTCTGTTTTGCTCTTGTTTCGAGAAGTTTTCATATTTTCATTACAACATTGAACAACTTCTTCAAGTCCCTTTCTTTTTATTTGCTATTTTACTATGACCATTTGTGTTGATAAGCTTTCTGTTCTCCCACTTCCTTTTATGCACAGCCTGTCCTCGTCGTCCCTGGGGTAAAGAGACTTGTACATGTTTAAATGTTTTCTTGTCCGTTGATCCATCGATCTGAGCCCTCCTTTTCTTCAGCTTAGAAAGAGTCGTCCGTACCTCACTATTGATACTGCTCGCGTGTTCATTTCTTTAATTAGGATTCTGCTATTTACTTTTGTCTCCTGTATTTTTTTTATTTATTTCATTTTCCTTTTTTTCTCTTTCTTTCCTGCATTGGATCGTTGTACTTCGATTCCAGTAAATTTGAGCTGTTCGGATATAGTTTTTGCTCATTCATATATCATAGATTTGCATCTTTTTCTTTCTTCTACTGTAGTGAAAATATTCCTTTTATTGCTTTTCAAAATTAGACGCCGTGTTAAATACAAATGAAAGAAAAGACAAAAACTCAGTCTGAAAAATCATATTTTTAGAATTTTCAACTTACTTATTTCGGCGAATCAGACTTATTTCCCCGTTTCTAATGGCGTTAACTAATCTTTAGATAAGTTTGAACGACTAAAGGCATTTGAGGTTTCAGTTTATTAAAGTTTATACCGTTGGGGTTTTGTGCGATTAATCTCTTTTATTGCAATATTTCCCTGTCATAATTTCAATTCTTCTTATTGCAGTATATTCCATTCTTACGTGTGCTATCAATTCTTTAAAAATTATCTCGTCATCTACTCCTTGTGAACAATTCATTTAATGGATCATGCTGTAATTCATTCGTTTTTTCTCTTAATACATTAGCATAGGCTGTGATAGGATCAGTTTAACTCAATATCTCATGAAGCTACAAAACCAAAAATAGTAAAAGTCAAGTGTCATAAGTCCTGCATTATTGAACGATTATGTCGCAATACGATTCATGACTGACATGGCAGAGGAAATCCCGCGGGGGACTGATTACCCTCCAAGGCTACAGGGCCAACTCTGTCCTGCTTTTCAACGTATAGATGACGAGGATAAGAGAGGGCTTCATACGTTTCACCGGGATAATGCGCGTACGTGAATGTAAGGAACTCGATTGGAATTCGAACTAGGTCCCTCTCCGAGTTACACATTAAACCTCGCCACTCATTATACAACACGAAAGCATTGACATAAAACTAGAATTATTCTCTGTTAGGCGTTGCACTAAACTTGTCCAGAAATACCTAGACTGTCGCCAGTATACAACAGCTTTCTGAGAGAGATGATTAAAAATAGCTTCCAGCGAAGTTGGTAGGTCTTCACGAAGATAATCCATCTTCGAACATCGTGTACAGGCGTTATAGAATGAGAAAGACGGGCACTAGATAACATAAACCACCTCACTTGAGAGCTTTCAACAGCAGCAACAACTAAAATGGATAGCACGTGTAACTGGAAGACAGAACAATGGCAAAATCAAAATGCTGACGTTCCACACAATATAAACAAGGGAACAAAGAGAGCACCCATCAGTAATTGAAAGAGCAATAACAGCAACTTGAGAGTAGAATCAAATCTTTGAAATTTTGAATTCTCTAGGACACATAATGGATAGAGTAGACTGCAGAATTTGATATCCCAAGGATATATTGACAGTAAAGAAAGAAAGAGGGAAATGCTGAGGAAGCTTCTAGAAAACCTTGTGTAAATGAATGGCGGAACAGAAAGATGGACGCATATAAAAAAAAATACACAGATTTACAAAGGATAGTAAATGGTGAAGGGGTATAATGTACATCTTGAAAGCACACAGAAGAAAGAATAGATGACTATAACGATGATTATGATGATGGTGAACAAAACCAATAGAATAAATAAATAAATAAATAGATAAAACCTCAAATTATATTTGAATGCAACAATATCTTGTTTATCGAACAAATTATTTGTCAAATATAAATGATATTGTTGCATACAAATATATTTGAGGTTACATCTAATACAATGAAGTTCTTTTACTGCAGTGTTAAATTATTATTCAAAATTTATGCCGTTTTTCGTTATAAAAACGCACGCACTAACGCATAACAAACCAACTCACACACACACACGCATATATGTATATATATATATATATATATATATATATATATATATATATATATATATATATGTGTGTGTGTGTGTGTGTGTGTGTGTGCATATTTGTGTGAAGATGTGCGTATGCATATGCCGTATGATATTCTAATATGTATATGTAGTATGAGAATCTGGTATTAAAAGGTATAGACAATCTCTGTTTAATGATATAATAATTTTTTTTTTCCTATTTACACTATTTACATTATTCGGATTGTTATCCTTATCTCTGTTGCTATATTCTCGACGTTTCGACCGTTTTACGCTCCGGCCTTGTTTAAGTGACTGGAAGTTCCAAGTGAACTTTTTATTTCGTCCAGCGGGGTAGATTGTTCTAGTTCCACGTGCCATGTCTCTTTTGGATATCACAGTATTACCTCAACTCTCCAATCACCTCAAAAAAATTCTTGAGCGTACAAAGACCAAAACGTTATGAAAATGGCAACATGAAAATGTCTGTGTATATATATATATATATATATATATATATATATATATATATATATATATATATATATATATAATCATCCACATACAGACTACTTCACTGTATCACAGCTCATCAATGTGGCTAGACATCCAATTACTGTAAGCCGGGATCGAAACCCGTACGATATGGCATCAGTCAGAGATTATACTCTCAAGCTATCTTCGTACAGCATAGCGGAAGGGAAGTTTAACGTTTTTACTATGCGAAAGGCGTCAGTGGCTAGGAGAGTTCGATTCGAGTAGAAGAGCTTTGCATTAGCAGCAGCAGCAGCAGCCACAGTTTATAAAATCACCCCCTTTCTCTCTAAGAGCTCAATCGAATTATTTTGAGGGCGTAAATTGTCATGCACTGACAGAGTGTTTGGCTGTATCACAGCTCATCAGTGTGGCTAGAAAACCGGTTACTTCAAGCCGGGATGGAAACCCGACCGTTAGTCAGAAATTTTACCACCTCAAGCTGTCATCTCACGCCAGGGAGAAAGGGAAATTTTAATGTTTTAACTATGCAAAAGACGTCAATAGATAGAAAAGCTCGATTCGAGTATATATATATATATATATATATATATATATATATATATATATATATATATATATATATATATATGGATGTGTATGTGTGTGTATTGTTTATACGTTATTTTTACAGATACAATTATCAATAATAATATGTATAAACAGAAAATATATTAAAATATTTGTCTACATTAGTCCATTTATATATATATATATATATATATATATGCACACACACAAACACACACAGATACACACATACACGCACGCACACACACACACTCACACACACACATATATATATATATATATATATATATATATATATATATATATATATATATATAGACACACATATATATATATAAATATATAAAGACGTCAGTAGATAGGAAAGCTCGATTCGAGTATATATATATATATATATATATATATATATATATATATATATATATATATGTGTGTGTGTGTGTGTGTGTGATAGAGAGAGAGAGAGAGTGTGTGTGAGGCTTATAATGGAAAAGTGGAATTTAGATAAGAAATATTCTTAAAAATAAAAGACAAGTTTTTTACTAAATCGTTTAATTCACAAAAGTAACTTCTTCAGAATCGTTTCAGTTTTATTGATGCCATGCTTCTTATAGGATAGGTGGTAATGTGGGGGTGTGAAATACAGTGCACTAGAGTCTGTTAAAAGTCATATAAAAATAAACTCATTACTCGCTGTTCATATATTATGAAGTGAGACGAAACGAGAAACACGTTGGCACTCTATTATGTGTCAGTCCGTCTGTATACGTGTGAGTGTTTTGGACCCCGTTGTAAATTAGAACTAATTGTTTATTAGCTACGTTTAAAATCTGTGCAGTCAAATGATTCCTATCATAAACATTTCCAATATAAACCTAGAATCTATTTTCCCCTACTATTATGTTGTCAGCAACCAGTATATACAGAGTGCGATAGATAAATTGTCGCCTGAATAATGCAAAATATCACTGGCATCACATTTTAACAGATATATTTACCAAAATTACACAAAAACCCTCTTGAAATACTAAAGAGTAAACTTATTCAATAAAATCGTCATTGGCTTCAACCATAACCTCTAGACGACTTCAGGATCTCCTGAAACTCTTCTGAAAGATTTCTTTGTCTATGTTGGCGATGTACTCAGATTGACACCCAAATATTCTGAAATGTTCGTATTGGAGCTTTCGGCGCGAATGCCAAGCATTATAGGATACTGTTTCCAAATTATTATCGGAACGAATCGTGTTCTTTTTTTCATAGTGTCTAACTGAACCTAATGTACTGTGTAGTCGACAAAATAAAAACAACGTGCATGCGCAAAATAAAACAAAATTAAATAAAAATGTCGACAATTTACTTATCGCAAACTGTAAAAATGCCAGATAAACACACATCTATCTATCTATATTATGTTAGGACATTATGTCTATCAATATTATGTTACTATATTCTATTTATCTCTCTCAAAATATATTCTTTTACTATATTCTATCTAGCTATCCTATATTAGTATATTATATCTATCTAATGTTAGTAAATTCTATCTTATGTTAGTACATTCTATCAATCTATCTATCTATATATCTATCTATCTTATGTTAGTATATTCTATCTGTCTATCTCTATATCTCTCTATATAATGTTACTATATTCTCTGTGGCTATCTATCTTATGTTAGTAGATTCTGTCTATTTTATGTGAGTATATTCTATCTATTTATCTTATTAACATTCTATCTACCTACGTATCTTATATTTTTTATATTCTAACAAAATTATCTTATATTTTATTTTAGTATATTCTTTCTATTTATCTGTCTTATATTAATATATTCTATTTATTTAACGTTAGTATATTCTATATACTGAACCTAGAATTTCACCAATGCTGATGAACATATGTAGCCCCATGAAGGTCAAGTACCTTAAACAATTACTTGAAATTGAATTATACCTAGACCTAAAGAGGAACTCATACATTCGATCCATCGCTAAAGGTGCTCTGCAGCTTTTTCGGTTCCTTGTACCACACCAGCACGTACCTCACTCCCCCTGCTATTCTGTAATTAGCTAGATCAGGCGGAAAATATAGTATTTTTGCCATATATGGGCGGGAACTGCCGAGATATCATTTTCCTATCTCGATTTAGTTCAAAAGTGTCTCCGCGTCTTTGTAGGCAACGAATTATTTTCAACTCTGCAAACAATTTCTCACAGCTAAGGCGTCACATGCCACTTACTGCTCTATCGCTATTTCCATGGTGAATGTTCAAATGAACTGCCTTCCTTACTTCGACCATTCCTAATAATCACGTCAAAGACACGCCATGCAACGCACATTTTAACTAACTACCCACACTCTCTTAATATATTTCTGGTGAGATGTAAGTTGCCCTCAAGCATCTTCTTCCCAATAACCGCTAGATAGTGGAGCTGATTCGCAAGAGGATGCTTCCCTAATCACTACAATCTTAATCAGTTCAAGGTTAGGGTTAATATTTATTTATCCCCACACATCCACATAAGCTGTACCTCTTAATCTGTAACATCCCATAGCCTTATACAGGGTAAACACCATTTAAAAAAATCTATTTGTCTATAAATATAGTTCATTAATGTGGCTAGAAGTGAGATCGCATCAAGCCGAGACCGAAACGACCCATTTGGCATCAGTTGGAAATACTAAACCCTTAGCATATCGATGCCTGGCAGAGACAATTTTTTTTCATAAACACGCCAGTGACCAAGATAACTCAATCCAATTTAGAGAGCCTTGCATTATCAGCAGGCATATATATATATATATATATATATATATATATATATATATTATGCTTGCATATTCTGTCTATCTCTCTATCTAACTATTAGTATATGCTGTCTATCTATATTATGCTGAATACTGTATCTATCTATCTATATTATGTTTTAATATTGTAGCTATCTATCTAGCTATCTAGCTATCTATGTCAGTCTATTATGTCAGTCTACATCTTTATCTAACTCAAGATTTTTTTTTAATTTGTTCTCAATTACATGCGGACGTGCTAAAATCTTTTCCAAAAGGATGTCAAAAAGTAAATCAACAGTTTGGTCAGATTTTAAGAACCCACTAGTTTGATTGCTTTTCAGTAGAATCTCGTGCATTTACATATGTAAAGTATAAAGGCAAACATCATTAATACCATAGTATTTTGTACACATATGCACTGATGTGTATGGTCGTCTTTGTTCGCGCGTCCACGGGCGCATGTCTGCATATTAATAAATATTCAATCGCACAGGAAATCATTTACGTACATTCAGGCTCAGTTGAAGAACATTCCTGAGGTAAATTCCCATATATGGTGCGCGCTAAGTATGCAGCATAATGAAATCTGAAGGGCTACGGGGTCTTTCTGTCGGCATATTCAAGGTAACACTAAAACCCTTTCGCTTCTGGCTATTACTCTCGCTAATGATCACGTGCATAACGTTTGGGAAAAGGTCAGATTGAACGAAATCTTTTGTTTAATTTTCGTGAATTCAGGCTAGTCATTCTGTTAGTGAAACATTAATCCATCATGATTATATATATATATATATATATATATATATATATATATATATATATATATATATATACACATATGTATGTGTGTGTGTGTGTGTGTGTAATAACTTGCCACTCGCATTCGAGGATACCCGTCTATTAGATCGGCTAAACAATCCCGATTGCGGACGCTCGCACAGGCACATTTGTGTGTGTTCAGCACCCAAAGTTTCATACTGCAACTATGCTGAGAAGACCATAGTTTGAGTTTCTGGAAGAGAACGGGTTAATGAGGGTGATCAACAATCTGAACAAGGCCAGCAAACTAAAACCCTCGGTCACTATGGCTTGTGACTTCGTGACAGCTATGGACGGTACCCAGGGGTTCAGTCTACCGAATTTTACTCACATTGCTTCGGTCAACCCGTAGTATGGTTTTCAGGCACTTTCCAAAGGTGCCGCTTGCTGCGTTCGACCCACCTTCAGATCGATAATAACAGGAATTCTACTTCCTGGCAAATCAACTATGGTGAGATTCGAACCCGAATCTCATGGTCAGAAAGCGAACTTTCTAAACACACACACACACACACACATACACACACACACACACACACACACACACATATATATATATATATATATATATATATATATATATATATATATATATATATATATATATATATATATATATTAGGTTGGTGCAAAAATAATGTCGGTTTTTGACGTATTTTTTAACGTTAAAAACCGACATTATTTTTGAACCGACCTAATATATATAGCACTAGATATCTCAAAGACTTTCAGCAAGGTACTGCAAAAAGACTTACTATAAAAGCTTTACATTTATGGAATGCCCAGAAAGTACTCCTCGATCATAAAATCCTTTCTAGGTCCATGAAGGTAATGGTCAATGGAAAGAAGCCCTAGAGCTCAGCGCAGGTGATACTCCGGAGTCGCTCCTCGAACCAACCCTCTTTTTGATCTTCATAAATGACATACCTAAGAATATACTCAAAATCATTTTAAATATGTTCGCCGATGATACGAGTATATACTGGCGAACACTGAAACTCTCGATGTTTTGCGACTGATCTCTCTTCCGATTCCGCACAAATTACCCAAAGGGGGTAAAAGCTGGCTGTTTACATCCAAGGCCTCGATTAAAAAGCTACTTACATTCCATCCTCGCTAATCTAACCCCGAACTAACACCAATCAGGTTGAACTGCGGTTCTCTCGGTGAAGAACTGAGCCTTAAAAGACTGTTGGGCCTCACACTCACACTCGACCTGAAGTGGAACACGTACATACGATCTATTGCTAAGGACGTATTTAAAATTGTCGGGTCTCTCTACTGTTACAACAGTAAAGAGATCCGACAATTTTAAATACGTCCTTAGCAATAGATCGTATGTACGTGTTCCGTCCTATAGGATCCTGCTATCCTCTTTATTTACAAGAGCTAGATCAGGCTAAAAATGGAGTACTGTGGTTACATTAGATCGGGTGCTGCCGAGACCTCACTCTCCGGACTTGATAGAGTACAAAAGCGTCTTTGAGCACTTGTTGGTGACGAATTATTCTCCTCTATTAAAACCTCTGTCCCAGGGGCTGAATGTGGCAAGCCTCT
>OZ010581.1:51514702-51517202 GCA_963932145.1 Acanthosepion lycidas | reverse complement strand
AAAAAGTTTAAACATTTTTTGGAGGAATAAACGTTTATTTTTTTATTTGAAACTTTTATTTGCTTAAAGATAATAGTTTTTTACGTTTATTTTTACTGGTGCTTTCCCAAAAAATTATAACTGTTTCCAACAAAATAGGATAATATTGTAACGTAAATAACTTCGTCTTTATTCGTCTGAATCATTGGTTGCTAAGTTATAATAATGAGGAACACTTACAATTTATCCAGCCGTCGGATTCATGCATTAAAAATTCTAAGTGATAATTACTCTCTTGCCGAAGAGGTTAATTGATCTAAAATATTGGGAATATTATAACTTTAGTATGTTATTTCCTCATCTAAGTCCCATAAAAAACAAGCAAACCACTTGAAACATTTCCTCAACCGAATTGCACGATTCGGAGACACTACTTGGTGATCAATATTAACAATTTCGCTGGACATTGCGCATGATGTAAGCGAAAAACTGTCATGAAATTCTCTCTCTAGACAGTATCATTTATTTGAAACAGGCTTTCAGTCACGTTTTCGTCCTGACAAACAACTCAAGAAGAAAAAATAGAGATCTAGTCTAGCCTTTTCAAATGAGCTCGTTTTCTGAAATAATATAAACTGGGCAAAATTTTTCCTTTAACGATGAATGTGTGTTTATTTTGTTAAATTTGATGTTCAACAGCATATAATACGGCGCAATAATTGGCGAATAGATGACAATAATTATTATATCCCTCAAAAAATGTAGGAGAGTGCGTTACCTGATACCTACTCACTAATTTCAGCATCACATCAACCCACGAATTTCTTCAAATTCTAAAAAGTATAAAATCTACCTAAGGTATTTTAGAGTCACTCGACGTTGAAAATTTATTTAGAATTGTCCCCGTTGATCAAAATATAATCCTTAAATCCTTCTACACAAATAATCCCATTCAATTCACATCCATCAAACTAAATATCGACTAAAAATTTTTGCATGATGCTCAACCAAAGACCCGTTCTACGACCATAATGGCAACGTCCACACAAAACTACTTGCGCTAGTATGCAAAATCCTCTGGGCATGTGCTTCTCCAATTACTCCCTGTTCCACGTAGAAACCATGGTCATTAAACTTGGTACTAAACCTAAAATATATGTCCGCTTAGCGAAAAACAAACAAGAAATACATAACCTCAAAATCACATTTGATAAAATCTTTGTCCTTAACATTGCCTATGAACTGAGTAAAAAAAGAAATAACATATATTTTTAGGCGTTATCGTAGAATAGAGTAATAACACACAGACCGTCTCATTATATAAAAACAAAAACTCTTGCCACCTTAATTTGAAGAGTGAATGTCCACTTAGATAAAAAATTATAGCAGTTATAAAAGATTTCCTAAAGAGAGCACACGAGAATGCATCTTCTCGTCTACTCTTGCTTAAAATGTTTAATAATGCAAAACAAATATTAGTTAACTAACGATTAAAAATAATGGAAACCCTAATAATAAAAAATAAAAAAAATCCAACACTTGGCGGTCTGATTGTTTAATATGGTGATGTCCTCAGATTGACATTCAAATACTCTGAAATGTTCGTAGTGGTTTTTCCGGCGCGAATGCCAAGTAGTACATCATGCCGTTTCCAGATTTTTACCGGAGTGAATTCTGTCAACTGACCCTTCTATACTTTGCAGTCGAGAAAATGAAAAAATAAACAACGCGCATGTGCGAAATTTAAAGAAAAATAAAATGGCGAAAATTTATCCATCGCACAAATATTTCAAATATAGTAATCTGTGATTAATTAGGGACAGAAGAGAAATCTTCCAAATGACAAGGGAATTAATTCTCTATCATCTCCGGATTGTTCTTATATGTGTTGTCGATTTTCACTACTAACCTCTGTTAGATATCATTTCTTTTATCGTTCACTCGTAGCATGGCCCGGCGTTGCCCGGGCTTGATTCAAAAATCGTACGAGTCATACAGCAATCGCTATCACTTGACTTAAAATATTTTTGCCCTTCCTTGCCTTTAAAGGAGTGCCCTTTCCCGTGCTGATGTTGCTACATGCCTTACTTCTTGCCTATCTCACACTGCGAATTTTTTGTAAGCTCTATACTAAACATTAAATCTGTTACGAAAAAAGAACTAAACAAAATGAACAAAAAACGATCAGCTATAAAAAAAGGATTCGTAACTGGAAAAACAGAATGAAAAAAGAATGTTAACAACAAATACTTTTTCACACCTAACTTAGTTCTGCGGAATCAAAATCAAAGTTGAGTTTAAGCGAGCAAATGAGCCAATTGGAGTAAAGTGCCATGCAGATTTAATTTTTTCCCACTTGTGACGAATGCAGCTATCGATTTTTTTGCATGCTAGCATGCTAGTTAACAATCGTGTCAGTCAGCTGTTGGCTCTCACGCTGGCCCATAGTATCTTCCTGCATATTCGTGGCAGCTAGCTATAGGCTATCACTCTAGTTAGTAGAAAATGGACGCAAACTACA
>OZ010581.1:51507202-51512202 GCA_963932145.1 Acanthosepion lycidas | reverse complement strand
TTCTTCCTAAAATCCAAAGAAGTCTTTGTAAAATTATCGGTTTTCTGAATAAATGAGACAATAGAAGGAAACAAAATATAAGAACTGAACGTTTCCAATTACACCTCTAAAAACTGCAGTCAAAATATAGGTTTTCAACCAAGTCAGTTTTTTTTTTGTTTGTTTTGCGACCTATCATGATTCATCAAAGCTCTATCACAAACATCAATTCTGTGATTTCTGTTTGAAAGAGATGAAGAGTTGCCATTATTTAGACTATTAACTTGCAAACTGTTATCCGCAGAGTTTCTGTTGTTATCAAGACGATGATTACTCCGGCATTCATCAAGTCTATATTAATCCAGTTAACATACAGGGAATTCTGAAATGAAATCTGTTATGAAAGAAATAAAGAAAGACAAATTATAGAAAGATCTCTACCGCAGCAGCAGCTCTAAAAACATGGAAAACTTTGGTGAGTGGAGTCAGGCATGCAGCACTCATCAGGCAGGTTATGTTTAAGGCTCCAAGTTCATCATTGAGAATTGTCCCTAATTAATAAATGCGGTGTTTCATGAATTTCGTGACATATTAATAGTGACTTAGATCATGAACCGGGTACTGTATGCTTGGATTCTAGTGGAAACGCTAAGCCATACTAAAAATAAGAATTAGATGTGATATCTCTAAACATTGGCAGTGGACCGATGAGAGTCTCTCCACATAGATTAAATAAATCGTTCAGTTCGAAATTCTCTGTAGGTTGTCAGGATTGTTATACTCCTGACGAAGGTCGGAAGGCACAACGGCCGAAATGTTGTGATGTACACAACAAAGATAGTGACAATAGTCCGCATGTAAGTAGTAAAAATAATCAATTCTGTGCTTTCGTACATGAATTTATTTGTGCATTCACAGAAATCTAAAATCGAATCGACTGCTAAACATCATTTTTCTTATTGTTATGGCAATCACACCGAGTTCGCTATTTCTCTGACGTTCTCCACCGTCCCATTACTCTGTTTCTCTCCAAATCTTGTTTCCGCTTCCTTTGCTTGCTTCCGGCCTGTCAACAGGAATCTTTCACCATCCATCAAACTCTGTTTGTCGTTGCAGCATCTCAGTCTGCCACGTTGTCGATTTGACTGCCCTCACACATATACAGGTGTACCGGTCTGACTGCCTGTCATTTGATCTGACGGTTTATCTGCAGTTTCTGCCTATGCGTCGTTTCTAGTTTTCATACAAACAGTCAAACGGCATTAGAAACGAACAGACTGACCCGACGAATTTTATCTTCTCTTTGTGTTCCTTTATCTGATATGACACTTTTCTACATCACCCTACTTTACATGAAAATCACATTTATATAATGATTTGATTGTTGAATTAATTCTCACAGATAGATAGATAGATAGATAGATAGATGATGAACTGAATGATCAGAGATAGATAGATAGGTAGATAGATAGATAGACAGATAGATAGACAGATAGACAGATAGATAGATCTGTCTTACGAGAAGTATACAAACTCACAGAAATAGATTCTCAACACTAGACTGATAGATAGATAGATAAGCAGACAGAAAAATATAAAAGGAAAGACGTACAGAATCTATATTATTTATATGCAAAATAATATATGTTTAAATATATATATATATATATATATATATATGTGTGTGTATGTATATATAAATCATAGCCACATAGCAAAAAACTCAATTGTGTTCATTCTTTTCTTTTATTTGATATGACAATTTCACACATCATCCCGCAGTTTTTCATAAAAAAATATAATTTATTTAATAAATTCAATGAGAAATTCATTCTCGCATGTATAGAGAGATATGGAGACGGACAGAAAGATAGATAGATAGATAGATAGATAGATAGATAGATAGATAGATAGATAGATAGATAGATGTCATACAATAAGTATAGAAAATCGCATTAATAGATTTGTAACAGACTACGACAGATAGATTATAGACAGTTACATTGAGAAATACATAACCAGACAGAAAAGTATAAGTGCAAAGATGTACTGAAAAATCATATATATATATATATGTGTGTGTGTGTGTGTGTGTGTGTGTGTGTGTGTGTGGGTATATATATATATATATATATATATATATATATATATATATATATATATGTATATATATATATATATATATATATATATATATATATATATATGTATATATATATATATATATATATATATATATATATATATATATATATATATATATGTATTGCCACAAGAAATACATAGAAGAAACCTCGAGGAATTTCTTTCTTTGCTTTTATCCGATATGACACTTTTCCACATCACCTCACGGCTCTTCATGAAGATCACATTTATGTAATGAATTCACTGAGAGCTTAATAAAAACCTTGATATATATATATATATATATATATATATATATATATATATATATATATATATATAAACACACACATACAGACAAAGCGACAGAGAGAGAGAGAGGCAGAGGGATAGATAGATAAACAAACTGATATATATATATATATATATATATATATATATATATATATAGATAGATAGATAGATAGATAGATAGGTAAACAGTCAGATAGATAGAAAGAAATATACTTAGATATATACATACATAGATACATACATATATGGATCTCATACTAGACGTACATGAACTCACATGGAAATAAAGATTCGTAACACACTACAATAGATAGATAGATACATGAGTAGGCAGAAAATGCAAAACCATTATATATATATGTGTGTTTAAATATATACCGATATATATATGAATATATGCCACAATGAATATAGAAGAAACCTCGAAGAATTTTTCTTTACTCAAGTGATATGACAATTATCCACATCACCCCACAATTTTTATGAGAATTACATATATGTAATGAATTAACTGATTGCTTAGTACTCACTTTGATAAATGCGTCGATAGACATACCGACACATAGACAAACAGAGATAGATAAATGTCACATGGGAACTATACGAACTCACATCGTGAATTTCGTAACACGCTATGTTAGATAGCTAAGTAGACAGACAAATAGAGATGCGAAGTCGTACTAATTCTATATTACTAATATGTAAAATCTTTATACATATGTGCTAATATATATATATATATATATATATATATATATATATATATATATATATATATACATATATATATACATATATATATACACACACACACAATCAATACATACTAGAAGCCTCGAAGAATTACTTTCTTTGCTTTTATATTATATGACACCTTTCCACATCATCCCTCATCTTTTCATCTAAATAACATTTATATAATGAAATTTTCACTTTGATAGAAAGACAGACAGATAGATAGATAGATAGATAGATTGAAAAGTAGATAGATAAATAGATAGATAAGTAGATAGATAGATACACTGTGAGAAAATTATATTAAAATTCAAAATGATTACCAGTATGAAGGTATACGTATATACGAATATATATGATGACTGCCACAAGGAAATTTAAATAAAAGTTTATATTAATCAAAAGATATTTTACAGTACAAGACACTCAACATATATTACGTTGTTTCTGTTGATAAATAAGGTTGAAATAAATATCTGTCACATTTAAAGAACGAGTTATAAAAGAAGGTTTGTTCCCCAAGATATATATATATATATATATATATATATATATATATATATATATATATATATATATACGTATATATATATATATATATATATAAAATGTTGGTGCGGCTACAAATGCGCACAAAAGAAAAATGATGGAAATTCTTTATTTAAAATTATATTTCTATTTTTGTATATGTTTTGTTTATATAATCAATGCGATTTCTACACAGAGCATAAATTATTAAGAACTGAAAATTTAGAATTCCCAGCTTCTCTCGTTCTAACGTATATGTAGCCGCGCCATGCTTCAGTAAATTTCGAAAGGAGGAAACGCGCGAAAAAATCCAAAACCAATTTGAGTAAATAAAAATATACAAAAAAAAAAAAAAAGTAAATGATTAAAAACCAAATAAAAATTATTTCAAATAAATAGATAAATGAACAAATTAGCAACACGACCCCGCTAAAATAACCGTTAGGACTAATAAAAATAAGCAAAAACAAGTAAAAATAGTCTATCTAATAAATATTAGGTTGGTGCAAAAATAATATCGTTTTTTGAAGTATTTTTAACGTCAAAAACGATATTATTTTTGCACCAACCTAATAAATAAATAGATAAATAAGTTAAAAACTGCCCCTCTTCCCAACAAAATAAGTGAATGTACTACGGCAAGCAATCTAAACATTGGACGAATAAATAGCTTTAAATATCTTCCCAGACCAAATCAAACTCTTAGCCGTGTATTGACCTCACACTCTTTCCGCCCTGTCACTGGATCTAACTAACGCTTTTATCCACTGTGCCATGTGTCCTTGAGTTCAATACCTGGTTAAAGCAGTAGAAAACTTGTAGAGGGGAATTAACAGAAGATAAGTGTTAACTGGCATCCATTAAACACGTAGAACTAAAACAGTCTACCCCAGCGAGCGAAATAAAGGATTCAGTTCGACATTCCAACCACCTGAAGAAGGCTGGAGCGTACAACGACCGAAACTTTGTAATAAATATGATAACAAAAATGAGGACAATAGCCTGAATAATGTAAATAGTGTACATAATTTCTTTTAATTTTAATTTTTAATGACTTTTGCATTTTGATCAGTTGTCCCATTTAATTTAGGAAGGTGACTGAAAGAATAAAAAAAGCAGAAATATGACGGAAAGAAATTTATAGAAATTGAAAATTGAAAGAAGAAAATCTGCAGAGAAAAGCAATAGACAAATAAAAAAAAAAGAAGAGAAAAACAAACTTAAAATAAAAATGAAAGAATAATGCATACAAAATCAGAAAGAGAATATTTAAGAGGAAATATTAAAGAGTAAAGCCAAGGAAAAACTAAATATAAAATAAAGAAAAAAATATCTTAGTA
>OZ010581.1:51487202-51504702 GCA_963932145.1 Acanthosepion lycidas | reverse complement strand
GATAGATAGATAGATAGATAGATAGATAGATAGATAGATAGATAGATAGATAGATATTAGCCGACTTGCTAAAAGAACCTAAGCATCACTTGCAAATGTGATCAACCATATTTTGCTCGGGAAAACCACCAAGTCTCTTAAAACAAGTGAATGACTTTCCGTCCTTATTACTTGTGTGCCAAGCTAGCTTGGTTGGTACGGGGCTTGTATTTTCCTTGTAGCTAACAAGTCCTGCATCCGAGAGATATTAGCTGCCATATTCATCACATACAAATTGATGGATTCCTGGTGCAATAATTTCCCCATTTATAGCAACAAAATATTTGCCCAACTAATTATATGTTCTTGAAGAATTGTGCCTTCATGTAATGGTTTCATGAACTGTACACCGCCACTTGTTTCGATCGTAAGTAGTAGTTTCTGGTTCAGCATCTAGTATATGTCAGGCTGCAAGATAATCTTTCAAACAGTTCTTGAAGCTCTTTCTTGTTTTGTGTTGAGTCGAATGCCTTAGAGCAACTCGCCGTAACACATTTGTTTGGATATTCTGACATGGATTGCCCAGCGAAATTAGTGGCGATGAATGTGCGCTTCGATGCTAACAGCATTTGCTTATCGATGACCAGAGTCTGGCGTGTGGATTAACTAGTGGATCATAAGAATCGATCTCATACAGCGTTGATGGAATCTTTAGAGAGCATTTAGATATCTGTGAAACGCAACTCTTGTCTCTCAAGAATACATCAGTGATGTCTACACACTGACATTGTAGAATGCCATCAATTTGCACTTTATGAGTCTGTTGTATATTGCTACTAGACTCAAATAAGACGACGAACACTTACATATAAGAATATATAAATATCATTGTTGTTTGAGTTGCGCCAATTGGACAGAGTGAGGGAGAACTACATAGGTTAAGATTGTGCACACAAGAATTGACAACATCTTCGGTGATACCCTAGCCAGCCTCTCTCGCAGGCCAAGAGTTGGACCGTTTTTATAACATTTGGATACCCACGCAACTTCTTGTGGCCACGCCTCTTCCGGCATATGCCCACTCAAGCGCGCATTTCCTTCCGCCCAGGAAACATTTGCACCGTTTTATTCAAGGCTCAGGACAACTGTGCGTCCTATTTATTTTAGCCATTTCCTGTTTATGCTGTCGCCCATTTCGATTTTCGATCTCCCTCTCTCTCTCTCTCTCTCTCTGGTCCAGCAGAAGTGAGGTCAAAGGTCTTCCTGAACCGATCTCCATTAAGTCTTCTCTGAGATGAGACGCAATCTTTTAAACCTGAAAAGGTATCATTTGCCTTCTTGACACAATCAAGTACCTTTATGTGTTCTAACAATAAACCACCAACGTTAACAGTTATTTTAATACCATCGTGAAACGAATGAATGATATCTACGAAACAGTGATTACAGTCTAAGCATCTCAAGATTTTAGAGATGTTCTCTGTTTACAGTGACGAAACCTCTGGCAATACTTTTGGATTTGCCACACTCTGAAAAATATATACACCTTACCTCTATTAAGCTGGTTTGGTTTGTTTTGCTTTACGGAATATCAACTTCAATAGGTCATTTAATGTCGACAACTTTTTTTTTCTGGTAATATTTTAGTTTTGTCAAAAATCTTTTTCTGTTAACATTTTTTCTCAAAAACGTATAGCTGGTAATATTATTTTTTTAAAACGTATAGCTGATAATATTTTATTCAAAAATATATAGCTGGTAATATTATTATTTTTTTTTCAAAAATTTATAGCTGGTAACATTATTTTTTTTAAAAACGTACAGCTGGCAACATTATTTTTTCAAAAACGTAATATCAGATGCCTTGATGTTGGACGTATTTTATCGTCTTACCGAGGACGCGGATGTAGTCTACCGTCATACCCAGGACGCGGATGTAGTTTATCCTCATACGCAGGACACGGATGCAGTTTATCCACATACCCAGGACGCGGATGTAGTTTATTGTCATACCCAGGACGCGAATGTAGTTTATCCACATACCCAGGACGCGGATGCAGTTTATCGTCGTACCCAGGAAGCGGATGTAGTTTATCGCCATACCCAGGACGCAGATGTAGTTTATTGTCATACCCAAGATGATCTATTAAGCTGGACAGTACATTCTGATTCTGAGACTATCGTGTCCACAATGTCATTCAGCTGAGACAGAAAATATAGCATTTGGATATTATGCGCTGGCGAAATGAATCTATGCCGCGATAACGCTTACATAGCTCGCTTATACGTTTTCTTTTGGACTTTTTGGTATTATGACCGCATTGCTTCAGTCGTTTGAAATTCTACCAGCGTTCCCGTTGTTCAGAACAATTGTATGCATGGTATCAGCCAGGTGATCGCCATTACTATATTTATCTTGCTGATAGATGGTTTTACTTCCTCCAAAGTAGGAGGATCATTCATCTATTCCACGATGGTTCTTTGAGGATTTGTCCATAATGGTTAAGAGCAGATTTTTGAATAATGATTAGACCAGTTGAAAATTTCCGAAACGGTTTCTTTCCATTTCTTACTGATTTCTACTATGCTAGTAATGAGCTTCGGGTTATCTTTGATCTAAGAGACATTACTCTTTACTACTCTTTCTAACGGTGGCAGCCAGCATTTTACCGACTAAGTCAGACTCGTAAGTGTTTTCCATCTCACGAAGCCTACGCTTGTCATTAAGACTTGATTCATTGAAATAAATTCCTACCTGTTGTTGGGTGGTTGCATGCAGTCTATTTTGTAGCATGCATTCTTGTAACTTATTCTGACCTGAGCGAATCTATTTAACGACTTGTTCGTTTACATCAAATCCTTCACGAATCTTAGTTGAAACTAAACCCAGAGGTTATTTTTCCGCGATGTATATCAGCTCATGAATTTCTTCCTAGATAGTTTAATTAACATGTTTGAGTTTGAGTTTGGAGAGCTTGTCGATTGTTCTTTCTATGGAGTTTTGAAACATCCAAGCACATTGCCAATTTCACAGCAGTGCGTTTTCTAACACGTACAAATGCATAGACAGTCCAATAGTATGAACTTCGTAAAGTCCTTGCATTGAAGACATCCTATCTGTAACATTTTTGGACTATAATATATTCTAGTAGATACCATTGATGGGATATGGATGCATCCATGTTGTTATATGGCCAAATTTGTGATGTGATAAATAGTTAACTCTCTGAAGCTAAGTTTCCGTGCAGAGTTCAGTAAGCAGGTGACCATTACTATTGTCGTTAGACAACAGTAGGTTTCAAAGTCACTGCCAACCCTCCCATGAAAATCCCATAACATGATGATTTCCTCAATCCTAAGAACAGGTAGAAGCAAATATCATACTATCTCCTCGAATAAAGATTTTGCAGTTACATATGAGACGGGTGTATATTCATAAGTAGTAAGGTCTAAAGGAAATAGCATAAGCCTTTCGTTTGTAGATGTTAGCTCGTTGTAGTAAAGCACTACGTTCATTCGTAGAGCAAAGCCTACACCAGATTCAAAGGTGTAGGCAAACAACTAAGAGTTTTTCTCATAGTCATTTTTTCTACCAATTTGCTTTAAAAACAGAATAGTTCGACATGGAAAAACCTCTTAATATAAAGGAAATTTATATTAGCCAGAAAGAGACTTACATAAAATCGTCTTGTTCTTTTAAAATTTTGGATTTAATTTAACTATGAAAACAAAAGAACATTTTGCTACAATTTTGCCTGAATAAAGTCAGAAAACGAAACAAAATATATATATATAAAGAGAGAGAGAGAGAGAGAGATATGCATAGATAAATACGTATATGTTAATACAGAAAAAAGAATGATTTATCTATAAGGTATAAACATATATGTGAAGTCCAATTTTACTCCGAATGACTAATGGCTGACAGTAATAGATTAGCAAATGGCAACCGTAGAAGTTGGATAAGACCAGCAGCGGGTCCGATGAACTTTCGAAGCAGATGAAACTTGAGGCCCTTAAATCAATAATATAACCCTACTTAACGGGATATATTGCTGCATGACGCAGTTCCATCCAACATTTAAATTGTCTATATATCTATGCTTGTAGGTTCAGTCTACCTTCGCCTCAAGCGCGCCCCCTCCCTCCCTCTCTCTCTCTCTCTCTCTCTCTCTCTCTATATATATATATATATATATATATATATATATATATATATATATATATATATATCAAATATGTGGTGCAGTTCAATTTATATTACATGAATCATTCATACAAAAAACAGATTATATATTTACATCATTAACTTAACTAATCTGTTTTTCGTATCAATGGTTTATGTATAATATATATATATATATATATATAGATAGATAGATAGATACATAGATAGATACATAGATACATAGATATTAGGTTGGTGCAAAAATAATGACGTAATAATGTAGTTTTTTGACATATTTTTAACGCCAAAAAACGACATTATTACGTCATTATTTTTGCACCCACCTAATAGTTAAATAGATAGGCAGTATATATTCATTCAAACATGTTTGATTGAATACGACGATACCAATATACCACACCCCGAAAATAATAAACAAACATTCAATTTCTCGAGGCCATCTATATGAATATCAACGAACCTAAATCCCACAGAAATTATTGCGAATACAGCCATAACATATTAAAGTGCATATAGCAAACATTTAATGCTATTTTAGATTTCTACTAATTTCCAACCAGTTCGCTTGATTTGCAAATACTTACAAAATTAAAGCGGATAAACTTAAAAATTTAAAATATCTATAACAGTGGACTTGCACGCGTCTTTATGAAAATAACCATCACAAAGCGTTAAAAAAAAAAAAAATCTGCGGTGCCTTCTTTGATGAATTTATTCTTCACATCAAGAAATTGATTAAAAAACTGGAAATCAGCTGTATAAATGTAAGTAGACACTATATGTGTGTAGGTGTTATTCAAAAAGAATGAACTGATTTCATTAAATAATATTTTAATAAGGTAAAGCAAGAGAATACTCCAGTTAAGTCACAAGTATTCTACTTATAATCGACTTTTATTTCCTGTCTTGCAAGTGTTCAATGTCGCCACCACCTGTTGCACGGGTGACATCAATGCAAGAAGATAATTTCTCCCAGACGTGTATCAGCATATCACAATCCACTGAGCTGGTCGCTGTTCTTATTCGATGTTTTACGGTCATCGAGGGCAGCGGTGAAACAGAAAAGCGATCTTTTATGTATCCCCAAACCAAAGAAAAGAAAATCACACAAGGTGAGTTCTGGAGATCTCTTGATAAGCTCGTGAACGAGGCGTAGCCTGTAAGGTTTCACAGTAGACATCTTCTTATCACACGCCAGATAATCGATTGAGAGATCTCAAGCTCACGGCGAGCTGGATTTGATAATTTCCGTGGACTCCCTTCAAACGCAGCGCGGATTCTCGCCACTTGTTCCTCTGAAAATCGTGGTCGTTCTAGACTTTTTCCTATGCACAATCACCCACAATCTTCAAACTGTTTAGACCACCGTCGAAAGTTCTCATGATACAGCGGATTAATGTCAAATTACCTTCGAAATGGACGCTGCACCGTTACAACCGTATTTGATTTCGTGAACTCGAGAACGCCTTTTGCTGAGGATTCGCCATTCCGGGGGTAAACAAACAACTGAACGTTGCCGGAGATACCATGCGACTACAGCTCCTCTGTGGCAGCCACTTCAGAACTTAGTAAACTCCTCTTTCAAATGGTCACTGACTCATTCTATGACGATGCTTAATAACTGAAGCAATGCGTCATAAAATCGGTTCATTCTTTTTAATAATCCTGTATTATTCAATGAAACAGAATTTTTTTAATACAAAATATATATGTATGTGTATGCAGGTATGTATATATTTATATATTTTGCATATGTATGTGTATATTTATCACTAATATTATCTATCTATCTATCTATCTATCTATCTATCTATATATATATATATATATATATATATATATATATATATGTGTGTGTGTGTGTGTGTGTGTGTGTGTGTGTCTGTGTTTGTGTGTATAGCTGAATAGATACCCATGCATAAATAAATAATGCATAATAATGATATAGATAGATAGATAGATAGATGGAGGTAGATAGATAGAAGGCATGCTCATATATGTGGAGGTGAACATATCTACACATATATATATATATATATATATATATATATATATATATATATATATATATATATATATATATATATATATATATATATTTGCGGAGAGAGAGAAATAGATAGAAGTAGATAGATAGACGGCATACCCATATATGTGGAGGCGAACATATGTACATATATATATATATATATATATATATATATATATGCAGAGAGAGAGAGAGAGAGAGAGAAAGAGAGAGAAATAAATAGATAGAGGTAGGTAGATAGAAGGCATGCCCATATATGTAGAAGCGAACATATGTATATATATATACAGTGTATCACAAAAGTGAGTACACCCCTCACATTTCTTTAAATATTTAAGTATATCTCTTCATGGGGCAACACTGACAAAATGACCCTTTGACACAATGAAAAATAGCCTGTCCGCAGTATATATAACAGAGTTAATTTATTTTTCCCTCGAAATAACTCAAAATATAGCCATTAAAAGCTAAATCCCTGGCAACAAAAGTGAATACACCTTTTAGGAAAAGTTGTCAATATTAACATACAACATGTCAACTGTCAATATTTTGTGTGACTACCATCATTATCCAAAACTGATTTTACTCTCCTGGGCATGGAGTTTACCAGAGCTTCACAGGTAGTCACTGGAATGCTCTTCCACTCCTCAATGATGACGTCGCGGAGCTCGCGGATATTTTAGACTCTGCGCACCTCCACCTTCTGCTTGAGGATGCCCCAAAGATCTTCTATTGGGTTCAAGTCTGAAGACATGCTTGGCCAGTCCATCACCTTTACCCACAGCCTCTTCAGTAAAGCAGTGGTTGTCTTGGATGTGTGTTTAGGGTCATTTTCATGCTGGAACACTGCTCTGCGACCCAGTTTCTGGAGGGAAGGGATCATGCTCTGCTGCAGTATTTCACAGTACATGTTGGAGTTCATGTTTCCCTCAATGAAATGTAACTCTCCAAGACCTGCAGCACTCATGCAGCCTCAGGCCATGACATTCCCACCACCAGGCTTGACTGTAGGCATGACACACTTATCTTTCTACTCCTCACCTCGTCGCCGCCACACATGCTTAAGGCCATCAGAACGAAACAAATTAAATTTCATCTCATCAGACCATAGGACATGGTTCCAGAAATCTATGGGCTTTGTTGACATATGTTCAGCAAACTGTTTGCGGGCTTTCTTGTGTATTGCCTTTAGAAGAGGCTTCCTCCTGGGGTGACAGCCATGCACACCAATTTGATGTAGTGTGCGGCGTATGGTCTGAACACTAACAGGCTGAATCCCAATCTCTTTAATCTCTACAGCAATGCTAACAGCACTCCTACTCAAAGAAAGCATTTGGATGTGACGCTCAGCACGTTCGCTCAGCTTCTTTGGACGACCTACCCGAGGCCTGTTCTGAGTGGACCCTGCTCTTTTGAAATGCTGGATGATCTAAGCCACTGTGCTGCAGCTCAGTTTCAGGGTTTGGCAATCTTCTTGTAGCCTTGGCCATCTTTATGTAGTGCAACAATACGTTTTTTAAGATCCTCAGAGAGTTCTTTGCCATGTGGTGCCATGTTGGAACTTTCAGTGACCGGTAAGAGAGAGTGTTAAAGCTGAACTACAAATTTGAATACACCTGCTCCCCATGAACACATGGGCATAGTTACACTAATGAGTCACATGACATTTTGGAGGGAAAATGAAAAGCAGTACTCAATTTAGACATTTAGGGGTGTAGTTTCTTAGGGGTGTACTCACTTTTTAGGGGTGTAGTTTCTTAGGGGTGTACTCACTTTTGTTGCCAGGGATTTAGTTTTAATGGCTATATTTTGAGATTCTTTGAGGGGAAAAGAAATTAACTCTGTTATATATGCTGCAGACAGACTACTTTTCATTGTGTCAAAAGGTAATTTTTTATGTGCTGTCCCATGAAGAGATATACTTAAATATTTGAAGAAATGTGAGGGGTGTACTCACTTTTGTGATACACTGTATATATATATGCGGAGAGTGTGTGTGAGAGAGAGAGAGAGAGAGAAATAAATAGAGGTAGATAAATAGAAGGCATATCCATATATGTGGAGGCGAACATATGTACATATATATGCGGGGTGGGGGAGAGAGAGAGGAGAAAATATACAATGCTTCTGATTATCCGCTTGAAAAATGAAATCCGGATATTGATTTCGAATTTGTCTCCTGCTGTTATATGCTGTCCTGGCAGAAAGGCATTACATATTAAAAGTCATGCAAGTTGTATGCCACAATATATATCTTTGCAACTCAACCATAACCAACAACATCTACAAGTACCTAATCAAATATCCGTTGTGTTTCATGTTCTTTGTAAAACTTCCTCCTTATTCACAACTTTTTGCGATGTTTTTATTTCCTATTCAATACCGCCTCACTCACAAGTTATCTCATTCAAAGTTTTTTTTTTTTTTTTTTACTTTTACGTAAATTTCATTGTGAATTGTCAAACAGGATTTATCACTCTCAGTTGCATTAAATAAATAAAAAAAAGATATACTTACGGAGAAACATCCCAAAACTTTACGATGCCATCTCTTCCTGCAGAAATCACCATTCCTCGACAACGGACATCTTCGGCAATATTCTTTATCAAGTTTGGGAACGGATGCTGATACTTGTCAGTGCAAATACGAAGTTGTACACTCTCAATTCTGCATTTAAAAAATTAGCAAAATCGTTAATCGATTGTCAATTATGCTACTTTACTCTACGGTAAAACTTTTTAATCTATGGTAAAAGATATTGGAACCCGAGAAAGGTCAGGGGTTAGAGTTTTCAAACTAAGGTATTAGTAATTTTTTTGTAAGTTAGATTCTCATCAAGTTATTCATGGATATGTTAGTATGACAAAATTGGGTTGTATTAATATAAATTGTTAGAAATGCAGTTTTATTTGTGTTTCTTTAATTTGCAATTTTTCTTTTTTTTACTGAAACGAGTTTAATTAAGCAGATATCTGTGTATGGCTTTCACCGTATAATAATATCTAGTCGCATCTAGAAAATAACTGACAACTGCCATTCTTTTCTACAGGGTGTGCCATATAAAAATAAAATAGTAAATTTTAGATTTACGATATGATGAAAATAAATTAACATATTAAAAAGTTTTAGGTTGAACACCACAACTAACATTTGTGGGCTTTTTTTTCGGTTTTAAGCTAATACATTTATATCGTTTGTTCTCGTTTACAATAATTCAAACAACAATTCGAACAATTAAATAAAATCTAGCAAATTTCCTGTTTTTTGGGGGGGGTTTTGTAGGGCAGCCTGCACCCTGTACATATATTTAAAACGATGTGATATATTCGGCCTAATTCTGACCATGTTTGTACACAGCGTATATTTTATTATATATATAACGTGTACTGCTTCAAGACATAGAATTTGTAACGAGTTTATATTTTGTAATTTGAAAACAAATTAGAATTAATTGGTTCTAGTTTGTGTTATTTCTAACCGGGGCTTGAATAGTAAGTTGGGGATCTTCAATGATGTATATTTTTTTCATGTTGGTGTACGTTCTGTATCTTTCTATATTTCTGAGATGAGGTATTATGTACACTATTTACATTATTCGGACTATTGTCTTCATCTTTGTCGCTATATCTTTTACAGCGTTTCGGCCGTTGTAAACTCCGGTCTTCATCAGGTGGTTGGAATGTCGAACTGAACTCTTTATTTCGCTCACTGGGGTAGACTGTTCTACTTCCACGTGCCATGTTTAATGGATGTCAGTTATCAGTTATCTCCTGTTAATTCCCCTCTCCAAGTTCTCCACTGCCTTAACCAGGTATTGAATTCACCCTCTTTGTGTCCAGTCACTGGATCTAAGTAACGCCTTTATCCACTGTGCCATGTGTCCTCGAGGACATATGGTACGTGAAACTAGAACAGTTTACCCCAGTGAGCGAAATAAAGGGTTCAGTTCAACATTCCAACTACTTGAAGAGGGCCGGAGCGTGCAACGGCCGAAACGTTGTAATAAATATGGCGACAAAAATAAGGACAATAATCCGAATAATGTAAACTGGTGTACGTTATTTAATACTGAACGCTTGATTTAGATTCTTTCTTACTGCTTACCAACCCGTTGTCGTTTATTTCACTTTGAAATATATTTTGGAATGTCAAAATATTTCCTTTTTTTGCGAATGAATATTGGATTAACAGTTTTCTTGGAGATAACTTATTTTTTGTCTATTTAACCCATAACATGGAGGAGAGTATGGATTTATATAATTTTAGGATACTTGTGCGTAGGTGATTGTAATGAACTCAACTAGAATTGGATCTCCGCTTTACCTGTTTCTTATTCCGATCATGTATCATCCGTATAATCCAAATCCTTTAAGAACCAGCTTAAAATAATAAGTGATGTTAAAGGAACCTACCGAAATTCACGAATATTGCCAGGAGCTGGGAGAAAATAGTAAACATGAGCTAGAATATTTTCTAGTCGTAACGTGACCCCAAAAATGTAAATAACATTCTGGGTCTTCTGCTGGCGGAATAAGGCAAGTAAATAATGAAATCAGTGAAATAAATAACACATTTGCGCCAAGTTTTTGCGTCTTGTAAAATAAATACTGCGTTATTCGACCTGCAATTATTATTATCAAGTGGCATCTTCATTATGTATTAAAGTCTTTATTTCTTTCTTCCAGTGAATATCTAAATGCTTTTGATTAGAAATAATAGCACAAACTTGTGTGAAATAAAATCACATAGATTCCCACAACAATGGAGCTTCTAGCGCTTTCAGGCATTAGGGGAAACAGACTTGATATTTAAACTTGTATAATTTTTAATTTTCTTTATTTTTCTTTCTCTCAGAATTCGTCGGATATATAAATATAATCATGCACAGAGAAACCTACACATATATAAGTTTAATCATGCCCCGGGAGAAATACACTAACACAACCGAATGCATACATTATTAATCTCTTTAAACGTTATTTTTACTATAGACAAACACCTCAGTAGAGAGTCCATTTATTTTTTAAGAAGTATTTTCTATTCGTCTATCGACCTGTTTATTCGAGAAGTCTTATTAGTCACATTAATTCGTGCGTATGTGTACATTAACGTAAACATAATCTTTGCCCATTTAAATCTATTTTTTCAATTTTTCCCACGTTTTCCAATATATATATATATATATATATATATATATATATATATATATATACACACAAACACAGAGACATATGTATGTATGTATGTGTGTATATATAAATATATATATATATATATATATATATGTATATATATATATATATATATATATATATATATATATATATATATTCATACACGTTTCATTAAATAATATAGACAAGTGTTGTCTATTTATTTTATGTAAATTTTTTCGTAACGTCTGATAACTTTAATAACATTATCGTTGAACCAAGAAAGAAATTCACAATATTGATCAATATTTATGTAATACAATCTAAGCTTTCGGCTTACTTAAGCGATTATCAAAGATGTCAATTACAACATATTAAGCAATATACGGACAAGACAGTGATGACAGTGTCAATGTTTACATAGATGATTTCTAAGCAACGATAAACACTTGCATATAAGACGCTACACACACACACACACACACACACACACACACACACACACACACACATATATATATATATATATATATATATATATATATATATATATATATATATATATATATTATGATATGTTTTAAAATAAATTAAAATGGAAACATTTTACATCGTTACTCAAACACTTCCATGTTTCGGTAGTTCAAGCGATAGTAAATAACTGATAATAAAATTATTTATTAGGGATTTAAAAAAAAAATACTTTACCTTATTTCCTGAGTTAAAGTGGGCGGGCTATAAGGTTAGAATTAAAATAAAACTCATGGTTATGTCTAGATTAATCAATAAACGTCAGGTCTACGCTAAAATATAAAAGTAAGGTCAGAGGGATGCTGTCGGTGAGTTATTATTACATGTCAAGAAAACTGATGCTAAGATATGTCATTCAACGATAGTAGGGAAAAATTCCAGCGCCAAATGTATTTTTAATGTATCCAAGTATGATTTGCTGAATTGTTGAAGTAAACACAAATTTATCAGAAACGGATTTATTTTAATATTTTTTTTCTTTTCCAAAATTTTCAATATTCTCAATAAGATACTTAAAGGGACCAATAGGTAAAATGAAAAATGTGGACACAGTTACATAGGTGGTGAATCATACTGAATAGACTGTAAAACATGGCAATATTATAGTTGAATGAATCAGATAAATGTTGGGTGTACTATATACTAATGTAACTAACTGTATACTAATAAAATAATAGCTATACAATTAAAATACATAATTATTAATGAAAGATTTTTTAAGTATATTTTAAGGTATACGGTATACAATGGTGGGATAGCAACCGTTAATTCATTTCTATGGTTTAACAGGTTTTTATTGTTTGAAAATTTTATCATATGCAATTTTTCTTGTAAACATAGGGGACGTGTATCATGTAAGGATTTACAGATTCTAGTTATTTTAATATATATATATATATATATATATATATATATATATATATATATATATATATATATATATATATATGTATACATATACTGTGTAGTTTAGTGCTAGCAGTAAGCAGAAATATTTCTCCTCCCGATGATGGCCATTTCGGCCGAAACTAGTCGAGGAATCTAAATGGAATAATAATAAAAAAACGAAAGAATATTAATCTGTCTGAGGATTTTAATTTTTTAATTTTTTAATTTTTATTGTTCAATATATATATATATATATATATATATATATATATATATATATATATATATAATTCATTTCAACAAGAACGACGAAAGTTGAAATTCATTTTTAAAATAGATTCACAATCACGGATTTATTACTGAAAGAATACAATTTTCGCAGATAGCCTTCTAAGAATCCTCTAGAACTGTAAACTTAGCAGACAACTAGTATAAAATTATCATATCTCTTCGATATCATATGTTAAAAATAAACAAACACACAAATTCCATGGAAAAGAAAGTTTCACTTCATTTTTAATTTCTTGCCTCGTTGAGAAAGGGCACAGACGTGTTCAAAACTTCTAATTTTAAAATCTTTCTCATCTATGTTTCCATCTAGTCAAAAGTCCTAATAATATACGATGAATATTATTAGTTTTTTTTATTTTACAATTTACATAATATATTGACGCTATGTGAACACTTCAATACGAAATCTTTGTCATATAAAATGTTATTTTTTATTAAAAAGCACCAGAAATTCGTGTGTGTGTGTGTGTGTGTGTACGTATATTGTTACGTGCTTGGGATTCTGTTTTTATTTCAGATATATATGTAATGGATCTTATAAAAGGCATAGCCACAAAAGTACAAATTCGCTTTGTAAAATTAAATGATATAAAGACCATACGACAAGCACAAATA
Source organism: Acanthosepion lycidas (assembly GCA_963932145.1). Taxonomy (NCBI): domain Eukaryota; kingdom Metazoa; phylum Mollusca; class Cephalopoda; order Sepiida; family Sepiidae; genus Acanthosepion; species Acanthosepion lycidas. Next base: position 51,491,027 of record OZ010581.1, on the reverse strand, counting down.
ATTTGGAAACATTGACAAGATAAATCTCACATTGGTAATGTCAAATAAAGAGAGCGGAAAAAAAGAATTAAAATGCTTATAAACCAGAACAATAAATTAAGCAAAACAAATTTGAAGAATATGCCGCGCTGAATGCATTTAGTTGTACATTATTAAGAAAATTCGCTAAGGATAGCAAGACAAGAAAACAACTGACTTTTAAGAAAAGCAACACAAAAAGAAACGCGCGTGTTGGAAAAATAATTGCACAATAAGGATTTTCCTATATTAATTGTTAATTTAAAGTGCAGACTAGAAATAATGGACAGTGTTGCATAATCTAGATATGTTGATGATAACGTTAACCCAACATAAATTGTAAGACATCAAAGGCAGAATAATCATTTGGGCTGATATATCCATTCAGAATTCATGGTTATATCTAGGTGTATGTAAGATATCATTCTAAGTTCTTGGACGAGACGATTATTGAATGGTACAGATAACAATATAATCACAATACAGATCACAATCAAGAATCATTATGCAAAAGAGTTTTCTATGCATGGCAATTCTCGTTCACGTTCTCAAAATACAACTATTTCAATAAGTTTTAAAAATATTTGGTTTGATTAATTTTTATTGTTCACTAGCAGCATGGCACGGCGTTGCCGGTGCTTGATTCAAAAATCGTACGTCTCATACAGCAATCGCTATCACTTGACTTAAAATATTTTTGCCCTTCCTTGCCTTTAAAGGAGTGCCCTTTCCACTGCTGATGTTGCTACATGCCTTACTTCTTGCCTATCTCACACTGCGATTTTTTTTCTAAGCTCTATGCTAAACATTAAATCTGTTACGAAAAAAGAACTAAACAAAATGAACACAAAACGATCAACTTTATAAAGGACTCGTAACTGGAAAAACCGAATGAAAAAAAAATGTTAACAACAAATACTTTTTTTACATCCAACCCAGTTCTGCGGAATCAGAATCAACGTTAAGTTTAAGGAAGCGAATGAGCCAATTGGAGTAAAGTGCCAGGCAGATTTAAATTTTTCCCACTTGTGATGAATGCAGCTATCGATATTTTTTGCATGCTAGCATGCTAGTTAATATTCGTGTCAGTGATCTGTCGGCTCTCACGGTGGCCAATAGAATCTTCCTGCCTATTCGTGGCATCTCTCACTCTGACCAGTAGAAAATGGCCGCAAACTACATGAAAACTGCCGTAGAAGAGTGAAAAAATCGATTATTTCCACTTTCGATGGGATTTGGGAAATGCAAAGTCGGTTTTGGCCTTCCCGCTAATTTGGAGCATGTGCATGTAAATTTTGGTGCAAATCCGTCGAAAATTGCGGCCGTGCATTCGTTACACACACACACACACACACACACACACACACACTACCTTTTATAGATAGAGATACTGTCCTGGAGGTAGAAAACGACATTAATGAAGCAGTTGATTTAATTGAATAAGCCATATTGACTAAACTAACGATACAATCTCATCATAATATTTTAAAAAGTGCACCTCAAGCCTCATTAGACAATCTGATCACTATAATAGAATAATTATTCCTATTTTATCTACCGTTAATTATAATTAAGTTGTATGTAATTGCTAAGTGAAAGCAGATCTTGTACAATAATAGGCGAGATTATCTCATTTAAAATCTTTATTGTTCTTCTTAAGTTTTCTTTGAAGTCATTTTTCGCCACCGTAATTATCAGTAGTACGTGGTTTAATCAATTCTCTTTAGTTAACTGCTTTATTCAAGTCGTTATCCTACGCCAGATTCTTTCGTCCAGTAAACGTTTTTAAGATTTTAAACACTTCAAATTATGGTATGAGCCCCACCACCGCCGGATATTAATTAAACAGAAAATCAGTGACCCATGATGAAAAGGAAATGTATATGAGAATGAAAATTAAATATATCTGGTTTGGTTTTCTTGTTTTGTTTTACGGCATATCAACGTCAATGGATCATTTAATGCCGACAACATTTTTTATTGCTGGTAATATGTTTTGTCAAAAATCTGTTTTTGGTAATATTTTTCCTTCAAAATTGTATTGCTGGCAATATTTAAAAAAAAAAAAATATTGCTGGTAATATTTTAACTATTTGCCCATAGCTGGGAATCTAACAGGGGCTACCACCAGAGTCAGGGAGGACCTGAAAAACACCAGCAATTAAGTGGTGGTTCCACGCTCCTCAAAGCATCCCGATCAGAGTCCTTGCAGCTGGATGTAGTTTATCGTTTTACCCAGGACGCAGATGTAGTTTAACGTCTTACCCAGAACGCAAATATATCCGAAAAAACAAAATAGAGATGTAATTTCGAAAGGTAGGTAAAATAGGAAAAAACGTTAAAAGAATTAATCTTTACATACCTTTAACATTAAAATAATACAATAATATCATATTCATCTTTTCGACAAGTTTGTGTTCAGCAAATAAATATTTGCCTTTGTCATTTGGGATTATTTATAAATAAATATTTACATGACACATTGTTGTATTTATCAGACATTTGTTCGTTTGGTCAATATATTTTTGATCAAATAAATCAAAAAGCTATGGTCTAATCATACAAATAAAATTTATATTGTTTTTGTCTGCATAATAAAAGCTTACAATCAGAAAATATTTTATCACTGTTGAAGACGGTTAGTTATTACCAATAACAGATGGTTAATACTATTTTTACTGTGGTAAAAGTAACATACCCTATATATTCGCGTATATGCTTACTACATGTCTAGTGAAACACGTTTTTTTTGTGAAAAGCCTGATTTTTTTCCATGTAAAAAGGCAACCCCATCCGTGAAATAGTCGTCGGACTACCGTAGTTAATTATTGGAGGACTGGGCTCCATCCGGAACATATATTTAGCAAATGAATTGTCTTCATTCTTTTTTTTGTATAAAGCTACCTCGAAATTATAAGAAAAACATCTTACCGTAAAATATCTAATTTCAATATTTAGATACCGTATTTTTGTTTTCGATCCTGTCCGACTAGAGCAGATCGTTTACCTTCGGTCTAGGTTTCTTCTCCTTTGTCGCTGCATGATGAGAAAACCCTTATCCATTATGGTGATTTTCTAAGCGTTGCATAAATGTGGCACAAGTCAGAAAGTACGGGGAACTCACTAAGGATCGTAATTGATCTACGCTAAAAAGTCGATAAAAATTATACCATATCGACGTACTCATAGTGATTTACAAAATGTAGCTTAGTTGTGGTGCGAGACTGAAAGTATGAGGCAAGCAGTGAGGATCGAACTCATTCTATCTTCATCGATGAAACGAGACAAGCTTGCTATCTGAAATGATGGCAATTATACTGATATACTAAACGAGACTTAGGTGTGGAACAAGCTCGAAAGTATGGAGACCCTTGTTAGGATCGAAATCGCTACACAGTACTAATCGATATCGCGAGACAAGCATGCTAACCCTGACATCACGTCGAAGTACACAAACGTCATTCATTATATATGCCACTTAATATCAACAAATGCCTTATATAAATGTAGAATTAATACATTTTTCTTATTTTAAGTTTGTATTCATCTTTGATTCGTTTACATCACTGAAGTAATCACATTCCAATGAAATGCTTTTTGTCAGTATTACCAGTACGTAATGAATAGTTCACATAATGAACTGAGGTATATTTACCCAAAATCCCCACCAAGGCTGGATGTGTCACAAGCTAGTTTTAATATGGGGATTGCCATACGCATACTGGCGCTTAAAGCCAAAGACAAAATTTGATTTTCATTTGGCATAGCCCCCGCGAATACTCTCACGCTGGCATCGATATGACACAG
>OZ010581.1:51434702-51482202 GCA_963932145.1 Acanthosepion lycidas | reverse complement strand
ACAACAAGTTTGCTACAAAACCAAAATCTTAACGTAAAAAATGGAATCCTATCCCAAAATAGCCTCATCAGATCGAGACATTATTACAGATGTCATGCATGATGCCGAACCATTTTAGACATATCGAAGCTGTCAGCTGTATGCAAGAACTTTCTCATATCAATGGTTGAAATGATTTTGAGCAAGTGAAGCAAGTATGTCTCAGCGATGTCTAATACAATTTGAACCTCGTGGACTGGATCACAAAGGGATGTACCAAATAAGAGAAAACACATAACTTGACGGATTTCAACAACAGAAATAACTAAAATAGATAACATATATAATTTAAAGAGAAAAATAAGGACATAATAAAGATCTTAATAGTCCACACTACTTCGAAGAAAAAGCTAGCAAGGAAACCCCAATAAATATTGGAAATTGCAATAGCAATTACTGAAATTGAGAAACGTAATTTCCTAGAATTTATTTTAACAGAAAGATTTTATAAATTTCAGTCGATAGCAAAACCGACTCTTCGTTCAATGAAAGACCTTATATGAAACACCTTATATATATATATATATATATATATATATATATATATATATATATATATATATATATATATATATATATATTCATGGAGAGAGAGAGAGATAGATAGATAGATAGATAAATATATATATATATATATATATATATATATATATATAGATAGATAGATAGATAGATAGATAGATATAATAGGGCGGTTAATAAAAAGCCAGGAAAATGATATCAATATTGTCAATAAAATTTAAAATTGTTATTTATAATATTTTTAACTGAAATGAAGCACGAAGAGGTAGATGGTAAAGTCGAAATTTTCGAACACGCCTTTTTCAACGATGTGGTGTATAACAAATAAGTGGCACTAACTCTTCCGAGGAATGTTTTTGTTTGGAGGTCTCCCTGTAGAAATTATACTTTCTGATTAAACAGAAATCACTGTTTAATCCTTCCATATTTGAATTAATTTTGAAAATAAATTTCACCTCCGATCTGTGCTTTTCTGCTCCGATGTTAAATGCAGTCGCTAAACCCATGGATCTGATATCATCGGAGTTGTGAAATGGTTGGTTGATGTTCTTATGGTAAATATAGTCTGAATTTCATTCCCAATTGTATGACATAATTTCTTGTTTGCATTTTTGGTAGAAAAGCAGATATATGCGATCTGAACTATAACAGTTTAGAACCGGCGCTTGGAATACTACGTGAGTGTTAGAGGGTATGAAACTGTTATCAGTGATGATATGTCTACAAACTTGGCATCGTAGTTGGTGGAGTGGTGAATGATATATACCGGATGTTGGTAAGAGGGAGTTATATGCTAGGGGATTGGCCTCTTGCGTGAAGAAGTTTTTCGTTGAATAATTTTCCAATTGTTTGGTCGAGTTTTAAACACTGGAAATCTTTTGTTAAGATATGAAAAAGCTTGCGAATGGTAATTAAAAAAAACAAAACATGGCAATTCTGGAATTATTCTTATTTTATTTTGTAGAATAGAGGTGTAATCCTATTTTGATTCATTTTAGATTATATATATATATATATATATATATATATATATATATATATATATATATATATATATATATATATATATATATCCAATCAGGAGGTCATTTGAAATTCTAAAGCGGAAATCTCTACATGTTATTTTATTTTGTTTTCACACGTGTATTTACTACTAGTTTTCTGGTTTGATTCAACTTTGACCATTAACCATTTATGTATGATATATATATATATATATATATATATATATAAAAGAAAGAGGTTGTAGTGGTTCCAACGAGGGAAAAGTATGTATATTAAAAAGAAGAGAAGAGAGGTGCCGTAAACGTTTTTGGTTGTAATGTGGATTTATTTAGAAAAAAATATTATGCTTTGTTTTACATAATGTTACACTACACGTGTTTCTGGTCTCGTGACCGTCTTCAGGTAAAAGCGGACATTTCCACATATTATTAAAAATAATTATTATTTTCTTTTGTTTTTCAATGTTAAATATTCTCGATATGAGACATTTTCTGTGTTTGTAATCCGAATTTCTTTCTTGATATATATAATTTCTTTCTTGATATATATATATATATATATATATATAAATATATATTAGGTTGGTGCAAAAATAATGACGTAATAATGTCGTTTTTTGACGTATTTCGAACGTCAAAAAACGACATTATTACTAATATATATATATATGTATTACTTTAAAAGTAGTTGTATATATTAGGTTGGTGGAAAAATAATGTCGTTTTCTCACATATATTACTATGAGAGAAAACGACATTATTTTTGCACCAACCTAATAATTTCATTCTCCGGCCTGCACATTCGAGAAAATTTCTTAATTAAATTTACTTTGAATGTGCGCCCTCCGGTAGCATTCGAATCTGCGTACATTTGCTAAGCTGGAGCCGTCGTTTAAGCCGACGCAGCTACGTAGAGCTTCAGAATGAATCAAGGTTCTAAAGCATTTAAAGCATATTTTCTTCGTTCAGACTTTCTCGAAAGTCATAACTATTTAGTTATCCGAAACATTAACAAACAAATTTAAAAAAAAAATGAAGCTATTACTCAATTACTAAGATTTGTATCTAAAAAAAGAAAGAAAATTGTCATAATCTAAAAATACTTTCTGGCTTTAAATAAGCTGTACAGATCAATGAAACAATCAACCAAAGACTGTTAACGTTCAAGATTAATTAAAGTATATAGAATTCTTTTTTTTTGTATCTGTCTATATTTCTGAGATGAGGTATTATGTACACTATTTACATAATTCGGACTATTGTCCTAATCTTTGTCATCATATTTATTACAACGTTTCGGCCGTTGTATGCTACGGTGGTTGGAATTTATAACTGAACTCTTTATTTCGCTCACTTTTATTTTGTAGAATTTTGTAGAGCATTTTAATACACACTGTTCTAGTTCCACGTGCCATGTCTAATGGATGTCAGTTATCAGGTATCTTCTGTTAATTCCCCTTTCCAAGTTCTCCACCGCCTTATGCAGGTATTGAACATTTTTATCCACTTGAGTACACCTGTGTATGAATTTCTGAGTATTGTAAACCTAATGTCTTCAGCAGCGTTTTTGCCAGTGCTTATATTGCAATTTTTTGCTATCACTTTTCTCTGGCACTCCTTATTACTGGTTCGCATATTGTATTCATTTTTATGCTTGGTTCTTTTTATGTTAAATAAATATTTTAAAATTCTTGCTGTGATCTTTCTGCAATTATAGCCACTTATATATAGTTATTATAAATATAATTTGTTTTTGTCTAAACAATTAAATTCATCAATAATTAGTATCAAATATAATTTTAATTGATATGCATTACCAATGCAGGTACGAAAATATGGAAATAGCATTCCGTCACAAATTTATCATTTCACTAAGGATATTCGCAGTTTTCTAAAAATGATAATCATTGAAAAAAATCTCTTGATCTACTTAACTAGTTCTCAATAGTCATTATTTTCAAAGAAACATTTATGTCAGTTTGAAAAGCCATAGTATCGAACCGAGAGACAGAATTTTCAGATATAGTTATTTCAACATTTATTTAAATTTGGAATGGTGTTTTAGTCGACAGATGAAATCAGATTCTATTGCCTTTAACGAGCGCCTATAAAAATCCATTTTCTTAAAATAAAATAAATGCATTCTAAATGATAGCGTACAATTAATACAAGATAGTTCAGTATCGATCGTTTCATGTTTTGTGAAAAGCATTTTCTGACCTGTAATTGAACTTTCTAGTTCATCCATTTCGAGATCTCATTATTGAGAGATCAAATGTCTGAATTTAACCAGAATAGACTAAGCATTTGCGTTCAATGTCCCATGGGAATAAAGAAATGTAGAAAGGAAATTATCATTAATATAATCAAGTAAATGCAATGACTATGTCGACTGTTAAATTAAAGTTGCTGGATGAAAATTATAGGTGGCGTGATTTTTAAAAGCTATGCTCTCTTTTCATTCCAACCACCAGAGATTTTACTTAATGAACACAACACAATTAAAGTATGTTCCTTTCGTGTAAATTATCTTATCACTTCATGAATTTCAAATAAGGATTTTTAAAAAATAGAGTTCACACCCATGCAAGGCAGTAAAGCCACAAGGCAAGGGGTTACTGGATGTGGATGAGTTAGAGACAGGGACACTATTAATGATCGGGAGCATAAGAAGAGTAATAAGGAAGAGAGTAGATCACAGTTTACTTTGTGCTTAACTGTTTGCAGATTAAAGTTGGATTTCCACACGTAAGAAGTGCGAGAAAAGAAACTGTTAGCATATAATTTACAGTTACATCTAGCCAACAAAACTGTAAATCTGTGAGAACTTTTCTCCAGTCTAGTACTGCGCTTAAATTCGAAGAGCATAGGCACCACAGCGAAGAGCTCTTCCGAACACTTACCATGAAAGCATTTATAGAAAAGGCGAAGTGGGGCAAACTTGTGAAAGTGGATTAAAACGAGGCGCAAGATCAGGATCAACAATAATCTCTGATTTGTTCTTTCGTTTTATCTGTTGGCATAATGGTGGATTGCTCAATGAGACTTTTGGGAATAATGGCTATTTCATTATATTTTTGTCACTATTTACGTAGATTCCACTGAGACTGTATAGATAATGTTATGGTCCAGGCCCTTGTACCACGGTGATGGTCAAAGGTAAAACCAATAAAGAAGAACTCGAACACAGGTATGGAATAACACAGATATATTACATACATGAATATATACAGACAAGTAGAAAGTGTTAGTACGAACAATCAGGTTTAGTAGGTTTAGTAGGTATCACTATTCCAATGCGTTGTAGTAATTGTCTGAACGGGACTCTGTTTCGGTCTGCCTCTGACTCGACTGACTGACTCGCTCGCTCTGACTGACTGACTGACAGACTCCTGACGGACTTCACTCCTGACTTCAAACTGAACAATACTTAGTCACCTCCCCACGAGGGCATCATGTGGCACGAGGTCGGTTTAACGTGGGATCTCTGATCCCGTGGGCTCGGCCAAAAATATGCCCTTTGAACCCATATAAACCGGTTCAGGGTCGGTTTACCTCCCCGAAAGAGACTCCGCCCTTCGGCGTATCCTCGTTCGGGTTCCTCCCCGCCCGAAGGCAGAGAGTTCAACCGATCAGCCAGTCAGCCGACTTCGGACTGAACTCTCTGCTTCCTCTTGAGGCGCAGTATTTATTACGTATGTAATAATCCATTATGTTATTATGGGTAAGGTCCCATAACAAAATATATATAATGGACTCTCCCGTCGGTTTCAACGTATGAGGATCTGACAGCTTACTTGATTCATTTATGATTATGTGATAATCTTATGTGGCATTTAAGACCCGCTATTGATTTACAAAGGAGGCCACATATGGAACAAGTATGAGGATTGTGAGTTGAGATCACTGTTAGATCGACTGACCTTTTAGATCTTGCTCTCGCTTCTTGAAGCTGATTAAGATAAGCAGATTGAAAATTGCCGAGTTCACTAAAACACGTTGATGTCCATTCTACCTGCTCCAAGGATAAGCGCTCAAGGGTGTTATGTGGTATATTGACTGCTGACGAGTTGCTTTTCAGCTTGTCCATGTATCTTAGCCATGGGCAGCCTACATTCCTGTATGATGATCTACTTGGCTGTACATTAGTATCTTGGACATCCTGTCATCAGACATTCTCAAGACATGACCAGTCCACCGTAACTGGAACTGTATGATAAAAGTCTCGATTCCTCCAATATTACACCTGTTAAACAGGTCTACGTTAGATGTATTATCTTGAAGGTTAATTCCACAAATTGCACGCAGACAGCTTTTATGGAAAACATCTAGCTCGCGTATATGGTACCTGTATGGAGTCCACGCCTCTGAGCCATACAAAAGGATGGCAAGTACAACAGCTCTGTAAACCCGAATTTTCGTATCCAGTCGAATACCCCGCTCATTCCACAAGCGATGGCGAAGTTTGCCGAAAGCACTGGTAGCCTTAGCAATGCGATGCATACTTTCATCATCTAAAGTTTCACTGTAATTGACTTTGCTACCAAGAGAAGTGAAAGACTTTACATAGTTCAGGGGTTTGTCTTCTACTTTCAATGGTCTCTCTGGAAATTTGTAGACTGGTGGTTTTTGCTTCTCACCACGCAATTGCTTCGGAGTTGGACAAGGTTGGCGCATAACTTCAGTTTTTTTTATGCTAAGTATAAGACCAAATGCTTTACATGCAACAGAGAAACAATTTATTAGTGTTGGGCCTCCTCAAATATGTCGCTACAAGAGCCGTATATTCAGCAAACAACAAATCACGAATAATTTGCGTACGAAGGTGGGTCTTTGCTTTGAAGCACCGATGATTGAAGAGACCACCAGTTGTTCGAAACTGAAACTTGACGCCACTCTCTGTGTCTGCAAATGCATATTTGAACATCACCGAGAAGAAAAGGGCAAAAAGGACAGGGGCCATGACACAACCTTGCTTGGTGCCATTTGTGACATTAAAGGATTCCGACATCATACCATCAGATACGATGTTAGCTTTCATTCCTTCATGAAAGGAGATTGATGACCTTCAGCATGTTTACAGGGATGCCGAGTTTCTTCAAGACTTGCCAAAGTGCCTCTAATATTCATCTTTTTTCATTTTCTTAAGACATATATATATATATATATATATATATATATATATATATATATATATATCTGCCTAATATCTTAAATGGTATTTACTATTTATTTTATCCCAAGTTTCGCCTATAGGCTTGTTCACACGCCTTCCTAATCTTTCGAACTGGAGTAGAGTTTATTTCTTGTTTCAATCTTAGGACTGTGTTTCCAGCTGCTTCAAACGTCTTGTCATTCTCTTGCACTCCCAGCGTATACGCGAATTAATGACATTATTATCATTCTTGGAGTGAATTGAATGAAAAACAACAACAAAAAAACAAACAAAACAAGCTAAACAAACTAAAGTAACATATTCACAAGACAGACAGAGAAAATATTTATAGTGAGAGTATGACGCCACTTTAGCTGATCAGTAAATCAAATTAAAAATTACCATAATTATATATATATATATATATATATATATATATATATATATATATATATATATATATATAGTGGAACCTCAGTTCAGGAATTTAATTCGATGGTGAAGGCCGTTCGTAAAGTGAAATGTTCTTAAACCGAAACTATTTTTCCAATCGGGATCAATATAGAGAGAAAAAAAATGGCAGTAGAATAAAATTGGAAAAAACCAAACACGCCACAACACACGAATGTATACAATACGGTGGCCGTCTCAGAAATTATTCCGTTCAGTTTCGGCAATGTTGTTCGAGAACCAAAATTGTGTTCGATAATCGAGGCATTTTCATCTCTAACTTTCTGTTCGAAAACCAATTTGTTCGACATGTCAGACGTTCGAGAACTGAGATTGCTCTCTATATATATATGCAGGTTCTATTTGTGTCCACATATATATATATATATATATATATATATATATATATATATATATATATATATATATACACACACACATGGACACAAATAGAACCTGCCTCGCTTTTTTCCATCAAGTAAATCAGTTTCTGACAAAAAGTCCGCACCATTTTGACAGCGGATAGGAACCTGACTGGGCCAAGGTGGAAATAACTACTTATGAAAAGCACTTTTCCCGTTGAGACATCTACGAAGCTATATATGAAATTGTCAGTTTCGTACCCGAGTAAAAACATTTTTTGAAAGATGTGTTTTTTATCCGATATTAATTCTTATGGCGATAAACCTCATTTTACTGGGCAATAAAATAACGTTCATATTAATAAATTATAAAGTCGGATAAAAGCCTCCTTTCAAATATGTGCGTGTGTGTGTGTGTTTGTGTGTGTGTACCTTTCTGTGTGTGTGTGTGTGTGTGTTTGGAAATTGACAGAATTGGAGCCAATTAAGTAAACAGCTTTACTCATGGAAAGGTTTGATTTTTATGAGTCTCCGATAAATTTTGCTTAAATATTAAATGACTTGTCGTTTCCGCTAATCACTGATGCAGAAACATTACAAAAATACAGAACAATGAAGATAAGACAAAGACGAAATAGCCTGGGCTTGATTATCACTAGCACCTGCCGACTAGTGCGCAAAATGAAATAGTAATATTATTAATAATAATCATGCTTTCGGTAGACTCGGACAAAAGAGAATTGAGGTTTGGGGCACACAGCTTGGTTAAAAATGGACAGTACAAAAGAGTATTGATAGACAAGCAATGGAAATAAAACATGAATTAATGGCGAGATATGTGCAAGTGCAACGTGACCAACTATTTGACACTAGCAGTAGAGCCCGGCGTTGCCCGGGGATGTAACAGTAAGAGATAGATCAAGTATCGACCATCATAAAGACTGAAAAATAAAATTGACAAAGATTATTTTTTAAGGTTGATGGACACGCATGTCTTAATTTTTTTTTTTTTTTTTTACGAATTGGTCAAACCCAAACAAAAACATTGTTTTCAATCGTTATGAGTCTACCGATTGAATAGAATTTTATTATAAACAATTGTCTTGTAAATGAAATTTTTAAAGCATTCTGAATGTAAAAACAAAGAAAAAAGTGTGCAAGACAATAAGAAACACTACCTGCCAAAAAAAAGTGAAGTTTTGTTGAAATCGGTTGAAAAATGTAGGAAATCCGATCCCATATATAAACAAACACACACACACAAACAACCTGGGTTTTATAATAAGTATAACTCGATATGAGTTGTCCCCCTTTCATTCTCGTGATGCCTGTTAATCGTGTTTTCAAATTGATTTCGTGCAAAAGAAATTGTGTTTTTTCAATTTTTGGTGCCGTCAGAACCACCGCAAGATAATTTTACGTCGTCCTGTAAAGTTTTGTTGAAATCGGTTGAAAAATGTAGGAAATCCGATCCCATATATAAACGTACAGAAACACACACACACGCACACGCACGCACACACACACACACACACACAACCTGGGTTTTATAATAAGTATGATGATCATGCAGAGACGATTTGAAAAGGCAGCGGAAGAAATGAGGAACGATGATGTCTTTAACGAAGGGTAGAACCACGTGTAACTTGCGAAGAGAAACTAGAAAAAATTAAACGTGTAATCAGTGGCTGTAAAATGGTCATACAGGGATATATTTCCAAAGACGACTTGCCCTTAGATTTCACTGGCTCTTGCGCAAAAGAATTGGCTCCAAGGGTATGCAAATGTCAAAGCATGTACCGGAAGAAAACCTCAAAGATAGTCTGGGACTAAATTCAAAAAGATCAAGTTAATTTAACACTGAAAACCAGAGATAATCGACACAACTTAAAATGAATACACTGGACGTGGCTATACCTGCCGACTTAAATATAGCAGAAAACAACTATAACCAGAAGTTTGAGAAATTCCAGATTGTTGAAAAAGCCGTAGAAAAACCTACTCCGGTAGAGATTTAGGCACTTTTTTACATCCCATTGGAGTTTAAAAAATATGTATGCCAATTAAACGTAAAATACACTTTGATTCTTCTTATTTTAGGTGTGCTATACCTTCAAGACGTTGGCGATCTTGCCTATCTACAATTTCTTGTTCCTTGAATTTATGATATCTCTCCCATCGCATTCTACGATATTCATTCATGAAAGTCCGCCACATATGTTCAACGGTGTTTTCCTTTCTTCATCTTGTTTCAATCTGTATTGTGGGTATCAGGTTTTCCGATCTTACTTTTCTCATTACGTACCCTAGAAACTTCATCTGTATTTTTCTGCTGTTATGTCTATTTTTTTTTTGTTTCAATTCTCTCTAGGACGTCATCGTTGCTCACATTTTCTCTCCATAGATCGTTCTCAGCATCATTCTGTTACTTTAAGTGTCACCTTCATCGCTGAAGGTATTGACCCGCATTCATTTCGATATAGGAGGATTGATATTAATAACAGTCCAGTATACTTTTCTAACGAATTCTTTTATGTTTCTTAATATATTATTCAGAGTTGTAAAACATCTTTCGCTATTCCAATGCGCCTTCGGATTTTAGTGTCGCTTTTTGCCGTCCTCTTTCAAAACTCATATAATTAAATTGTTGTAATTGTTTGAATTCGTATTTCCTATTTTTAATTTAACAAAATATGATCTTACTTCTAATTCTCTCAGAATCTCATCGCTAAATAGGTTGAATTTATTTGGTTAGAACGCCAAAATATATGCCTTATTGGGTAAAGCAAGTTACTTAAAAATAGTTTTCCCCCTTTCTCACTATGATACTTGTGGCTTGACAGGTAGAATTAGTCCTCGTACACCTAGACAACAATAGTACCATGATAAACAACAACAACAACAATAATAATAATTGATTGGAAAAGGGTACGCTAGACACATTGAAGGGAATTTCTGGCAGCACATGCTTTTAAAGAAATACAAAAAATGTACTTACAAGTACAGCTCACATATCACGATAGACTTTATCTATGTGTGTCATCATAGGTTGTATAGTTCTCAGTGGAAATTGACATGAACCATTTCTGACGTAAGGTTTCTGCTTGGAACCCGGAAATAAATGTGTATACAACAGAAATCAAAGAAAAATTACTAATCATAAAGAAAGAAAGAAAGAAAGAAAGAAGAAGAAGAAGAAGAAGAAGAAGAAGAAGAAGAAGAAGAAGAAGAAGAAGAAGAAATGAATGAATGAATGAATACCCTGGAAAACTGATTTAATGAAAATGTTTTATAAATTTCAGCCACATCATTTTCAATTGCTGAATAGTGAATATTCCTTCAATGGAAACTTTTCATTTTACTCTTATCATGATTATTTGTTCGCCATCTTTTCCTAAAGGCAAACATGATGCTTAAAATAGAACCTGCCATAAGAATGTAAATGTCGATGCAAAACAAGGTCAATTTTTGGTTTATTTTGAGTCATTCCAATTGGTTAGGATCACTGCTGACCTTTCTGATCCGCCTTAAGCCTCCACCTTTCACTGTAACATTCTTATTCATTACTACCATTCTTCTATGACATGTATGGGTTCATCATTTCCACTTTTTATTTCGTTCCCTCTGCTGATGTTCTTAGAGAAAAGCATTCGAAACATTTACCATATGTTTAACACGAATCATGTAGCACTGTTTCGGAATTTCAATCAGACTCTTTACGCGTTTGATCTTTAAGTTCAACATTCATTTTCCTTTCTGTGACATTTTGAATTCTAGCATTTGCAATATAGGAAAGTGATAGAAGCAATTTTAAAACTTCCAATCTCAAAAGGGAACTTCAGTTCTTGTTATTTGTGTCAGTTTGATATAGTATTCAAGCGAATGGAAAATACATAAATGACGCGTTTCGTTCCGAGAAGGAACATCTTCAGACTTAAAATTACTTGGGAGTCACTTCATGATACGTAGGAAAACCTTCAATCGGAGATTATCTGAGTAAATTGAGTTATTCCACCTAACGTTATTTCTAACTGGACTCGACCCGCAGTTTTACGCGTTGCTTCTATGAAAACTCCCCCCCCCATATAATGCACATTTGGCTGTGATGAATACGTCTAAGGTACACTTCTCATGCTATGGTGTATATATTAGGTATCGTGATTTTTTACCGCACCTGCACTTTGTATGGCTCTAATGGATTCAGGTCTTGACTGACTGCAGGTATTAACATGTATATATCAAGGTGAACTGCTGGGCCTCAGTATATATAATTCTCAGTAGTTCAGTCTTGATTTTCTGTTAAACTGACTTTAAATACAGGGTATGACTTTTAGGGGCTAACGCACGGTACAACTTTGTTCAGTTTCAGTTAATTTTGGGGCAGCCAAGGTGACTTTAAAATCACATCCTGGCACTGGGAGGGGGAATGGGTTACCTAACTTTAAGTTATTTATAACTGGGATCCACCTGCGTATTATTGCCCCGATATTATCAACATCAGTGACCATATCGCACATTTAGCTGTGAAGATTGTATTAGGTTGGTGCAAAAATAATATCGTTTTTGACGTTAAAAAATACGCCAAAAAACGATATTATTTTTGCACCAACCTAATAATTGCTATAACTTATTGGTTGTCATGATATAATGTATATATTGTTCTTATATATGTACTGCAACATCACTTTGTTTCATACTGCTCCTGCACACACTAAATAATAATAATAATAATAATAATAATAATAATAATAATAATAATAATAATAATAATAACATTTTCACCAAACGAGTAAAACAGAAAGCAACACAATTTGGCCGAATGAAATTACAAAAATTCGGAGGACAAGGCGTTGCATGGTGACTACCTAAAAACAACGAAAGAAGCAGATATGGACCATCAGAAAACGCCTCAGTGGCTGAGGAGGATCGGTTTGAAAGCTAAGAGAGAAGGGCTAATTACTGCAGCTCAGGACCAAAGCCTCACAACCAGATCCTATCATAATGAAGGATGGAACTAATATAAATGCAGGATCTTCAGAAAATATGACCAAACCTTTGACCATATCTCAGGATGTACGGAACTAGCAAAAATTGAATATACCCACAGGCATAAGAAGGTAGCAATATATGTACACTAGTAGATATACGAAAATCATCAAATCGAAACCACTGAGAGATTATATGAGCACCAACCAGTTAAATTTACCCATAATAACGGCGTAACTATCCTTTGGGACATGACAATTCAAGCTGTCAGGTAAATAAAAGCTAGCAGACCTGATATTATCATAAAAGACAAGAAATTTAGGAGGTGTATTCTTATTGACATAGCAGTAGCATCTGAGAGAAACACTTCCATGAAAATTACCAAGAGATTGTCCAGATACAAGGACATAGAGATCGGGATTAACAGGCTATGGGGAATGAAAACGGAGACTATACCTATAATAATCGGAGCCCTGGGCCTCGTGAGAAAACGAATGGACAATCTTACTAACAGTGTTCCCAGTAACATCAACATGCAAGTTGCCCATCAGATCGTCCTACTAGGAACATTCCGTATAATAAGAAAAGTGCTATTACTTAAATGACAATTCTACTATAGTGGATAAGGACCATAGTTTGAACCCGGCTCTAGAGGATACAAAGCAAAAACATAACATACGCAAATAATAATAATAATAATAATAATAATAATAATAATAATAAGAAGAAGAAGAAGAAGAAGAAGAAGAAGAAGAAGACCTTGAAATAGAAATCTCGAAAATGTGGCATATGGGAACATCAACAATCCCTGTTGTAGTTGGAGCCCTAGGACTGTTTGGAAAAGATTGCAGTGGACTAATTGAAGGGATTCCTGGAAGTCCATGCCTCAAAGAGATACAAAAAATTGTTCTGACAAGTACAGCCCACACTTTACGAAGGGCGTTATCTATGAATTTTTTTTTTTTTTTTTTGTCAGTGGAAAGTGTCATGATGCCATTTCTAACCTTAGATCCCTGGGCAGGACCCGAAAAGAAATGTGTAAACGCCAGAAATCAAAGAAAATAAAAATAATAATAATAATGCAGTATAAAAGAATTTCAGGGAAAACTTTGTTAAATATCGATTAATGAATTATTTAAGGTCGTATTTTCAATGTTGAAAATCGATTATGAAAAATGCTGAGTTGCTGTCCCAACTTGTTTAAAGTTAAGTAGGGTCGTTTGATCCACGGGATTTTGCTTTGCTCTAGATCAATTTACTGAATATTATACGTGGGGTGGGGGAAATGGTAGCAAAAATACCCGCCATCTTGAGGATCAATTTGACTTATTTTCAAGTAATCTGGTTCACGTAAATACGGTTGATATAGCGAAAACTGTGTTTTCCTTTAGTATTTGATAATGTCTTCCTAGAGAAGCAAAAACAAAAAGGCGATAAGTGCGTTTGATTTATTAATAATTATTTGTGACTATCGTTTGAGCTTATTTTTTTTATATGTTTTATCACAGCCCCCAACTTTTCATTGAAAGATCTTTTAGAAAAAAGCAAAAAAATTCAGAAATCTGAAGACGGAAAGGCCGAAAGTTGTGAAAATAACTGCAAAAATGGAGATATTCGTTAGAATTTAAATAATGTAAATACGAAGACTATTATTTAGTATATGCATGACTATTATTTAGTATATGTATATGAAGACTATTATTTAGTATATCTATGGCTATTATTTAGTTTATGTGTACGAAGACTATTATTTGGTACATGTATATAATGACTATTATTTGGTATATGTATACAAATGCTATTATTTGTTATATGTATGCAATGACTATTATTTAGTATATGTTTACGAAGACAATTATTTAGTATATGTATATGTATGGCTATTATTTGGTATATGTATACGAAGACTATTTTGTTGGTATATGTATACAATGACTATTACTTAGTATATGTATACAATGACTGTTATTTAGTATATGTATACAAAGACTATTATTTGTTATATGTTTACGAAGACTATTATTTAGTATATGTATACGAACACTATTATTTGGTATATGTATACGAAGACTATTATTTGGTATATGTATACAATGACTATTATTCAGTATATGTATACAAAGACTATTATTTGGTATATGTATACGAAGACTATTATTTAGTATATGTATGAGGTAGGTACATAAAATTATTTCCGTTATTGTTTACCAAATTCATTCTTTAAAAAATAAAGTATAATAACATTTTATTCCGTTACATATTCTCAGTTATATGCAAATAATCGATACTTTTCGAGTAAAGATACGTAGATTTACATATGAATAATTTCTGATGAACTCTTGAAACTTCTCTCTTTTTCATTCGATAAAAAAAGAGTTTTGTAGCAATCGAAAAAGTTAAAAATCATTTGATGTATGTAGTCTGATGAATATGGTGATTGGGTTAGAACCTTGTTAAAAAATTGTCCCTGTTTTATTCACGCTGTATGCAGCCTTGCGTTGAAGACGACGAAATTATCCTTTCATTGGTGTACGATCATATCACGTTGAAACACCACAAGCAATGTCGTGCCTCGTCAATACGTAGATGGGTAATCGTCTAGGAATAGCGTGTGCTGTAAGATTGGATGTGCGAGTGTTGTAATGGATAACAACTTGGAATTGTTAATCGAAGATTTGAGTTTCAATTCCAGTTTGGTTCGTTATTCTTGCTTAGGCGGAAATAGAAAAGGTTTGAACCAACCTCTTCTGCGCCGAGCTATGAGTTAATTACTAAGACTTGTATCAGTAAACCATTATTATCTGCAAAAATATTCTTAAAATCTAAAATATTTTCTAGTTTTAATCAACGTAAATTTGATAATTCGTAGAAAAAAAATACAAGACTATCAATCAAAATCATTTCATCTACTGTGTACTATGTCGCTGCAAAAACATTAGGTATGTTACTCTGCTCCAAGTTTGTACTTAAATGCTGCATATGAATTGTCGTTAGAATGAGCCATTCGGTGTTATTATTCATTCCGCAAAGAAAAGAAGTTACTTTGGATAAAACAATTTGTAACTAGTGCTTTTTTGATCGCATTTAACATTCTTTTTATACAAAACTCAAAATTTTTGTTTCACAATCTATATATATAATTCTCGAAATGTGTAGGTGTGTGTGTGTGTAATCCGATATTGTTTATGCGTTTCCACAGTTCTGATCCGATTTCGATGAATTTTTTCTTTTTTTTTTTTTTTTGCTTGATAGATAATTATTCACTGCCAATTTTGAGTCCAAATTGTCTGGATAAATTTACAACCTTGAAGGTGAAAAATCGAAAATACTGATTTTTTTACACTTTGCTGAAAATTCAAAGGCAAAACTTAATGTCTGTATAAAAACAGCGTACAATCAGTTTAGAGAATTGAAATCTAACTCAAAAGATTATTAGAATTATAAAAAAATATATTATAAATAAAAATTATCGTATATTATTATTATTATTATTATTATTATTATTATTATTATTATTATTATGGCGGTCTATGGAAGAGGTTCCTTCCTTTTAAGATCGTGGACGCAAAAACGGCACTTTTCAGCCCCCCCCCCAACTTCAAAATGTTAAACCCCCACCTGGGGATGTTCCATAGTTGCACCAAATTGTTGTTACTAATATTGATTTTCGGGAGCGCCGAATTTAAACTTAAACTACTTCAATTGAACGGCAAAAATTCCTAGTAATGAAACACCCGGTCGAAGATGGGTTATACTGCTAGTCGTTGATGAATGACAAAAAACCGTAAATATATAAGACACAAATGCGCATCCATTACAAGATTCGTGTGTACAATGACAAAAAAGTTACAATTATTGCAACAAAAGATGAAGACATTGATCCGAATTTAAATACCGTAGATATGAAGTCTATTACACAGGTTATGTAAAAAAAAGTTTTCAAAGCTACAGAATTAATTGAATTTCGTCCAGAATGTTTGCAGTTCATCTTAAAAAAGATGGATTTATTAATGGCAAACAATATTCAAGTAAAAATTATCTATGTGAGGCAATAAAAACTAATAAATTTAAAGTCACTACATGAGGAAATTTAAGAAAATCTATCAGTGAATATAATCAATGTCACAAAAGATCAATGATGTAATATTCGCAACTACAAAATGAATTAATCTGTTAAGCTGTATTCGATATTGTCTTAATCCAATATGATTTTGGACGCTCTATATCTACTGGATTTATTTGTACGTGCATGCAGCATTAGTATAATAAAAGCCGACACCGTCAAAATAATTTATAGACCATGTCTTCATTAAGGCTACATATTAAAAATTGAAAAAATCATTAAAGACTTAATATACTAATTTAATATGAATGAATAATAGTAAAAACACGAACATAAATCACTAACATGTAAAATTAATATCAGCGTAAGAATGTACATCGTTAAAAATACGTCATAAACGGCATTGTTTTTGCACCAAACTAATATAAATAGTCGATCTGCTACCCAAAATTCGTGGCATCCAGATTGTGTTCAATCCTGAGAAGGAATGTTTCAATCGGTGTTGCCTAGCAACCCGCCATTATGCATCTCCCAAACACATTTGTGGATTGTTTTATGTTTTTAGCATTATAGAAATGTTTTATTTTCCAAACTTGGTCAACACATTCTGGCCGTGTTCATAGTTGATGTAATTGATGCATTGACTCTCTATGAAAAATAGTTCATTCCTATAACTTTAGATATAAGCCTAAAACAATCCATACAGATAAAAGAAAAAGAATAAAATCTCCCATTATCATTACTAAAAGTATAGAAAAAAGCGTTCGGACAAGCAGAACATTAGTACAATTTCTACATAATTTATGTCCAGAGAAGAAGAAAATTACAAGTACACAAGAAAAAATAAATAAAAAAAAAACTTTAACTTTTCAGTCGTTTTTAATGAAACTTTAAAAAGATGGATTTCTACATTAATACACAAATCTTTTACCGGAACACGAAGAAATATTTTGCTTTTGAAATTAAATTATTCGTTCAGTAGCCAGTAGTTTCGCATCGCCCGGGGTGACACATTTGTTGTGTCGAAACCTAATTGTAATTGTGTAGCAATTTTTAACAGGCTTTTGTTTTAATATCCTAATATGTCCTATATATATATATATATATATATATATATATATATATATATATATATATATATATATATATATATGCGTGCATGTGAGTGTTTGGGAATGTACAAGAAAGCGATAATGTATTAAAAATTTCGAGGAAAAATTAAAATCAATATACAAATCTGATATAAAGAAACATTTCTACTTACGTACTCAGTTACTAACAGATTAATGCAAGATTAGAAATATTCATTCTGCAAGAATTGTGCATATAAGATTGTGGTTCCTTCTTGCCGCATAAGGGCTTCAAAAATTGCATGAAATTGTAAGAAAAGGAGGGTATACGTGTGCCAACGTAATTGTTACACACACACACACACACACACACATATATATATATATATATATATATATATATATATATATATATATATATATATATAAATACACACGTTTCGTTAAAGATGACTGCCGAGGCACACACCGATTAACTATTTTACATGTATTGGAACAACTCGGATATTCAGAAGTTTATGTCTGGAAAAGAAAAAAAGACTTGTACGAGCTAAATAAAAACGTTTAATCGCAATGCTTTTACAGTGATCTTCAACGAAACTTGCATAAAAGTGCGATTGCTGTTCAAATACAGAATTACACACCGAAGCACACGCGCGAGCGCGCGTACACACTCAGACACACACACACACATATACATATATATATATATATATATATATATATATATATATATATATATATATATATACTGTAGTGGTCATAATATAAGGAACGGAAACAACAAAGACATAAATATGTGTATTACTTAAAAAGTAATGCATTATTAGCTATTAAATTTTTGCCGAATAAAGATTAGGGTGTACTGCATAAATATTATACAAAGTTACAAAAAATTACATAATAGTTTTTTTTTAAAAATAAAGATTACATGGAACAAAGGAAATAAGCTACTGGACAAAAGTTAAGGAACGATCTTGTTAATACTTGATTGTGAACAAAATATCAACAAAATTTAATATTTGTTAAACATCCCCTTATTTTCAATGACTTCTCTGCATCGTCGACCACATGATCTAATTAATTTCTTGCAAAAATCAGCAGTAATTCCCTCCCATTCGTCTTTCAATAACTCCCATGGGTGATCCTGGTTTTTCGGGTTTCTTTTCAGAGCCCTTTCTTCAATTATCTTCCAAATATTTTCTATTGGATTCAGGTCGGGGCTCTGGGCTTGCCACTTTATTAGGGCCATTCCTTCTTCTTCAAATAAAGCCATAACCTTCTGAGTCTTGTGGCAAGGTGCATTGTACTGCATGAAAAGAGGAGATTCATAAAGATTATCGTGTAATCTTGGTACCACATGCTGCTGAAGTAGCCTTTTTGTAAATCTCAGCATTGATATTGCCATGTACGCGCATGACAGAGCAAACTCCTGCATATGAAATCATTCCTCACACCATCACCAATCTTAACTTAACATTGAGAAGACAGTCTTTCACCTGTTCTACTGCGTACGTAAGTTTTGCCCTCAGAACCAAATATAGTAAACTTGGACTCGTCACTGAAATGAACTGTATCCCATTGTGCGTCAGTCCAAACAATATGTTCTCTCGCATACTCCAGGCGTGCCCTTTGGTTTCGCTTTGAAATGAGAGGCTTCGGAGCTGGAATACTGGCATGCAATCCTGAATTTTTTAACCTGCGAGCAACCGTTTTCCTTGAGATCTTATTACCTGTCTCTTCATTAAATTTATGGGCAATTGATGTAGCAGTTTTCAAACAGTTTTTTGTAGATATTCTAACAATTCTTCGATCTTCTCTTTGCGATATTTTTGGAGGTCTCCCGGTTTTTGGTTTTGCATCTAACGTTTTATCGGTTTTATACCTGCTAATTACACGATGAACGACACTTTTAGACCTATGAACAATATCAGAAATTTCTCAAATCAACTTTTTTTTCTTGATAGCGATAATGAGATGTTTTTTCTTCAAAAGAGAGCGTTTTTCGAGTAGAATTTGCCATATTGCTTAAAAATAAAGTCCTAATGATAAATGAACTTTTGCTTAATGTTGAAAAGCTCTATCGAGTTTTTTAAGAATGTAAATTAAAATTTTATGCAAATTATTGACATCGTTCATTAAATTTTGTCCAGTAGCTTATTTCCTTTGTTCCATTTAAATTTTATTTAAAAAAAAACAAAAAACTATTATGTAAATTTTTGTAACTTTGTATAATATTTATGCATTTGACCCTAATCTTTATTCCGTAAAAATTTAATTGCTAATCATGCATTATTTTTTAAGTAATACACATATTTATGTCTTTGTTGTTTCCGTTCCTAATATTATGGCCGCTACTCTATATATGCATGGGCGCCTTGAGGTGGTGCAATTGTTAGCAATCTTGTCACGCTAGAAAAATTACGACTCAGTAGCAAGTTCGGTCGTCACTGGGTGCCCCATACTTTCGGCCTTGTGCCACATCTGAGCTACATTTGGAAAATCACTATATATATATATATATATATATGCTGCGAAAATTATTCAAGAGAGCCTCCAGTGGATTTCTGAGAAAGTTTATTTCCCTGATAAAGAGGCTTTGCCGTTAAAACCTGTAATTGCGCATCTAAACAAGAAGAGAAAATAAAATATTTAAATTTTATGTTTAACTCTGATGGATGCAGAACAAAATAACAATAAAAGATTAGATGAAGAAGAAAAAAAAACGGAAGTCATTTTAAATGGAATATAACTTTAATATACTTGTCTTGGCTTGAAATTTCCATTTGCTTCCTCTGTGTTGATCTGTTCTGCACTTAGTGGGTCACGAAAATCGAAGCAGACTCACACGACTGTAAGGTAATTGCTTACTGTGTGTACTGAAATGATTCGTTTGCTTGCGTGGTTTTACTGGTTTAGTTGCTGCAGCAAGCAAAAATCAGATTTATTTGTTAATACTACTTTACTTCAATCGGAATATATCGAATTGGTAATGCATTCCGTAGTCTAACGTATTTAATAGAATTATAATAGGAATTTTACGTTTCTTTTAATATTTACTTGCAAAGAGAAACAAGAAAATAAAGTCAGAATACGAATATTTGCATTTGTGTATTGTAAAATACAACCATACTGACACAAAAATATGCATCTTAAAGATACTTTAAAAGAAGGAAAAATCCACAAATGTATTGTTTCCACTGCTTAGTACCAAAAATCCCCTCAGTTGATTTATAATACCGCTCACGAGTTTAAAAATATGAGCTAATAAAAGACGGAGAAAGCTACTATATTTTGTGCCAAAAGGTTTTTTGTTTGATATTGGAACATTTGGATCCATAAAATAGATTCGAAAATATCCGACGACTGGAAATTTTTATCTTGGTACCCTGCAGATCAAGTTATGCTATACTTGGAAATGTCGTTTTCTAAAAAAAGTTATAAAAAAAGATAAACCATAAAATGGGAGGAAATCATAAATTGAGTTATAGTTCCAAAATCTGCAATTCGTAAAACAATAATAAATTGATGAATGGAAAATGGAAAACAAGAAGACACACACACACACACACACACAATCTGGCCGGTTATCGTTCCTCCCTCTTCAGGGATTAACCGAGGAAAAAAAGTAGCGCACGATTAAACTTATGAAGACTTTAGCCCAGCATGAACTAATGATATGTTTTAAGACTAAAATAGATTCAGAAATCGAATTTATTAATATTTATCTAATAATGCTTAACTTCTTGATGCGGTGCAATCTAGCATCCGTCAAAAGATTACACGATTTAATAAGGTTAAATTGCTGCGTCCCAGGAAATGTCCTATATATTTATAACCATCATAGAATTGCGAGGTTAGTAAGAGGAGAACTCAACAATTCATTGCTAAAAATAATGATTGTCTTCCCGAAGGATTTACATATGCAGGGTTAAGAATACACACACACACGCACACACACACACATATATTATTTTTATTATCATTATTGTTACTATTATTATTATATATTTATATTATTATATTATATATATATTTATATATTTATTTATATTTATTTATATTTACATTATTATTATTTATATTATTATTATTAATGCTATATATATATATATATATATATATATATATATATATATATATATATATATGTATATGTGTGTGTGTGTGTGTGTGTGTGTTTATTGTCTATTGAGTTTATCTATATTTCTCTCCAAATAGCGAATTTTCCTTCGAAGATAGGAAAATTCCAAAATTGTTATAATGACAGTTCCCCAGCTATTGGCTTTCGGGTATTATCCAGAGTGGTGTGTATTATATATATATATATATATATATATATATATATATATATATATATATATATATATATATATATATATAAATAAAACGAAAAAAAACATTAATAGCAAAATATATACTGGGTGTAAGAGGAAAATTGTCCAAACCGTGGGAAAATTATCCATCCGACCAAATGTTTAACATCTAAAAAAATTCTAATCTAAAATTTTCTTTTTTCTAGATTTTCAGATAGGACGTTTAGCCGTCTTGACACTATTTGTTGTAAGAATCACTGAAAAAACCTTTGATATATTCAGATAAAAAGAGAACAGGTAAAAATTACTTTGTGTCAGACACACTGTCGTCCCAGCTGAGCAATGTTGAAAGCAAAATGTTTATTAATAATGGTACCAAAATTCACATACATATATATATATATATATATATATATATATATATATATATATATGTATGTATGTATGTATCTATGTGTGTATATGTGTGTGTGTGAACAGTGAGGTCAATACTAAGCGCCGACGTCAACGGAAGATGTCCGAAAGATGAAGCATGAAACAAACTGTTTCTTCTTGGAGTTGACTTCAGCGTCCACATTTATATTTACATATATCAGATATTGATCTATTTTACCGTAAATAGATCATACCTTAAAACTATACGTTTTTATCATATATATATATATATATATATATATATATATATATATATATATATGCTGGACTCTCACGTCGTTCTTTCGATGTATGAGGATCAAGGAACACAGTTTTAGGAAAACACCTGCACATATGATTTGAAAAGCCGAATACAGAGATCTGGTGCACCACGTACCATAAGGTCCCTAAAATGACCCTCCGCAGTTTTTTTAATTCTGTGTTGCCCTTAACTTAAACTTGTTGTCATCCAAGGTTATAGAACCCATTCTGTCCTGCTATTTACCCATAGCTGGAAGAAAAGTGGATTCATACCTTTTCCAAGGGTATTAACATGTAAGTATATATATATATATATATATATATATATATATATATATATATATATATATATATATATATATATATATATGTATATACACGACAAACCAAGGACAACATATACGTCCGCAAATATTTCGCTATTAAGTTTTTAAGTTTAAAGTAAGTTTAAGGTAGATGGCGCTAGATGGACTTAGATGGAGATTACGTTATAGCTGTCATTCCTCTACTTTTGCGTCTAGCCTGTCTTCAACGTTTAACTTATCTGAGAAATTTATCAATTGCAGCATATTCATATTGTAAGCAGGCAGCTATGATTTTTACATACATCTACGCGATTTGTAATGGAGGCGAGCATGCATGGCTGTATCAGATTGCTTTTCTAGATCAAAGGTAGCCGAGTCATCTAGCATTGGCTGCAGAATGGCACGAAGATCTACAGCTGTTAATATGAAGACCCGTGTTGTTTGTGTATGATGGGACTACAGCAGATTTTAGTGACATATTCGAGATGCACTGGCAGATATCTATCTTTAAAATATTGATAGAGGATTACCATTTCCATGAGCTGCACTTTTCCTCGACCTAATCCTTTGAATTTTTTCATTCGACAACTCTTGCAAGTATTTAAAAGGGTCGGCCAGTCACTGATCCGACGGTTGTATGCGTGATTAGTAGCAAAGCGAGGACATTTTGAACATTTATTATGAGTTGCTGTTTTGATCTACAACGATGGCATTTTAGACATATGTTTATATGGACATTTTACCTTGTTTTTCGTGTCAGAAACCCACCCCAATATTTGCAAAAGTATATTTGGATTTTAGAATGTTTATTTAACAGCATTTACACTAAACCTTAAATTTAATAACTGAAAACAGAAGGATTTGTGAACATAAGGTTATATGGACATTTGTCATTGTTTGTGGTGTGAGGAAGCCACCCCGAATGTCTGTCAAATTATTTTTGCATATATATACTCCCCCAGTTAGCGATTTGCAAAAAAAAAAAAAAACAGAGTGTATAAATTCAAGTGCCCTTTGGGAGAGTGTATCTCCAACGAATTAAATAATATTTATGTTGGTCACACCACAAACTCGCTTTCACGACGCTTGAAATTACATTTGAATGAAAACTTTAACATTTTTAGGCATTTAAAACATCATGCCTGCCCGCACACACAATTCCATAAAATACTTGTCGAAAACACAATTATACTTCGACATGAAAACAATAGACAAAACAAAAAATCCTTGAAGCATTATACATCAAACATTTGAAACCCAACCTAAATAAAATCAATTATGGCATCTCTACAAATATTCTTAATTGTCTATAATTGGTAACAGAATCCATTGGTTTATACCAACGACTCCCCATACTTCATACTTCTACAATTCACTCACGTGTGGTCATGTGTGACGTCATGAGATGCGGTGCGATTTTCGCTTTTAGCGTCTTATATGCGCGTGTTTATTGTTGCTTAGGAATCATCTATGTAAACATTGACAGACTATCATCACTGTCTTGTCCGTATATTGTTTAATATGTTGTAACTGACATCTTTGATAATGGCTTATGTAAGCCGGAAGCTTAGATTGTATTAAAAATTATGGATCAATATTTTGAATTTCTTCGTTCAACGATAATGTTATTAAACTTATCAGACGTTATGAAAAAAAGTTACATAAAATAAAGAGACAACACTTGTCTATATTATTTAATGAAACGGGTATGAATGAAAAGATGCTGCCTAAATACTCACAATATATATATATATATATATATATATATATATATATTCTTTGCATATATATATATATATATATATATATATATATATATATATATATATATATATATATATATATATATATATATTTGTTACTCGTATCGGTTTTTTTTTTTCTTTGACTCTGAACTTGGATACGAGACGATTACTTTCGGCTAACGTTCATGCTCTCTGTTCTTTGTTTATTCATAAATCAAGGCACCTAATGTTTTCCGGGGGAGTATAATTTCTTATATTTATAAGATTGCAACTAATATATATATATATATATATATATATATATATATATATATATATATATATATATATATATATATATATATGTGTGTGTGTGTGTATATCATTTCTCCCTTTTTTATTTTTTTTTGGGGGGGGTACAAAACCGAAGTGAGTGGGACGATAAATTGACATCGTATTTTTAAAAGAAATATTATTCCTCTCCTCTGTTCTCTTTGTGTTTTAAGATTTTCTCTTGTATTATGTACATCTCAATTCATACTTCCCTTCATTTTATTGAATATGTCGTTTTTAGTGTAGCAATTAAATTTTATACTTATACAAAAAAAAATCTTTCAGTAAATCTTTGATACTTTATGAAAAATGTCAATGAAATAAATAAATGAACCCTATACACACTTGATATGAATTTCCCTTCACGGGTGCACTGAAACTGCTGGAATATTTCTGAATATGCTCGCAGATTGCATATTCATCGTCAGTCTCCCGAGCAGACTGGATGCTACAAAGGTGTCATGATTGAAGATATCGTGATTGGTGTTAATAAAAGAATCTATTGTAATAGTGAATAAAAAAGCAGCGACTTACAGAGTTGAAGACTTTGTATAATAAAGATGATTAAGTCATGGCTTCTTGATGCAGACATTTGAATCCTCTGTTACTTAACTGTTTCTAAAAAAAAAAATCTGAATCACTATGTTATGAAAAGCTCTCATTGATGATAGGGGGCGCTGATACGGTATTCATACGTTTCATCAATGTGTGCAACGTAATGTATAGCCGTCGTTGCAGAAAAATGCAGCAGCAGAAAAATCGACATGCGGGCTAAA
The DNA here is from genome assembly GCA_963932145.1 of Acanthosepion lycidas. Classification (NCBI taxonomy): domain Eukaryota; kingdom Metazoa; phylum Mollusca; class Cephalopoda; order Sepiida; family Sepiidae; genus Acanthosepion; species Acanthosepion lycidas. The sequence goes on along the minus strand of OZ010581.1, from coordinate 51,456,422 downwards.
TATGACAACGACCTGTGAGAGAATATGAATTGTCAAGAAAAATGAGTGTTATGCAGACTTTACATGAAGGCTCTTTGGAGTGTCAGTATTGAACATTTTCTTGTACTCTATCTTATCAACAGGTATATTAAAAAATAAAATAAAATAAAATAAAACCCTTTAATTTGACTATCCTGACATGAACTGTAACTTAATATATATCAAATGAGGCTGCCGTGGTAATATTAACTGTGAAAATATTTATTTACATACGAGAATCATTCGGCATTCATTTAGCTAAGTTTTAGTGTTGTTGTTAGTTAAAATTTATCAAAATGTTTTATTAAACTTCTTTTTTTTTTCAAGGAATTAAATCTCATGACCAATATTTGTTATAGCTCTTACTAATATTGATTGGATTTTCGGTTTGTTTCTTGATATTGTGGAACGTTAATAGTTTGATTATCACAATATTATCTATTCCAGCTATATGGGAGAAACTTTTCTATGTTTGCTAGTGTTGGAAGAATGGAGAATGGAGAAATTCCATCTTAATTCCTAAAATAATATATTTGAATTTGAACCTTATGGAACCGCATTCTTAATCAAACCGAATTTATTTTTTTTTGGTCATGCGACTCCATAGCTAAAATGACAAACTCACGATATACTTCTCTGACAATAGCTCAATTAGAGCCAATTTAAGCACGCACAGAAACCTAGCAAACTTCGTTCGCAAAATACTCATAGAAAATACAACTATTATAGCCTCATCCCATGTAAAAAAGAAGCTTGAAATAAAGGAAGCATTGACAATAATAAAAAGTCAAAGCCAATAGTCAGTAATATCAAATAAGAACATGGCCACAGCGTGATGACCGTGTTAGTAAAATAAAAAAACAAACATTTACATCTTTTAGGTACACACACATAAAAAAATAATCTACATACTCATTTGAATAAAAATGGCTAATAGAATACTGTTTGTAGGTCTTGAAGAATGAGAGCGGATTTCTAAACTCTCATGAAATAAAAATTGTAACCTATGCGTTTTTAAGTGTTTGATATAATTTAATAATAATTTTGCTCTGTCTGTTGACACAGAGGTTCTCCCTATATCTTACTGAAAAAGTCCATACGGATTACCAATATCTATTATTACTATATATATATATATATATATATATATATATATATATATTATAATTAGTTAAAAAAATATGATTCCTTCACTACATAAGAGTTCTCATGTTTCAAAAACGAGAGCCGAAACGAGATTCCTAAATTTTTGCTTGAGGATGAAACAGGGCTTGATACTTTCATTCAATTTAATTTTAATAAATATATTGAGGTTTTCAGCTCTCGTTTTTGAAACATGATAACTCTTATGTAGCGAAGGATTCATATTTTTTTTTTTAAATAATTATAATTTAAGCTCTTCTTCAGATGATTTACCTAACGTGTTTTTTTCCTATTTTTCTATATATCTGCACACACACACACATATTAGGTTGGTGCAAAAATAATGACGTAATAATGTCGCTTTTTGACGTATTTTTAACGTCAAAAAACGACATTATTACGGCATTAATTTTGCACCAACCTAATATATATATATATATATATATATATATATTCCTTATTTTAACAGTTAAAACATAATCCTTGAAAATGGCTAAATTTATAACCGAAAGAGCTCGGACAAAAAGAACATTCGGACAGTTTTTATATAATTTATCATCCGAAAAGAAAAAAAATATATTAGATAGCATGAGAAATTATATAAAAAACTAAATAAAAGCACATTGTCTGTCAATGAAATGTGCATGAAAGAAGGATTACTGTCTAAATACATACACACACACACACAAACATACACACATATATATATATATATATATATATATATATATATATATATATATATATATATATATATATATATATAGATAGATAGATAGATAGATAGATATAGATATATAAAATGGAATTATTTTAATATTGTGTTCCTTTTTGCCATTTTCTATTTTTTCTTATTATTAACGCAACAACCAATGAATCTGAATGGGCAAAGGACAGTGGTAAAAGATATAACAAAATGTCACTGAGATATAAAAAGCAGGAATAACTGAAACAAGGAAATTAAGACGATGGAATCGACACATTGTACACAAGCACAGACAGAATCCAGAAACATAAGTAAAGCTCATATTGATCTCTTTAATGAAGAGTCTAATGTCTTGGTATTGACTGCGGTCATAGGGAATGTCTTCATCTCATTCACTAGCCGACGTGAAGGATTATATTTTCAGCTGATAGAACAGCCGGTGAATATTTAATGGATACCCACTGGTAGATTTGAGTAAAATATTTCTAGAAACCTATGTCATAAATTGAATTAAATTAAGTCTAAGACGTTGCGTTTCAAGTGAGAAAAAAGCATTTCTTTCAGGACGAAATAAATTTCAGGAATTTTTTTGGTAAAACCTTTTGGTATATTTTCTGTTATATCTCACGATGAATGTAAGGCGACCACACATAGAAAGTGTAGGCTAAAATAGGTCGGCTTACGGCGACATCACGTTGAAACGCCGATTCCTGTACAATCAACGATCTTATGCAACGTCGAGATTTGTGACGTCTTGGGTATATCAGGTAAACTTGGATATGCGGGTGTTGTAACAGATAAGAATTAGACAATGTGAATTGGAGAGTCGTCTTCCAATACCAGTTGTTATTGTTATCGCCCGTTAGAAAAGTTTGAATCCACATTTTCTCCCCAGCTATGGGTTAATTAGTAAGAATTGTATCACTAAATGCGTTATTTCAAACCAAAAAATTAAATTGGGTAAAATATTTTGATTTCAGCAGTAAATACGCCATATATGTTGACAGGCCGCTAAATAGAAACACCTAACCAACTAGCAGCTAAAATAAGACAGAATAGTGATAAATAAAGCTTTATAAATATTTATTTACGTTGTGTAGAAAAAAAAAAAGGTCTTCGTACTATATTTATTTGTAACAGGTTAAACAATGTTTTCTTAAACAAAATTCAGTCTTTTTTTCTTTACACATTTATCCCAATAGAGTGATTGGGTAAAGTTTTAAATGCATCCGTTTCAGTAACCATCCAATTTGGCGACTGTCGAACTCTCTGCATTAGCTGAGGGGAACCCGGACGAGGCTTTGCCGAAGGGCAAGTTTTCGTCCGGGGAGTTTGACAGGGCCTGAACCCGTCTAGGCGGGTTCAGAAAGGCCATATTTTTGGCCGAGCCTACGCGCTCGGGGATACCCACATTAAAACGGTCTTGTGCCACATTCGATCCTCGTGGGTGGATTGATAAATACCGTAACCATCCAATTTAGAAATATACCTCTTACCTGTCTTTATGCTCAGTGTAAACTGCGATCAGTCTGTTTGTCATGATGTGGAAGACAGTCACCGTATTTCCCTGGGCGCAGGCCACAAAACCTTGACTATAACTTAGAGCTAGAATCGGTTCCGGGTTAGCCGTGTGTATCACTCCGCGGCAGAGACCTGTCTCTGTATCCCAAATTCGTACGCTCTGCAATAGAAATCAAGCAAAACGATGTAAATATGAGCTTCAGCAGAAATCAGGTAAGCGTCCAAAATGCATAATTTATTTGTGATGAACATTGAAGTAGTTCTTAAAATAGCAATATATCTTTGAGCGATTCATACTCTGAATTGTCATCTGGAAGAAGAACATAAATAGCAAATAGTTCCTAGCGTCTGTAACAGGAATGCGTTGGATTATTTGTAAATTTCTCTGCAATATTCAAGAGGGAAATACAAACATGATTTGTATATGCACATTCTCTCAGAGTCAGTTTAAGTCGACGTTTTCTTTATTCCATAGAGATAAACTATAGTTATATACAATATTTTTGGAAACTGAAAATGTCACTGAAATACACTGGAAAAGTTTTTTCGGAACTCAAGAAAGTAAATGCTTGAAACAACGTGTCCTAAATATATGGAAAGGAAAAAAAAAAATAATTTAAACCAACTCCAGGAGGACATTTGATTCATTCTTGCCTTAAATACCGATAATTACAGTAACCTAATGAGAATATAAATTGTCAGTTCCACTTTGGTCAAACTTTGTGAATGTTTGATACAGAGAAGGCTGAAATAGTTGAACTGAGATATTTTATCTTTTCTCAGTTTCCAAGCAGCTGACGCAAATATGTTCAGACTGGGAATGAAACCAAGATCAATGACTTCATAGTTTCGTAAATTGATCCTGAATTCACGTTTTCACGAGGTTGGTTGGATGTTTTGCTTCGTTTTCTTTAGCGGTCTATCAATTTCTGTTGATTATTTAATGCTGAAATCTTAATATTTTGTACACAGTTTTGTTTCATTCTATTTTATTTTAGTTTTTGTGGAGATAATAATGGCTTTAGTGATAAAAGTTTTACACATTATTTTATATCTCGGGGAGAAGAGATGGCTTTATACGATTCCCAAGGATATTTGCGCCTATGTGAATTTAAAAAAATACAATACTCAGCCCTCCGTTTTCCACTTCCGAGCCGTCATCCATTATACCACCCGCATATCAAGCTTACAGCACATGGTATTCCAAAGTGGTCACCCATCTAGGTTCTAACCAGACTCGACATTGCTTAATTTCGGTGATCGTACGGCAACCGGGGTTTCAACGTGATGTGGCCGAAACCCTTTCATAGGGTTGGATGTAATTTTGGAGTTTGCAGTGATATTGTACTATTTAAAAGCAACTAGATTTATTAACAATAATGATAGGAGGCTTTGTCTGTTCCAGGATCGTTTCACGTGTCGTGAATAAGATTTGTCATGCAGTACCAGATTCATAACTAATGCTTCTGTAAGAGGATTTCTGTCAATTTTTGTTTACCTTAAGAATGTAAAAATTGCATTTAAGTTTTGATGTTAACAGAGAATAAGAATTTATGATAAAGTTTAAAATTGATTTTTTACAATAATGTTCGACTTGTACAAGCCCCAAGAGTCATTCGAGGTAGAGTAAGTTATAAAGTCTACAGAATATGAGTATATGTGTTAACGGTTTACCGTAGACGTAAAAAAGTTAAAACTCTAGTGACCGGGGAAGTATCCTCTTAAGTGTGACTTCCACAAAGTAGTGTTTCCTGGGAAGAGGTTCAAGTAGAACGAAAGGCCAGGAGAATCTGATACTCACGGGTTGAATAGAGAGAAAGAGAAACAAGGGAAAGCAACGCGTGACATACCTGGCGGATGACAGAACGTGGTCTGGGGTAGGAAGAAGGAGATAGGAAGTTTTTCAGAGATGCAAGGGGTAGAAGGAGGTGGAGAGGCATGAACGCCTACGTTCTGAAAGGACATGGCACATAAAAAGAATGAAAGAAAACGCAGGAATATAAAGAATGAAAAAAACGTATCAGTGTGTACTCTTCTGCCTTGCTTTCCTTTGTTTCTGTCCTGTGATTAACAAATTTACGTCTTTTTTTTTTTTTGTCATTACATGCCCTATAAATCTAAAACGTCTCTTTCTGATGTTAAGAATAAAGTGTCTCTTTTGTTCCCATTTTCTCTAAAACTTTGTCCTTTCTCAAATGTTCGATACAGAATATACTCAACACGGATATAAATTGAAGTCTAATTGTTTTATGTGATGGAGATCAGTTTTTTCATGTCAAAAAACTAAAAAAAAAAAAAAAAAAAAAAAAAAAAAAAAAAACATATAAAAAGGATGCATACCAACGAAGGCCTTTTTAGAATCACACCGAATATTTCTCTTCAGACAACTAATTATGACTGATGGGAGATTACTTGTGTCTAATACAAGAGTATTATGTAAAAGAGTTTCAGTTTAAATCTTATTACGTAATGTGAAATGTCTGAATAACAGACTCGAAAACAATATCACTTAATTACAATGATTGATTGAATACAAGAGATTGTGAATTGATGAATAGTTATTAAAATGAATTTTAAGTGATACACATCTTTTATGTTATTTTTTTTTGTTTCAGGAAGAAAAATTTTCTTCACTTCTTTAATTATTCAGGTAATAAGCGAAGTATTAACTCTCAACAGTAAGAAGACAAAATATCTGATTTGACAGCAAGACGAGCCGGCCAATATGCGATCTACCAATGCCAAAATCTAACAAGTAGAGAAACTTAAGTATCAGGGAAGATTTTTTTCGCAAATATGAAACAGAAATCGAAAAACTATTGAAATAGTGGGTTAATTTTGTTTATCAGCATATCAACCTCTATGTGTTATTGTTTAAACTTGACTAATGCATGGAATAATAATGCAACACAAAATGTACTTAGAACAAAATGTATTGAAACAAGAAAGTGTACACAATATTTACATATACTCTTTTGTATATTCCTGGGAAGACCGTTCCTGGAGAATGTGTTGACTGAGTCGCAGTCGGGCAGAGTCTCTTGTTCAATCTCTTGATTCCTCCCCTCTCTTTATATGGTCGGTACTCCACTATGCAAATTAGGTGGATCCTACCACAACAGTTATCTCATCCCAAATCTAAATATTTTGAACAACATTTTATGGCTTCAACTAAATATATTTTGGAGGCACTTGTATGTCTTCAACTACATATAAAATGTTTTGTTGACAATTTTACTATTAATAAGTATTGGAACTATTTGTTTTTAATTTAAAAATATATTGCTCGTAATTTTACTATAAAAATCTATTTTTATACTCTCATAGTGTTTTCATTGGAGCGTTTATTATTTGGCCATAGCTGGGGCTATAAGAGGTACTAGCGCCCCGAGTCCAGGTGAACCGAGTAACACCAGTAATTAAGAGGTGGTTACACGCCCCTTTCTACCAATCAGTGGCCTTGCTGCCGGATGTATTTTATCGCCATACGATTGGATTATCGAAAGATGAATTTCGAAATATAAGACGAGACTGAGAAAGAAAATTATTTCCTTAAAAACAAAAAGTGAACAGAGCTGTGTTTCTACAGAAAGATACTGAGGATACCAGAGAATGAACATGTGAATACCGTCGAAGTTTTAAGGAAAACGTTACAAAACACAACTCAAAAGACAATCAAAATTTATGTGACTTTAAGTGAGGAAGGAGTGTTTGACAGGGCATCAGAGAGAAGCGACGAGTAACCTAGCTGGATGGCAGAACAAGGAGAGTGAAGTATAACAAATGGACAAACAATTGTTTGCTACAATGGATGAAATTGTGTTCGAAAATGCATTGAAATGTATACGACACATTTAAAGTAAAATACATTAATAAAATGTTACAATATTTTATAATATTTGCATTTGAAAAATGTCCTGGTTTTCTGTTGTACTTACAACCACTATATTATTTTAATAGGACACTGGAATCGTTTAATATATCGAATACTTGATGACATTGCAATTATATAAATTCAAATACATTATCAAAAAGACACTGTAAAGAAAACACGATATACGCAATTTCTTCGCCAAGGTAGAAATAGCTGTTTACTTATTTTCCCAACATAGATGATAACATTGAAAAAAAATAAGACAGAAATGAAAAGAGAAATTAGTTACAACAGAATTTTATAAAATTAATAAAATTAGTATTAAATAAAATTGGATAAATTATTATTCAGCAGCAAATGTTTAGACGATTGAATCTTTTAATAAATAATTTTAAAACTTAACTTTTATTTTAAATAAATTTATGCTATAGAGTTCTTTCGAAATAAACGGAAAATTATTCAAAATTCCCATATTCACAGAATACATAACTGATTATATAAGCTTAGACCCACAATGGTCCAATTCTAGAACGTATAAAATGTTATTAAACATTTTGTATTATTTGGTACATGATATACCAAAATCATTGCTTAACATGACTCTGTAAAGAGCCAGTTGACATGGAAATTTACAGTTCGCCACTTCTCATTGCATTGAATGGAAAGGTTCAATGGTGACCCTTCTTTTCCCTTAAATCTCGAAAGAATTTTTTTTCTTGTAGGCCTATTTTCCTGGGATTTTCCATGTCTATTTCTGTTTAAGAGAAACTGCTGCTTTTAAAATTCTATCTTCATAATTTCAGCTAATTAGTAGAAAACCCCGTGTACGAAAATCCTCTTGATATAATTTTGACATCAGATAAAAGATAAACTCGATATAATCAACTATTTGGAATAATTAATATTGCACATTCTTTAAATATTTATATTCCAGAATGTTTTTATTTTTTTGTAATTTTAATGTTTTTTTTTTTCTTGTTTGCGTCTGAATCAGCAAATATGTATGCGCATCAATTAAACCTCTTCGCTCCCCAGTTTTCCAGCGCGATAAAATTAAACGATTATATTGAATCGATTGCAAGGTCCGCTGTTAGGAAAGTTCGTTATCAGCAGATAATTTTTCACGCCAGAATCCATTTAGCATGTTTATGAATGAGCCATTCGTCCATGCACTGAATATTGCTGTCACATCTGATTTGGTGCTCCTGATATATTCGAGGTGCGTTCAAAAATTATCCGGCATTTAGTCATAGAAAAAAATCAGTTTTGTGAAATTCACAATTTTGTTTAACCAGCTTAACATAATCTCCTTGAGAGCTTTCACACTTCTAGCTGGTAAAACTCCTGGAACAACTTCTCTGAAATGATATAGAGCTCCGCTGTCCCTTTTCTCATAATTTTCTCTCGCGACTCAAATCGCTTCCCTTCCATCGTGGTTTTCAGATTGGGGAAGAGCCAGAAGTCACACGCTGCCAAATCGGTAAAATAGGGAGCTTGTCGAACAAGTGGTGTTTCTATATATATATATATATATATATATATATATATATATATATATATATCAAGAAAGTCTGGATTATGTGAGCGGGCGCAGACACTATACGCATACATAAATTATTAACTAAAATGGAATGCACTGATCCGGAGCTTTTCGCGTTCAAAATCTCCTGGATTGTTACATGATGATTTTCTATGGCTAATCGTTGAAGTTTTTCGTTTCGGCTTGTGGATGGCCTGATTGAGTGTTTCTCACTATTCAATGACGTGCGGCATGTTTAAATTTATTACTACTCTTTGATCTGATATTTGCCAATAACGTCATAGTTAAATGCCTGCTGAATCTTCGGGAGAGTTTGAGCTCGCGTACCACCAATCTTTTGGCAAAACTTGATTCATTATATCTACTCGATGCATTCGATCATCTTGCGTGAAAACGAAAGCCTAACGAGCGAATACTGCACGTCTGTACTCTAGGCATATCAGCTGGGAACTGACGCGGACTACCGGTGTGCAAAAGTCTCTTCCAATGGATTTTGCCGACGCGACGTTTGTTTTGGCGGATAAAAATAAATTCGCACCTCGTCCCTCGAGATTCTCAAAAAAATCCAAAGAATAATCTGTAAAGTGATTGGTCCTGAGCTGGTATTTTGTTTTCAGCCACATTTCCATCATTCTAGCGTGCCTTTCAAATAAATATTTTCATTGCAATTGTTCTAACGAGGTGTTCACCTTGGTAACTTAACCTCAAGGATGAAAGCGTTTTTCGGGTTTGTTAATTATATCGCCATTTTCTTGTTGAAATATCTGTATGTAATTGTAAGTTATATTCAAATAGTTTATTCTCTCGCATATCTCTCTTGCGGTCTCTTGCATTCCTGTCAAATACGTTTTCAAAAGGTTACATGCACACATCATTCTCCATTTTCTGTCGTTTCTGAAACCTGTTCCGTTATTGTCATTTCTCCTTTTCAAAGTTTTCACGTTTCTTTTCATTCTAGGAAACCACATTCGTTTTAGTGGCGTTATTCCATTGTTTGGAATCCACTTAATTAAAAAAACTAAAAATGTAAAATTTGTAGTAACAATACTTTTCGAGTATAATTTGTCATTTTGAATTTTGATTAATCCATTTTTAATTTTCCGTGACTGTTTATCTGCTAAAGATTAACAACATAACATTTGTAGTTTTAAATATTCAAATCTGGCTTATTTTTGAACGACACTTTTTAAGAGTCCTCATATTATTTTAAGCATTTCCACTATACGGTATATATTTAGTAAGAATATATTACATAATACCGAATATGTTTTGAAATAATGAAATATAAACAAAGTATTAAGAAACAGAAAAATATCGCTAGAAACAAAGAAAAAAGTTAGCGAATGTGTTATAAAGAAATAAAGTGTTGCTGCTGACATTTTGAACATAGATTTCCAGTGAGCAAACAGAGGTGATCCCATTACTGAATTAAACGGATCACGTAACCATAGAGGAAACGCATATATAGGAAGTCACTTTACATCTAGATTGATCACCACATCTAGACTATCCTCTATTACTAACGGATCTCAATTTCTACTCTATCCTCTATTACTATAGAGACCGCTGTTCTCTACATTATTCACTGTACTAATTCTCTATTCAGATCACTATACGGATTACTATTTGAGCGAGTAGTATCGAGCAAGTAGTATTAGTGAGAGTGATATTCGAAGGCGTCTGACACCAGCATTATTCAACGGCGTACTATAGTTGTCTGCGAATACAATGTCTTTATTACAACGAACATTACAAATGTGGCAACTAGTATTCGCTGACATCATAAAAGAATGTCCATATAATTTTAATACTCATAAAGGGATGTAAATAATGGATAACCTGCTCTAAGAAGAGGAGGAAAAATGATGTGGTTTTACAGAAGGATGCTGAGATTACCACTGACCGAACAGGTGAGCAACGAGAAGGCTTTGATTTATGAGAACAAAAAAGACGCTTAGAATATAAAAAAGAGACAGTTGACAGATTGGATAAGATGTAACTTAGGGAATTTATTGAAGACAATACCTGACACGTGTTATCCTGTAAATTTACATGAGTCAGACTAGGTCTAAAATATAGTACCGAAGCCATATTCTAGTAGGAGCTGCCCAGTCCTCCCTTCCCAGTCTCGGTAGAGATCAAACACTTCTCCATGTCCTTGTATGTGACAAATTATTTGCCAACCTACAACCCCTCTCTCGCAGATAAAACATCAAGAGCCTGTCATCGCTCTACTGCAATTTCCATAGAAAATATCCAGACGAACTACATCTCTTTGTTTTACCAGTTCTAACCTTCATGCCTATGACCTGCCATTCTACGCCCATCGTAGCGAACCACCCTCATTGCCTTCATCTTCCATTGTTGTGGAGTAAATTCTCCTCGAGCATCTTCTGCCCGCGAAGCACTTTTCTGTGGAACTGACTTCTGAGAAGATGCTTTTCCGATAACAACAATCATAACCTGTTCAAGTCTAGGGTTAACCGTTATCTTCCCCATATGTCCTCATGAACTGTGACTTTTAGTCTGCAGCCTTCTACTTCCAGTAGCCCCCACAGCTGGTACAAGGTGAATCTCACGGTAAAATGAGAAGAAGTGAAAGCTCGAATATATTACATAACGAGGTTACGTAAATGAATGAGAGAAAAGAGCCTGGAGTTTTGAGTAAAGGGCAAATTATCGCTTCGAAGTACAAATGATCGCAAGTAGTTGCGATAAATAAGTCGTCCATGCCCTGATATGAAATTTCCTGCTGAACATGAAGTTGTCAATAATTTCAATGGAAAATATATAAATATAACAAGTACGCATTACCTTTTTCATGAATAGGAAATCCGCATCCAAAATTACTAGAACACCGAAAAGTTTTCATGAGTTTTGCAAAATGGTACTTGAATTGAAAATCCGAGGAAGAAATGAAACTTTTCAGAGAAATGCTTTGTGAATCTCGATTTATTTTCTTTTTTTCCTGGTGTTCACTATATACCAGGAGTCATTCGACGTACAGGGTTACAGACTCACTGGCACAGCTTGTATGTGAGGAAGGTAACAGTTAACACTAGACGAGAAAAGGTTATGCTTTGTGATCAGGGATAGCATTTCTCTTGGGAGATAGGAAGCTATTCGAGTGGAACGTAATTTTCTCCAATGGAATACCGAGGAAATGAGTGTGGTTCGCTACTATATGCGTAACATGCTGGGCCCAAACCATGAAGTTTAGAACAGGAGGAACAAACGAATGTAGTTCGTCTGAGTACTTCTCATGAAAGAACAGAGAGAGGCTTGCGACATCTCGTCTGTCAGAGATCGGTTGCGGGGTGGAAAATAATTTGGCACCAACAAGGACGCGGTGATACTTTTGGACACTGTTGAGACTGGAAAATGAGGAGAGGGCAGATCCTGTTCAAACATGACAGTAATACGCCATATTTGTAAAGGTAGAGGGTAGCATAAGTAGTCAGGTACTTACTGGAGCGGTAAAAGAACCGATCATTTTCTCGGTGTCTTTAGCGCTGAATCGTATGTATTGAATTCCACTTACGGTCCAATAGTCGCTCAAGTCCCGAGTCCTTCCTGAGGAAGCATCCATTCATTGTGACAGTAGTTAGCCCAGAGTCCGATGGGTGATGATGGAATATGACTAGTTTGGTTTTCGAGGCACTGAATGTAACCATCCAATGTAACCAAATATTAGAGTTAGATCGGAGTGTAGCAGACGTAGTGAACCGGAACTCAAGTCGAGGGCGGAAGCGGTGAATGAGATTTTTTTTTGCCGGTAGCTCGAAGTGAGAGAGTTGGTCACTGTTTGAGAGAAGACGAGTGCCTCATTCGATCAAAGGAGACGTTCTTGGAGAAAAGAGTGAGTTCTGTTGGGGTACATCGTACAATACGTGCAGTTGTGACAGAACGAACGAACGAACGAACGAACCGGATACAAAGCAGAGAAGAACGATAAATACCAAGAAATCGGTGTAGAAGGGAGAATCGCCCAATCTGAATTTGTCTCCGACGACGAAGTCGTTAATTTCTTTTGACCACATAGAGATCAGCTGTCAATGTTTTCATTTAGAGTTTTGGAGGTAAAGCCATTTGCCATTGTATCATATTGGAAGTATTAAGAATACTTGCTGTTAATTATACCCCCACTAGTTTTACTTACACACAAATGCTACTAAAATTGTTAGTTATATAATAATTACTTTGAAGAGACGCAGAAAGCCTATTGCCGATACAAGTTGTGATGTTTACAATATAATATTAGTGATGTTTACAATATAATATTAGTGTTTTCAGCTGACATGTAATAGTGCTGAGAGAGGGCATTTACTAATTGAACAATTACGTTTTATAGATGATCTCTTATACCGAAAGCCACCTCTAGAGGACACGACATTTGGATGAGCTTAAATCAGGTCAGCGTTATTAGGCTGCTTGTTTGCTTCAATGAAGTCTCGTTGAAGGAGATCTATTTGCATTTGTCTGGTGATTATGTACGCGAGTTGGGACGCTGTTCCTCTACTCTGAGATTTCGGAAGTAAATTAGGTTTCTCTTCGATAAATCAGTATTATAAAAAGAGAGATAATTAGGTTTAGATGTTTAACAATGAACACACATGTTTTGAAATCGTTCTTTCTATCTTCCCTTTACTTCTTTATATTTACATCGATTGATTTTCCTTCTCAGTAATTTCTTTCTTTTAAAGGCTTCTTTTTTTTTTCTATATTTATTACTTACTTAATTTTCCTTTCCTCTTTTTTCTCTGTTTTCACTTTTTTTTCCTATATTCTTCTGTTCTATTCTTCATATTTCTTTCTGGTCTATTTCTTTCTCTCTTAGTCTTATTTTTGTTTTCTTCGTATCTGAAACTAACACGATTGCTTGTTTTCTCTTTCTTCTTTCTTTTCATTCACTTTTTTCTTCAGTTTCGTTATTTTTTCCTTTCTTTCTTTTTTCCTTTCATTTCCTTTCTTTCTTTTTTTCTTTCTTTTTCCTTTCTTTTTCCTTTCTTTCTTTTTCCTTTCTTTCTTTTTTCCTTTCTTTCTCCTTTCTTTCTTTTTCCTTTCTTTCTTTTTTCTTTCTTTTTTCTTTCTTTCTTTTCTTTCTTTCTTTCTTTCTTTCTTTTTCCTTTCTTTCTTTTTTTCTTTCTTTCTTTTTCCCTTTCTTTCTTTTCTTTCTAATTCTTCCTTTGTACCTTTCATTATTATATCTTTCCTATTATTATTTCTATTGTCCTTGAATATTTTCTTTGTATCTATGTCCCTTCATTTCTGCCTACCTACATACATTTATTTCTTTCTTTCTTTTAGTCCGAAATCTTTTTCCGTATATTTAATTATCATTCCTGTCTTTATTCCTGTTGTCCGTTATTATTATTTTTCTTTCTTTCTTTCTTTCTTTCATTCTTTCTTTTCGCTAAATCATCTTTCTGCATATATTTTTCTTATCAACCTCTATTATTCCTTCAGTCATTTTCTTTCTTTCGTTCATTGATTGCCTTTAATTTTTTATTTCTTTCTTCTATATGTTTTCCACTATATTTTTAATTATCAATTTCTAAACACCCCCTTCAAGTACTACTTCTGTTTTCACAATAACTTTCTTTGCTTTTTAGTTTGTTTCTTTTTGTTAAAATTCTTCCATGCTTTTATTATGAATTTCACCTAATATTACCTCCATATTTGTTATTTTTATAAAACTTAATCTTCATTTTTTCTCCTCATAGAAAAAGGTTAAAAACAAATAATTTACTTTACAATTTCAAAAAGAAATCGCAATCTTTAAATGACGATAAATAACCCACTTCTGTATGCTTTGCATTCCTTTCTCAGTTCCCATGTTTTATTAATCTTTGAAACGATGCGGCAGTCACGGCGTAGAATTATCTATTATATGCATTTGAAATCTCTTTTTAGATGGGATGCGGAAATTGAATAATTCATTTAACATTACCCAGTTTCACGGATATATTTTTATAATTATAATACATGTCTTTAGACATATCGGCCTGGCAAAGATATTTACGACACAAAAGGGAACACATTTTAAAATTATTATTATTATGTGTTACATAAAAATGATTTATTCTGTTTATCATTTTCAATACATCTATATAATACTAAAAGTCCGTGATTAGTGCTTGCGTGGTATGTCATCCGTCCGGCATCATCATTTAAGTTTATAGCCTCTTCTTTACTTCCATCTCTCTCCCTTTCCACCTCTCTCTTTTTCCACCTCTGTGATTGCGTGGTACGTCTAGGCGTCCGGCCGGTGCCTAAGGATTTAAGTTGATCTGGTTTAAGTCAGTAAGATTTAAAAATAAGAGTTGATTTTACAGCAAGTATTTTTATCTTAACTTCCTTCAAACAGCACAGTTTTTTTCATTTAACATATTTATAAGTGAAAGACAGATACAAATATTTTTTGGCATATTAAAAAAAAATATTTTTTTAAGTTAATCTGATTGCAAAGATATTTTAAGTGAATAAAATTTAAAAATACGTATTGTTTATACAGTAAGTATTTTTATTCCAACTTTCTTCAAACAGACAGTTTTTTAATGTTGAAATGAACTTCAATGTTTATAACGTGAACCGTTCGTTCCCCAACTGGTCACGCGTAGTCTAGTTATCAATAAAACGTATTAAATATTATTATTATTATTATTATTATTATTATTATTATCATTATTATTATTTGAAATCATTTTTCTGTGTGTCCTGTGTCCTCAGGGTGTAGCTGTTTATGGTTATCTGTAACCTTCTATCCATTGCAGCTCTAAGCAACATTTGTCCCCTATCTATAAGTTCCTGTTTCTGCAGATGTTATCCACTGCCTCATAAAATAGAGTACGCTCTTAACACTTTTTTCGGTGATTAAATCGACCAACATTCACAGCCGTATATGAGAGATATTACATAAAATTTTCCCACTATATATTAGGGTGGTTCAAAAATAATGACGTAATAATGTCGTTTTTAGACGTATTTTTAACGTCAAAAAACGACATTACTACGTCATTATTTTTTGCACCAACCTAATACTTTCTTTCTATTGAAATGTTGAAGTTTTTTAATACTTTGTTTACATTTTGGATTTGTGCTACATTTTCCGTCGTTTCTTAAAATACTAGATACCTATGATTCTGTACTTACTTGTTTATGACGTCTACAATTCTTAGCTCACATGTTGGATGGTGCCTCTTGAAAACGATCATATTGTACTAAAGCAATCGGGAGTAATCTCCTTTTTATGATTACCTCTCTTTAGAGAACTCTTTCGTTTATAGAGGTCTATAAATGTTCATTACGCTTGTATCAGTTATCCTAAGTAGAATAAAGCTTCCTTGAGCCTTCTCTTGCTCTCTTTTGTTATTTCACATTGTTACGAACTTGTAGCATATAGGTGAACCACAGGTTTAAAAAAATAGAAAACGGGAATTTTTCTCGGTCTTCACTCAGGAATGGAAGCAACAGAAAGGAGTCAACGAAAAAGAGACGCAAAACGATGGCTTTTAAAATGAAACATTTATTTATAAATACATAAGCTGGTAAAGATAGAAAAATAAAATTCATTTAACAAAGGGGAAGGGGACCATGAAAGACACGAGCGAATATATACATATACATAAAACGATCAAGCCAAGAAATCAACTTATCTGCCAGTGGAGTTGATATCTCCACGCAGAGGTCTAATTCGCCGAAGCGAGAGTTCTTATGCTAAAACAAAATTTTGGCCGTCCGGCAATTTTCCTGTGTTCTTTTTCTTTCCGAAATGGCCGGGGGCCCACAGCATCTCGTATTGGCGTTTCATTGGTTCATTCAGTTTCGTAGCAGTCCTTTCGTTCTTTAGTCGGCTGTCTTCTTCATTTCGATCGGCAGTCCATTTGGAATCAGGACGATTCGCCCAGCGATGTTAATCTGCCACTGATCAGATAGGAAAAAAAAAAAAAGCTATTTTTGATTTTTGCTGTCTCCAAAGATAGTCACATGGGTTCTCTTCGTCCTTGACCAAGCACGTATTAGGATGGGGCGCAATCACGCAGTATTTTCGTGATGGCCAAACATTCAATCAAATCTCAGTAGGATCTGAACACGTGATCGCAGCAGGAGAGCCTGAAGGTCCCCTGATTTTGGAACCAAGTCATTCTCGAGTCGGGTTGCTTCAGAGTTCACGGACTTTGGGCTTGTGGGTGGAAGAGAAGGTAAAGAGAGAAAGAATTTGGAAATGTATGGCTGATCATAGAACATATTCGCTCGCAAGTTGATAGCATTGGATTTTATGTAATTTTATTTATTTATTTTTTATATCTAAGTATTTTTCGACTGGAATTTGTAATTTTTCTTTCAGGGGTGCTTTTTAGCCTTAAGGCTATGTGGTTAATGAATTCGTAGGTACGTTACCACATATAAATTTCCGACGATAAATAGTTAGTCCTTTTATCCCGTCTTTATTTAAATCGTTTTAATCAACATATTTTATGCTTTTAAAATTGTGTCCAAACTAAATCCTACTAGTACTTCTATTATTAATATTAGGTTGGTGCAAAAATAATGTCGGTTTTTGACGTTAAAAATACGTCAAAAACCGACATTATTTTTGCACCAACCTAATACATTCTCCGCAACTTCTGGCCTGGCTGCTGCTGCTGCTTCTATTATCCATTAACAGTGTGTAACTCTAGACTTAGTATTTGCGTGTACGATCTGCAGGATTTTATTGCTTTCGATCCTCATAGGGCAATCAATAAATAGAATCGTTTGTCTATGTAGGTTACGCGCATGCAATATGCTCTCTGAAAATCTTAAAATACATATATTCTGTTTCTTATTTCTAATAATACAGTGTAACCCGGATATAAGAGAGTTGTCGGGACCGGGGAATAAGTCTCTTATATCCGGGTTTGGTCTATTTTATATACATTAACACAGGCTCTAATTTGGGACCAGAGAAAATCTGTCTTATATCCGGATTTCTCTTATATCCGGGTCTCTTATATCCGGGTTACACTGTATAATAATTATTTACTAGCAACCTAGTCATGTTTAAGGAACGGGTTTTGCAGATATTTTTTAATAAAACAAATTTACTCTTACCTGTAGACACGACCTATCTCCAGTCTTTTTCGAAATAATTTTTTCTGAAGGCTATTTATGACATTACTATTGAGTTTGAGAGTAGCTCACTAACCATCCTGGGTAAGACGATATACAACATCCAACAGCATGGCCTCTGATCAGGAGGCTTTGCGGAACGTAGAACCACCTCTTAATTGCCAGTGTTCCCGGGTCCACACTGGCTCGGATTGGTAGCCTCTGTTAGGGTCACAGCCATGGGCAAATAGTTAACCCCCAAATTGGGGTCAAAACACTATGATTGTAAAAATAGTTTTTAATACAGAAATACGTTTTTGTAAAAAAAAAATTACCATCAATAAATATTTGAAGAAAAAAAATATTACCGGAAATACAAATCTTGTCGGCATTAAATAAGCTATTAAGGTTGATAAGCCGTAAAACAAAATAAAACAAAGTAAAGAAAGAAGAAGCTTACTAACATAGCAACGCTTACGTACAGTTAGGCAAAACTCAATATACCTATCATGAGACACAGTTTTAAGTGTATACCAGACATATTTATCGCACCCATATGTGCTTAATACAGGGAAGTATCTTCGGGAAAAAAGACCAAAAAATATCGCATAGCGGACATGATTTTAAAATTGCCTTTAGATCGCCTAAATCATTTCTCTCAGTTCAAAAGCATCTAGTTTTGATTCAAAACTTACTTTGGCTGCATCAACCTTCGAATTTAGAAAAATCAGGCTATAGTTATCT
Organism: Acanthosepion lycidas; assembly: GCA_963932145.1. Classification (NCBI taxonomy): domain Eukaryota; kingdom Metazoa; phylum Mollusca; class Cephalopoda; order Sepiida; family Sepiidae; genus Acanthosepion; species Acanthosepion lycidas. Next base: position 51,437,786 of record OZ010581.1, on the reverse strand, counting down.
CTCAATAATACGGGTTATAAACTGATATGCACTGTCAATCTATAGGACAAATACCATATTGATTAAAGTCAGATAACAAACAAGCAAATCATTGCTATCGAACAGAATATTTACTGTAGCTCCATCGTTATTTACTGACACAAGACTTTCACGTGTTAACAGGCCCAATCACATATGATTATAAAATCGTAGAACCTATCGTGGTCTATTATTATTATTATTATTATTTCCTTTGATTCCTACTGTATACAAATTTTCTTCTAGGTCCCAACCTAAACCCTAAGGTCAGAAATGATTTCATTAATTTTTCCGCTGATATTTTTTGTAAGAAAAAAACCCCCAAAAAACAAACAAACCAAAAAAATCAAGACTTCACATATTTAACAGAAAAATTAATTCATTATATGCGAGCTGTTCTGTGAGTACAATCCCTTCAATGTGTCTATTGGAATCTTTTCCATTCAATCCGAGGGTTCCAACTACAACAGGAACTACTGATGTCCTCATGTGCCACACTTTTTAGATTTCAACTTCAAGATCCTTATATTTTTATAGTCGTTTTGATGATCTTCAAAGATACATTACATTCTTCAGGGATAGCCACGCCAATAATAATGCACATTCTGCTCTTGTAGTCTTTGTTTTCGATGCTATTATTATTATTATTACTATTATTATTATTATTAGGCTAATGCCTAATAATAATAATAATAATAATAATAATTCAATTAGGACTGAAAGAGATTACTAGCAAAATGGTGGAAATCGATGGAAATGAATCGATATCTGAATGTACTACATAAAACTGATTTAAGTCTTTTAATGGACGTGACTTGTCACTTTAAGGTTAGAATTGGATGACCATCAATAATCAATTATTGATACGTTAAGACATAAGGTAGAAGAAAACCCAGCAACAAACTTTTGGGGATCATCTAAAGATGCCATATTTAAAAAATATTACATAACCTTCAACTATATACAAGATCTCTAGAGAGTATTAGACATGAAACTACATTTGATATATTCTTATATAATGCTGAGTTCTTTTTTTTTTCATTCTCGTAATCATCTTTATCGTCCATCACGTTTGTGTTGGCTGGCGGATTTTCTTGGCGGACAGTTGAGCCTAAGTCTTTCCCAAACTCTTAGTCGATGCCATTAGAATAAGAATGTAACATTTCTTTAATATTTTTTATTTGTTTGCTTGCATCACTTTTGTCTGAAAGAACATTCTATAGCAGGTAATATTCCTAGATAAAGTAGTAAAGAAAAGCTGGGAGAAGGTGAACATATCATTTGTATAGAATCAAAATAATGCAAATAAAGACATTTCAATAACTGGGAAGTATTTTACGAGATGATGGAAATTCTGACATAAAATCTAAAAGCCCACTGAAACGGTGAAAGGTGCCTTCCAAAATCTAAATAAAGTATTAAGACGCAGGAAAATTTCGTTAGAACCAAAGAAATAAATTATTATACACATATTTTGTTATATCAATCTTCCTATATAGCAGAGGAGGCGAATAAATTTACTCATATGTAGGGTTTGGTTTGTTTTGTTTCATTTTTTTTTACGGCATATCAACCTCAGTGGGTCATTTAATGCCGAGAATTTTTTTTTCTGGTAATATTTTAGTTTTATCAAAAATCTCTATCTCTCAATATTTTTTTCCTCAAATATGTATAGCTGGTAATATTATATTTTCAAAAACGCATAGCTGGTAATAGTGTTTTTTTTTCACTTCAAAAATCCATTTCTTGTAATAATTTTTTACAAAGTATTTCTGGTATCAAAACCAATTTTTACACTTTTATAATGCCGTCTACCTCAGTTTCTGGGTTAACTATTTGCTGGGACCCTAACAGGTACTACCACCCCGGGTCTGGGTGGTCCTGGGAACATCAGCAATTAAGAGGTGGTTCCACGCTCCTCGAAGCCTCCTGATCAGAGGCCTTGCTGTTGGATGTAGTTTATCGTCTTACCCAGGACGTGGGTGTAGTTTATCGTCATACCCAGGACGCCCCATTAGGGGAGGTGTCTTACCCCTCTGCAGAGGTGTAGCCGGCTTAGTCTACAACCCCAGCCGACAGGGCCTTCATATGTAGGGTATACTTAGGGAAAAAGATGTCATTCTAGAGAAAGATGCTGAGAATATGATTGTAGCAACGAGGAAAGTTTGAAGAAAAATGCAAACAAAATGTCACTTCGAATCATAACGACTAATTTGAAATTTACGGAACGCGTAATAAGAAAAAAAAATCTTGTATAATCTTACAATGATATTATTATGGGGTCCACCCCTTTTTGAAGTGGACTCGATCTGCTGCCGTTAAATACCCTCAGTTAGTCAGACTATATAGAGAGGAACAGAATGGAAAGTACATAGACATTGTGATTGAGTTGGAGGTAGGAGTCACAGTTACAAGCACGCCCGACTCTAAGGAAGTTTACTTCGAGACTGTATATAGCGATCTTTGATTAATATTAGTTTGGTGCAAAAATAATGTCGTTTTCTCACATATGTTACTATGTGAGAAAACGACATTATTTCTGCACCAATCCAATACTAACCGGCGTTCCTGGATTTACTAACAGCATTACCTTTTGTATTTTGTGTAAATACATTTAATTTCTTATCTTAAATACTGGCGTTTGTCATTTATTGGAGACCAATTTTTCATATCGGAATCCACAACAGATATGACAAAGCGTTCATATAGAAATAGGGAATTATATAGAAACCTTTGTTACAAGCTTGTTTAAAATGATGATAGGAGGGTAAGTCAGAAGGTTAGTATAAAAACATATACATATTGCTAAATGATTCAAAAGATTGTAGACAGGGCCAGGATATATAATAAAAATATTGATTGGAGTATATCATTCACGTAATGGGGAAGTGTAGGTTGTAGCTGGAAACTTTCCAGATATATTAAGAGGCTTTTTTCAAGACATAAACGTGAACTTTTGTCATCTGTTCAGATTTTCGACATATATTGTGCCGTGAATATTCCTTTGTTATAGTGCTACCAATATTCTATTGCTGCCTTTTAATCTCACGAAAAATTATCTATCAA
>OZ010581.1:51349702-51429702 GCA_963932145.1 Acanthosepion lycidas | reverse complement strand
TAGTAATCAATAGAAACATAACCGAACAGTTTTAAATAAAGAATAATAGAGGTATAATTTATTTATAATAGGTAATATAGTTCGAAATATTTATTAATCTATGGGTCCTCCTTTATTTTGAATAACTTTTTCAACCCTTTTTGGCAGTGACTTGATTAGGTTCTGGCAAATCTCATCTCCAAGCATTGAATTCCATTCGGATATGAATTTCACAATCAAATCCCTGTTGTTGCTCAACTGCTTTCTTGAGAGCCTGTACTTTATAATACTCGATAAGTTTTCTATGGTGTTGAGGTCAGGAGATTGGGGCGGCCATGTCATAACATTCACCTGCTTCCCATCAAAGTATTCCTTCATCAATTTTGATTTGTGACAAGGGACATTATCCAGCATAAAATGAGCTTTGCGGGGGTCTATTTGCACCTTTTTCAGCTGAACGAAGCAGACAAGACTAACATTCTCTTGTACTGCTCGCTCCTGAGGGTCTTTTCACTAGGTGTTTAAAACCAGTTCCATAAAAGAAAAGCTGAACGGATGCTTGATAGTACTTACTGCTAAATTCAAAGAGCTTTAAAATCTTCTTCGGATTTTAGATCGCTTATCCTTTGAATTTAGCTCAACTTTCGTTTCATCGAAGAAGAGAACATTCTTCGAGTCTTCTACGGTGAAATTGTTGTAATAGTGAGTCCATTCAAGTCTCTTGGCATTGTTGGCTTTGCTTATTAGTGGGTTAAACCTTCATGTACAAGATTTGTAGCCTTGTTTTAACAGCCACCGACGGACTGTTGAAGAGGCAAGACTAACACCTTTCTCTTCGCTTAGACTGGCTGCAGTTTCTTGGCTAGTTATAGTCCTATTCTTCGCAACTTCTCTCTTGATTACCCTGCCAGTTCTATCATCAATCTTTTTCTTTTTTCCCCTTGTTTCTTTCCTTGGAGCAGGAGTGGCATCATTATGTGTCCTAAGCACTCAAGAGACAGTTGATTGCAAGGTTATAGCAATTTCTGCAATTTCTCTCGTAGACTTGCCTGCTTTTGAGAGGGCAATAATAGATGCCTTAAGTGGTTCTGAGTGGCTATTTCAAGCTGTTTTTATACTGTATGAGGCTTTCTGGAATTTAATTTAGGGCTGTTCTAGAAATCTCTAGAATATAGTTCTGAGTGTATTATAAAATAGTTTTCAATTTTTTGTCAAAAGATCTTTAAATTTACCAGTTTAATCATTAGAATGCGATATCTGAGTCACTGTTTTTGCATAGAGTTTTTTTTCCTGAATCTCATTTATATACAAATTTATAATTATCAATAGAATGCCTTAGGTTGAATAAACTTTTTTCCGAGGTGGTCGGGAAGTGGTCTCTATATTTGTAAGATTAAATATTATTTTAACCCCAAAAACAATAGACAAAAAATATTTTTAGTAAAAAAATCAGGTGAGTCATTTTTATCGAACAGCATTGTATATATATGCACACTTACATGGCGATGTTTTGTCACATCCCGACTCAGTTGCGTTTCTGTCTTCAGGCAGAGTCCGACTCAGTTGCAAAAATCACACTCTGATGTGTCCAGCCCAAGGCCAGGGTAAATATCTACTAAAGAATGACAAGTTCAGCTTGCTATCCATTTCAGAAAAAAAGTTTTAGCAAATGATGTTAGACATATCATAAATAAATTCCCAACCATACAGATAAAAGTCAAGAAAATCTTTTAATAAAGAAATAGAAATTATTTCAGATGTTGATGACGTGTAATTAAAAACATCAGATCAGGAGACTTATACTATTAACAGATACTAAAAACAGTACGGACATATATTTGCAACGATATCTCTTAAAAAAAAAAAAAAAAAAAAAAAAAAAACAAGTAACAGCAAAAGAAAGTTGAACGGTGAGGAAGTACAGAACCAGCAGGCAAAAAGTCTGAGACGGTCAGTCATAAAGAGGAAGTAAAAAGCAGAACAAAATAAAGTATAACGTCGAATTACAAGAAAAATTCAATAAAAGTCATACCCGCCTAAATCAATTCCTGTCCTCGATCGAGCCGGACATTCAGCAATTAATATATCACCTAGCCTTTTAATTAGCGCTAATCAGACGAAAAACGAGGAAAAAATAAGTCGAGATATTTTTCTGTTAATTCCGTCTTGTTTTTAATATATTTTTTTTTTACCACCTAGATTGTATCAGTCGACTCTAAGAGTAGCAGGTGTGGTTACTAAACCTAGCGAGGGTCGAACTCATACGATGTTGCAAGAGTCAATCAGATAAGCTCGCTAGTTAGATGATTTCCTAGCTACAAACATTAAGGACATTCTAGAATCTTTTCTGCAAAAAGATGGATACCCTGGAACAGGAATTTCACTGGTAGTAACGGAAGAGTTTGGATTCATTTCCTGGAGCGCTAAGATAACTGGACGAGCTTCAAGAGAATCTATATTAAAGAATTACTACGGCTACCATGATTACAGAAATTATGTTTCAAGAGCTTACGCCTATCTTTATTGACTGCTTTATTATTCCCTTTATTTCTAAATGCCCTCTTTACTTTACTAAGCTGATCTTACTTTGGAACAAAGCGATGATATTATCACCTGGGGAGGACCAAATTCATTAATCATTATTACTGCTCTACAAAATGGATCGGTTTTCGTTACGCCACAGACATAGACGACATAATACTTATTTAATAAACTTGTATATGCAGGTGACATGACGGATATCAGCACAGAAAGAGGGCTCGTGGAGCCAGGCTCAATTACCGGGCTATGTTCGCATTCACACCCATTCTCAATCGGTTTAACCTCTCCCCCATATGTGGGTTAAATAGCAGGGTTCTTCCATCCATTTACATAAGCTTGTTAGGTAAGTCTCACAATATTTCACTTCGAGCCTCTTACTTTCAATTTATGCTGTGTGTTTAAAATTATCCAAAACTTTTCCTCATTTTACAACAATATATATATATATATATATATATATATATATATATATATATATATATATATATATATATATATTAAACGGATCGATTTATCTGATGTTAGGCATCCGGTGAATATTATTACACTTATTATGATAATGTTCTGAGGAGATTTCAAATTAAGAACAGCATTCTAGCTCTTTGTGATAGGCTTACATGTGCAAAGAAATAAAGAATGGGCAAATCCAGAATCTTGACCGAACTGGAATTATTATGAAATACATAGAAAATTAAGCCACGAGAAAATACCATGTTACGATTCACGAACATTGCATGACAAAAGCTCAAGATACATGACAAGACACATACATAAGCGTACACACAAACGCACATCCATACGCAACATATATGGCTGGCTACTTGTTTCCAAATCCCACTAGAAAATCCCTGTTGCAGACGCGTATTCAGGCATACTTGTGTTTGTTCAATACCAAAATTACCATCATTTGATATATCCTGCAGCTATTCAGTTTGTGGAGGAGAGGTTAACAACAGTTGAAATAGGCCATGACCCACAAATCATCGGTCACGATGATTTGTGATTTTGTGCTTGGCGACTTCGTAAAGTTTCCGTCTTATCAATTTCACTCACAAGGGTTAAATCACGGCAGACACATGCTAAACATGACTGTCACTGGTATAGCCTTCACTTGCCGATCACATTAAGTAGGTACCTCACTCATAAATAGGATTCGAACCCGCGTCTCAACATACTAAAATCCTCGGCGACACGATCCCAATACATGCATGGACATACGTGAATCTATATACCTACATATATAGCGGGATATGATACGCTTTTAGACACTCTTGGTTACAGCAATTATGGCTTGTTTAATAACGACTTTTCTTTTTTCAGACAATACCGTGTTAGTATCAAGCTACTACTAGGTTAGTGCAAAAATAATGTCGTTTTCTCACATAGTAACATATGTGAGAAAACGACATTATTTTTGCACCAACCTAACATCATCTATCAACAATAGTTGACTTATATCTTGCAATGAAAGTTTGTGGAATTAAGGAATTTTGTTAAATTTCAACAAGGGAAAATAATAGGATGGAATCAGTTTGTTTTTAGTCTGTCAACTCAAATAGAGAACTTGCTAGTTTTTTTTCTCCAGGTTAATCATCAAACGGTTAATAATATTGTCAAGAAATTTAATGCAGAAGGCCATTGCCTTGGGGGACAACGTTCCGGAAGACCAAGCATTGTGTTTGAGGAAACGAACAGGGCGCTGAAGAGGGAAATCATCAGAAACCGTCGTCAGAAAGTCAAAGATGTTGCCAACAGCATGTGATTGTCACCGTATGCAGTGAGAAAGACGCTGAAAGAGCTAGGCTGTGAAAGAAGAGTTGCAAGATAGAAGCCCTTGATTTCAGAGGTTAACAGGAACAGTTGTATGGCACGAGCGAGAGAAACCGAGAGGAAAGATTATGAATTTTGTCAGTCTTTAAATCGGTCAGATGAAATTAAATTCTGCCATTATTCGAAGTGGCGATAGAAATATGTTTGGAGAAATCGGAATGAGACTTGGAACACTGAATGTCTACAGGCAGCCGTGAGACATGGAAAGATTGGAGTAATAGTGGAGGACGCTGTCTGCTTTGGATGGAAATCTGAGCTTATTCTTGTTGACGATCGGTTTAAAGGTCCAAAATACTGTCAACTATTAGAGAAAGGACTACTCCCACTATTTGAAATCAATCAGATTGACAAGAATGTCTAACGTTTTCAAGAAGATGGAGCCCCATATCATACGAGCAAAGTAGCAAAGGCCCGGAAGGCATCGCAAGGAATCAAGTCACTGCCATGGGTAGCCCAAAGTCTTGCTATGAATCCAATAAATCACGTTTGAGTGCACCTTGACTGAAGACTTCTCGGGCGTGCAACCCTAACTCCATTTGCGCGCGCACACACACACACACACACACACACATATATATATATATATATATATATATATATTAGAAAAAATGAACAAACTGATTTTATTTTCGTGTTCTGATGTGTGTAGAAGTTTATGAAGTCATTTTTATTGCTTGATTTTCGGTATTGTCCACAGAAAATCAATCTATAAAAATGACATTATAAACTTCTACACCCATCATAAAACCAAAATAAAATCCGGAATGCTCATTGGATTTTATTTAAGAGCACTTAGAATTTGCAGCCCTCAATATTTACAAGAGGAGAAATATATTAAAAATACATTAAAGAACCTTCAATACCCAATTTCATATTCGTTGCGAAAGAAAAGGCACATAAAATATTCCCCCCCCAAAAAAAATAGATCTCATTCGTAAACTTAACGAATCAAAAAATTCTACCCACAAACTCTAAAACAACTACAGCCAAAAGGAATATATCCAAACTCAACATAACATTTCTTACAGCTACATCTAAAATAATCAAAGACATTTTCAGCAAAAAACAAAAGATCCAACCAAAACTTGAAGGAAGAATTTACTCTGTCAAATGTAGGAATTGTCAGAATGAATACACTGGAGAAACCTCAAGAAGTTTAAACAAGAGACTATATGAACACAAAAGGGATATTTTAAATAACAACAAACAGAACGCATTGGTAGTTCACCGTAGCAAAACGGACCACAGTTTCGACAGAGGGAATGCTACTTTGATTAAAAGAAAAAAAAATAATATACTGAGACGAACATGCCTGGAAAGTGCTTTATCGCTAAATCAACCACAATAAATGTGTGTGCAGGCTCTTACAATAATATATCACCATTCTTGGTAGATTTTGTATTGTTCCAGTTTGTGATAATCAGGAACAAAGGTGTTGGAAAGATAAAGAAAAAAAAGAGAATACAGATGATTTCGGCTAGATTGAAAAAAATATTTTAAAAAATATTCTTTCAAAAAAGTTTGAACTACCTGCGTCTCTCGTTTCGTGTCAGATGAAATTCTAACGGATGAAACATGCAATAAAATGTTTCCAGTTTGATTTTCAAAATACTGTTTGTTGATATATATATATATATATATATATATATATATATATATATGTGTGTGTGTGTGTGTGTGTGTGTGTAGAAAGAAAGAAAGAACAGTAAGATATATAAACCGGTGTTCTTATAGATATATTTATTTTTACAAAATAGTGTTGAATGTAAAGCAGTAAATTTTAAAATAAGTTACTCCAAAATTCGCTTGAGGGTGAATGGAACTAATGTCTTTAATTTAATTACAAAATAAAATTTGAAGCTTTTAGCTTCCATTTTTGAAACATGATTAGAACTGTGTAGCGAAAAACCACATTTTAAATCAGTTAATTTATATATATATATATATATATATATATATATATATATATATATATATATATATATATATATATATATATAGTGATTTTCTAAACGGATTTTAGATGTTGAACATGGGATCCAAATGAGAACCGAACGCTCTACTCAGCCGTAATTGATCTAGCGATTCAAGCTTGCTTTCTACTAAACCATTTTGTCTCTGCGAGTTTGTGTTTGTATAGTAAGCATATACAGTGGTTTCGGCTATACTTCTCTGTCCCAACCTCTTCCTAATCTCTATATTCTGAACATAGATCATTACAATACTGAATTTGTATATGGGTCGAATTAAGACCCCCCCCCTCGTATATTGCTCATGCACATGCACGAGAGAAGGAGAGAGAGATTCATAGAAGGAATAAGTGAGAGAAAGAAAGAGTCGTTTATGTTTATATTTGCGGGGTTCTTTCAACTTTGGCTCGATCGCATTAAAGTTCTGTTCATTGTTTGCGATTTTGACGTACACGCTGTTGTGATTGTCAAAAGCCTTATTTACTTGCTGACTCTTTCCTTTCCTTTTCTCTTCTCTTCGCCAATCTCTCTATCTCCATTGACGAATTTGGCCACTTTTTCCATTACTCTTAAGTATCGAAACTGGCTATTTGTTCCAGATTCGACAACTTCTTTAACGTATGTCACTCATTCCTGACAAGAGAAAACCAGGTTCGATTTTTTTTTCGTTTTTCTTCCTTTTATTCTTTCGAAAATTTCTTTTTCTTGGTTGTTTATTTCGTACTCTTTTTTTTTGTTTGTTTGTTTTTTTAGTTTTTCTTTTCTTCTCACTTTTTTCTCTTATCTGTCTCTTCGTTCTTGCCTTATATTTTTTTAAATTTAATTTTTTTTTTTTTCAGGTTTCTTATTTGGTTGCTAAAATCGGAAGCGGATTTCGGTGCCAACGGCGCCTTCATCGGTTGCACCTTTTTTTTTAGTTTTGCGGGCCAATTCGGCCATTGTAGCAAAAGACTCGTTACAACGAAACTTGACATTAAGTGATATCAAGCTCTTAGGAGCAATTCTACTGCACCTGGCCTTTTGCATGCGATAGTCGACATGGAATCAAACGTGTGTCAGATCAAGGCATGCGTGTTGGCTTGCTGCAAGGCGGAAGTCTCCGGTTGAGATAAAGGTAAACACATACACACACACACACACACACACACACACACATATATATATATATATATATATATATATATATATATATATATGAGGGAGAGAGAGATAGAAGAGATATGTACAGCGGTGGAGACGGGGATTTTAGTCTGATGTTATCTGGCATTTTGCTTGCTACCATTCGACTTGTCTTACAAGCGTCTGCAATAAATGGCAACAAAAAGTGCAACTCTCAGAAGAAAAAGGAAAAAAAAAATTATGAAGAACAAGATTATAATTCTTAGCGTCACGTGACATGTTTGGTATTCCTTTGTGGTCTGTTTTTATATATTTTTTCTTTTGAAGGTTATGTGTCACTAATCTATTTGAGAGTCAGTCTCTCTCTCAGTCTCAGTCTCTCTCTCTCCCTCTCTCTCTCTCTCTCTCTCTCTCTCTCAGTTTCTGAACCTCTCCTTAATCTGAGCTCCACTTTTACCCTTGTGGATTTTTTTTCTGTGTTCTGACAGCGAATCATGAATTTAACATGCGCATTGTAGGTCTTCCGGTTTCTCATGGATTCTAATCTGGTATTCGATTTTCCGGACACATTTTCGGAAAGTACAATGGCATTAAAAGACTTTCTTTACTATCCTCTTTTTTTTTCTTAAATATGAACTTCATTAGAGTAAATATTTGCTTTATTTCTTTCAAAGCAAAAAATAAATAAATATGAAACTAGTGTTTATTTTCTATAACTTAATCTTAAGTTATATAAAAAGCAATGTTTTACGTTTCCCAATCAAACAAGAAAACTATATTAGTTGGTAATCCTGGTGAGTTTTTGACTGCATCAAGGTAATCTAGGGCGTATTCAATTCTGATAATTTAACTAAATCGTTCCTTTAAGAAAGAATAAAAGGAATAAAGATATTACATATGTAATTGTGTTTGATGTTATAAAATCCAGATAGACATAAAACCATTAAATCACAAAAGTGACAAGGATTAATATAGTTTTCCGCAGAGAAATCGAAGTATGTCTTATATGCTAAGTACAAAGAAAATATTTTCAGCGCTTTTCGTTCAAAAGAAAAGTATTTTGTCTTCAATATTCAGCCGCAGTTGTTTTAAAAATCGATTCTGGGAACTTTTGCACGCTCCTGATATATGATTGTTTTGATTCAGACATAGAGATGTCAGTATAGAGATCTATGATTGGGTTTGGGTTCGAGTAAAACGTCGTAGCATTTTTCAATAGGTGGTGTTTGAATAGGTAATTTCGTTTCAAAAGTGACAAGGAGTGACATTTCAAACACCCCATATATATATATATATATATATATATATATATATATATATATATATATATATATATATATATATATATATCAATTCATATTTCTACGAGAACATAAGTGGATTGTAAATTTAAATATTTTTGTATCTATGGGAACATGGGCCAGTAGATAAAAGCGTTGGTTGATTCCATTGACTTGAGCCAAAGAATCGTGAATTCAAAAACTGGCTACAGCAGAAGTGATCAAAAAATTTCGTGAGTTGAGTTAAAGGGAGATAACTGGTATCGAGGCATGGCACGTGGAACTAGAAAAAAAACTACCACGGTGGTCGAAATAAAGTGTTCTTTCGAAATAATTTGAAGAAAACCTGTGCGTTCAACTGCCAAACGACGTGAGTATGGCAGTGGAGATGTGGACAACAGTCCGAACAATGTCAATAAAATATGTTTCATGGGAAAATTACGTAAATATATATCATTTGATGCCCTTTTATTTTTCAGTAAGGAATAAACATTATACCAACAGAAAACGATTTATGTACCTTTTATGGAGATGGTGCCGTAGCTTAAGTTTAATTAGTAGGTGTTGTGGCATTCTCGGAGACCGAGAATATTTTGGCTGGCGTCTAATTATTAATTATGAAGAAACGGAAACGCTAATATAACTTAAATCAAGTTCACAGAAAAATATTTCTGTAACGTTGTAATACAAAATGTGTACGTGAATCATTGTGATTCGGTACCTCCCAATTGAAGAGGTACAATTCCATATACATGTCTGCTGAAACGCAAAAATAACCCATTTTTGAAAAGTACATAAGAATAATTGATTGTTTGAAATAATGTTGATCAAAACGTTATCGTTATCAATTAGAAACGCCGATCTGAAAAACAAGTTACTGTGTATTTGTTCGGATTAGAAGGGCATATGGTCTTACAAGCGCCTTCCGAAATCTACATGTTCATACTTTGATCGGATAAAGGCAGCAATCAAAGAAAAACTTGCAGAATAGCCAATCCAAAATGTGGCGTCTATCATCAGGACCCCACCAGACTCAGCTGAAATTGATACATCTTGGCTTCGGTTCCATAACTACCCATCCCGTGAAACTTCGGGTTAAGAATTATTTTTATCACTCCGAAATATTCCTAATTGGAAGAAAATTAAATTTAATAGAAGTCTATGAAAAATCTCTTAAAGCAATCCATTACCCAGACATATCCCCATTTCTTAAGCCAGTAGAATCATGAGTCTGCCTCGAAGATGGCAAAATATTCTTTAACAAAATAACAAATCTTTGAAAAAAAATCTATATAGAATTACTTTAACATTGTTTTTCGGATTTCACTGAAAATCGTGCTGAATTTTCTTCCGACCTAACAGACTCACAATTTGGATCAGAATTTATTTTGAAGAATTCCAGAACGCAATGTGACGATCGAAGTTGTTGTGCTAGTCATACTTGGTCTAATTTTTTTTAATTTTCATTGCTGATGTACCTTTTTTTCTACTGTGTTTTATATTTTATCATTTTATCACAAGATTGTAAACTCTTTATTTTTAATAATATTGTGTCACCCAATTAGAGGCACAAGACGGACTCAAGGAAGAGGCTTATTCAATCAATATCCTGTCTAAGACGAAAAATACGAAATAATAAGCGAATAAGGGTGTCGTATAGAGAAGAGTTGACCCTAAACTTTATATGGTTCCGATTGCACTGATCAGGGAAGCATGCTATCGGTATTATTTTCTTCCCATAGAGTAAACGCTATGGAAATGGAATGGAACTTACTTCTTACCTATGGGACGCAAATGTCATGGCGAGTGCTAGCTATGAATGTCTGAACTGCTTGAGGTAAGAAATGAAGATTGTAAAAACATTTGACAGGGAAAAGGCAATAGATTAACGAGAAGTTAGTGATGTTTGGTCAGTGTGAAAAATTTTGCTGGCTGGAAAACAGTTCGCCACCAAAAAGGCTATGTAAAGCGCAATGATTCCCTCTCCCAGGGGTTGGCATTAGCCACGCTGATAGAAGGTAAAAAAGGGCAGTTTCGTTATTGAGGCATTTAAATTAACAAGACACTCATTTCCCCATTTGATTTTTAAGGCTTATCAGGCCTTTGAAGGTTATTTAAAATCAGAAATATTTTTAGATTTAGTTTTACTAATTAACCCATAGCTGCTAGAAGAATTTGATACATAGCTTTCCCAAGAGTGTTTGCGCCTATAAACGAACTCAACTGGAATTGAAACTCGGTTTTCCGATTAAAAATTCCGTGACATTATCTACTAAAACACCTTAATATCCATGGATACGGCACTTGGTATTTACAAACAATCACCCGTCTAGGTTCCCAGTTTGACCAGTCTCGACGTTTCTTAACTTACGGGAACCGGTGTTTCAACGTGATTCAGTCGTAAGCCGATAACAATTAATAGTAACAATGCTGTTATAAAAAACTGTGAGTAAACTTTTAGAGATGATTCAAGTTAGAAATATACTTAAGTTTTTTGTACGAGTAGGAAAACTAAGAAGTGCATTTTATGAGGTTACGTGGGATAAGATAACTGTTAAGGCTAGATTTGAAAAAGTTTAAAATGTAGTGTCCTGGAAAGCATCCACACGGGAGTCATTCAACACAGTGAAAGCCTTCCTGATCAGTGGCCTTGCTATTGGAAGCAGTTTATCGTCTTACCCAGGACGCGGATGCAATTTATCGTCATACCCAAGACGGTTAGAATTGGTGGAACTAAAGAATGTAGATCTTCAGAACATTTGCCAGCAAAATTATTAAATTTATACAAGTAAATATATTTTATCATAACTGTGGTTTTCTACCAAAAAGGTCTAATCATTTTGAACGTCAAAACACATTTACTGAAGACATGTTCTGCGTGTCTCGAATTCAGATTCAGTAGAATTTCGTGTACTTGAATAATTTTGTTTTTCAATATACTCCGTCTGTATAAAATGTTTTCTATAAAAAAAAAAACTGCCTGTTTCAATTTCATTCGCTCGTATTCTTTATATAAACACTTCAAATATCGCTGTCACGCGTCAGGAAGACAGTTATTCGTTTTAATTCCTACTGACAAAGAACTGTTCGCTTTGAAAACTAGAAAGAATGTCTTTTACCCGAGTTTAAATATCTAATCTGTCACCCAGTAAAAAGATTTCGGTTTTCTTCAGGATAATAACCGGCCACATATTACCCTTTCTATTCTTTGTTTACGATTATACAGAAAATACAAGAAAGAAAAGGCACCCATAGTAATTTTTTTGTATGAGTAGGAAAACTAAGAAATGCATTTTATGAGGTTACATGGGAAAGATAACGGTTAAGATTAGATTTGAGGAAGTTTAAAATGTAGTGTTCTGGAAAGCATCCACACGGGAGTCATTTCACACAGTAACAGTTCGTGGTAATAATTTGAAAGTAACCCCGTTAGTTTAAGAGATGGACATTATTATGATCGGCTATAAATCCTTTCAGGAGAATGTTCCATAAAGCAGCGACGATTGGGAAGAAGCTGTTTTAATTTAACTTCTTCATTACTAATGGAATACAAAGAAGATATGGATGATTCCGTCCCGTATACGCGGCATGACGGATCTTAATTGTAAATGTCTAAACTATTGGAATTGGTTTCTATTGGGTTGGTGCAAAAATAATGACGTAATAATGTCGTTTTTTGACGTTAAAAATACGTCAAAAAACGACATTATTACGTCATTATTTTTTGCACCAACCTAATAGTTCGTTAGTTCGCAAACACGTGCAGAGATATAAATATCTGATAGTCGTAGAAAGAGCGAATAATGTTAAATAGATACCAGAAAAATGTGTAGGAAGAGAGAAAATTATATATTTCAGAAGGTAAGCAGAGAAATATGAGATAAGAAATTTTCTCCTATCCTTTAATCTCCTATAGTAGATGACAGCCACTCGAATCGGATAATGCCAGTCTACTAGGACGGCTATCAAATCCACATTGCAGACGCCTGCTCAGGCAAATATGCGTTTGTTTAAAACTCACAGAGTCCCCCTTTGGTTTATACTGCAGCTATCCTGAGCGGACCGTAGTTACAGTTTCTATCGTGATTAGCTGTCTGAAAGAGGATAACATGTTCCAAGCCTCGGTCACGATGATTTTTGAATTCGTGCTTAATTTACCAAATTTCACTCACAAGGTTTGGGTCAACCCGTGGTACTTTTCAAAGGTGTCGCACTCTGGTATCACCTCCTCCAGGCCGAGAACATCAAGATGTCACCTTCCTTACAAATTAACCATGGTGAGATTCGAACCCGGGTCTCATGGTCACAAAGCTAACGTTCTAACCACGCGGCCACATACCCACTAACCTCCTATATACTGTTGAATACTGAAATATCCCTTCACAGATGAAAAATTCTGGGATTCATAATGGGGGAAGAAGACATGATGAATTCGACACTCCCAGGTCATAATGAAAGCAAGGAAAGTTACTTCGCTAAACAAGGAATAAAGTGAAAACTGGCAGAACTATAATAACTGAAATCCTTAAAGGGAAGGGAATTTCCTGGCATAAATGTTATTGAAATGTCTCTTGCAGACAACCGTGATACTTTTTTATATTGCCCGAGACAGCATATTCCTAAATTTGAAACAAATAATGTAATGCATTTAGTTAGAAATTCCGTGGAGTTTACTCGGACCGATAGGCAACGGAAGAAAGCCGGAGGACAGAACGACAGAAACTTTTGACATAACAACAAGGATAAGGACAACCGTCCGAGTGTAAATATTATAAATAATAATATTTACCCGATATTTTTCGATAAGTTAGATTCTTGAAAATTGCGAAAAGGAAGTTTGATATATGCGTCTTCTAGATTTATTTCCCTTTTAAAAAGAACTCTCCTCAAAATAAAGTAAAAGAAAACATTGCCACTTTTTCAGAATAATTTTCATGAAACATCTATACGCTTTGCAGATACAATGTAACCCGGATATAATAGAGTTGTCGGGACCGGAGACGAAGTCTCTTATATCCGGGTTTCTCTTATATCCGGGTTTAGTCTAATTTATATACATTAACACAGGCTCTAATTTGGGACCAGAGAAAATCTATCTTATATCCGGGTTTCTCTTATATCCGGGTCTCTTATATCCGGGTTACACTGTATCAAATAACAGAACCAAGAAGTAGAAGCAGTAAAAAAAAAAAAAAAAGTTAAATCATACCGTAAACTCAAATGAAAGGTTTCAAATCATCCCAAAATTTGTTTAACCGAGCTTCATATTCAAAAATGCAAAAACTTATTACAATGAAAAATACTGTATCTGTCTATATTTCTGAGATGGGGTATTGTAATTATTTACATTATTTACATTGTTCGGACTGTTGTCCTCGTCGTTATTGCATATTCACGACGCTTTGGCCGTTGTACACTCCGGCCGTTGCACGATCCTTTCTTCTTTAGCTTATTGGAATTACGATAGAACTAAAACAATCTACCAAGTGGACGAAATAACGACTTTATTTCGAAATTCCATTAAGCAGAGCGTACAACGACAGAAACTTCGTGAATTTGGCAATAAAGATGAGGACAACAATGTAAATAATGACAAATACTGTACTTCGAAAACAGTTTACAAGTGTTACATCAGGCAAAATTACTTTCAGCCTTAATGGCGTTCAAAAACGTCTCCGTAGATTTGTGGGCGAGGAAGTATTTTGCAACTAATAATCCCGTTCAAGCAAACAAAATATAGGTAGCTTCTGGCTACTCCATATCTTTATTCATGGCGAATGTTCCCTACGATTAATATTCCTTAATTTCATCAGTTCATAGGATTACAGCTAAGACACGCCATGCTTCAGATACAGAGTCGAATAATCGGCATTTTCTTTGGATGTCATTGGTAACAGACTAGTTCCTTTCAGCTAGTTTCTAAGTCAGAAGTGCCACAGTAACAGACTTCCATAACGATGCTTCCCCGATCACAAATTTAACCTCTACAAATGTAGAGCCAAACGTTTCGACAAACTTACTCCGTTGACCTCTGCATTATGTGACTATTCTTAGGTGAAAAAGTTTTTAAAAAAAGTTCATTTATATGTTTAGATGCTTGTGTGTACAACATATGTAAATGTCAAAAATGAATCCAGTTATTTCCTCGTTTCCAAGTGTTCACATTCTAATGGGGTTTCTGTATTGTTCAACAGCAATAGTTCATGAAAATTATATCATCACCTGGTAATAAAATAAAGATTAAATAAAAACATATTCAGCTCCTCGATATTAATTTTTAACATAAATACATATTCGCCATTTACAATTTTCGGACTATCATACTCAACTTTGATGCCATATTTATCACAACGTTTCGGCCGTTGTTCGCTCCGACCTTCTTGGTGATTGGAATGTCGAACTGAACTCTTTATTATTTCGCTCGCTGGTGTAGACTGTTCTAGTTCTACGTGCCATGTCTAATGGATGTCAGTTATCAGTTGCCTCATGTTAATTCCCCTCTCCAAGTTCTCCACCGCCTTAACCAGGAATTGAACTCACACTCTTTGGGTCCTGTCACAACGACACATGGCAAAGTAGGTAAAGGCGTTAGCTAGATCCAGTGACAGGACCCAAAAAGTGAGTTTTTTACCTGGTTAAGGCGGTGGAAAACTTGCAGAGGGAAACCTTGTGATAAATATGGCAAGAAAGATGAGTGTAATAGTCCGAGCAATGTATATAGTGTACGTAATACCTCATCTCAGAAATATAGACAAATACATATTACCTTATGGCAACGGCAATCATGGTGTCGCATTGATATCTTTTCTTTATTATCTGCTAAGTACTGTGCCATATTGGGAATCATAATAGAGTGCGTTCCAGTTTTCTTCTCCACGCTTAGTTTATTAGTGTTATTAGTGTTCCTTCTCTTAGCTTGGTTGACATTTATAGAAGGCAATCCTGCTATTTAACACATAGCTGGTGGTTGAGAAGAAACAGATTTATGGTTTACTCAAGGGCATACTTTTAACAATGTAACTTAACAGACTCACCCGAATCTGAACTCGGCTCGCCTATTCAAATTTACGGCACATATCCCGTTCACTCCAAGCACATGAAGAATGCTCTAAATAATTTAATTGAATTTAAACGGGGAGGTAGCATCTGGGATCTCTGGGTTCACACCCTGTCCACGTCTGTTGAACAGTAGTTGAAGTTTATCCATGTGTTCCTGTTTATGATTGGATTTCCTGTTACTTCTCCTAGAGATTTCTCATTCTCTTAATCCCAGTCTCCACTTGATTTGATTTAAATAATGACTTACAAACCGAAGAAGACGGGATGGATGAGTACCAGCAACTGCTTAAGTCTTTTTGTTGAAATAGTAAAAGAAGGCGGAAAATGTGTCAGAAATTTGAAGAGGAATAGAGAACGATTGATGTTCAGGAAACCAGCAAAATATTAACAGAGATGATAATTTCGTAAGTAACAAACAGAAAAGCGCATGAAATAGTGTTGTATCTAATGTCCTTCCATATAACAAATTTTGGAAAATAATTTCAAAATTCAGAACAGCTTCCAAGTGACTGTCATATGGTTCTACCGACGACCACTGAGAATAGACAAAACTATCATAACAGCGAGAAAGTTTTGTGGACCTACAAGGATACTTATACATAAAGTAAGAAAGAGAAAAAAAAATTATGGCGAATTAATGACGAACGAGGGCTTAAAAAATTAACACCCTCAAGACATAATAATGGCGAGAGTAACAGAATTAAAATGGGCTTTAATATATGGTACAAGGAAAAGGTCGATAGTTAAAGTGTGAAAACATACACAGAGCAAGAACATACAGGATGTTGTGGAACGCGATGACCGTTCACATCCTGAATCAACACGACATATAAAAGAACGAGGAAATTACAAAGGCAAATAGATATTCTTCGCCGTACGGAGATATCAATATGCATCTCTTTTAGTAGAAAAAATATATAAAAGCCATTCAAGTGCTTAGCATGTCACTTATTAAATTACAAAAAAAAAAGAAAAAGAAAGGAGAACCGATTTAACGAAAGTTCTTCACTATGTCGCGTCCCTTCAGGACATGGAAAATCATCCTTGTCCCAAATTTCCTATCACTTGTGTGACGCTTATCAGGTATTTTCCCTTTGCTAAGCCACACGTCACTCATTCCTACATCCATCCAAGAAATGTCAGCTGTTTCCTCCTGATTCTATGTTTGTGTTCGTTTTGTTATCTTTCTTTTTTTCTTTTAGGAATCGCGAGATATCATCGGTGAACAGAGGGCCACGGAGATCACCGACCCAAGAAGTGAAGTTAGCTTGCAACTGAAATTAAACTTTAAAGTTCTTGACCAATCTCGGAACAGAAGGAAGACATATTGACTGATTTTTATTGATCTTTTTTTTTTTCTCATCTAGTTTGCTTGTACTTATTCCTATAGTAAAAAATCAATAGTATATTCAGCGGAACTTGAATCTTATCCGAGAAACCAGTATCAGAAGCGTTAAACAAATAGTTCTAATGCAGATGATGTATTAAAAGAAAAATAAGGTGTGCATTTGTTAAAATATCAACCAGTCTATCGTTTAGGTACCAATATCGTTTTAACTTCTTTTAAACTGGATCATTGCAGTTAGACTGGATTACAAACAAGTTTGCCTACACCCTAATTGTAATCTTTGAATAAATTGTGTTGGTAATATGAGAATATTAGAGAGAAAGCTAGGCACCTGGTATCGTGATTCGACATCATTAGCAGAATCACAACTCGCAACTTAAGTATCAATTACTGCACCAAGATAAAGGCGAGAACAACGGAGAACTTCAGAACAATTCGCACGAGAACGTGAATAATGACCAATGAATGAAATCCTGTAATCGGCAGTCCGGTGAAATAACCATATCCCATCAAATATTGATTCAGAAAACTACGCGCACCAACTTTAGGATGAGAGAATTTTTTTAAAAGAACTTTTTGCTTTCTGAAAGATGGTAAAAATATTTTTAAAAAATTGAAACACATGATTGTAAAGAAAACTAACTTAATTTAAATTAAGTAAAATAAAAGCAATTAAAATAAAACATTTTTTCAAATGTATCAAATTTTTAAATTATTTTCCCAGTTTTTCATTCATTGTTTGTGTTCTTGCCTGCCAATCACATGATGCTAATAAGTAATATTTTCATCGTAAATAGTGAATATGGCATCAACTAAGGATTTATGTCTATAGAAAAAACGCCCAGGGAAGTTATTTTTTTCCATTTCCGAAAATTTTCCGTAAAATCTACAAATGTTTTTTGCGGGTAAATCCAAGTAGATCAACATTATTAAAATACTCGGACCATACCCTCTGGCAGCAAAATCTATACCACGTTCAAAGTCAAATAAGTTAACCTTCTTTCCTATAATAATAATCAGAATGAAAATCTAAAGATTGTCATGTAACAATATATATATATATATATATATATATATATATATATATATATATATATATATATATATATATATATGAATATTTCATAATAATTTCATAAAATATCTATATTCATATTCAAAAATGCAAAAGCTTTTTAGAGTGACAAAGAGTGGATCTGTCTATATTTATACAAACAGTTACTATATATATATATATATATATATATATATGTGTGTGTGTGTGTGTGTGTGTGTGTGTGTCTGTGGGTGTATGTGGATGTATGTGTGTATGTGTGTGTGTATTTGTGGCAGTAACGTTTCTTTCATGTACCTTTCATAGAAATCGGCCGACAAGGAAGATTTCATTAATATTTTATTCCGTTTTACAGGAGTTAAATATTCCTATATTCTTTAACAAGTGAGATTGCTGGAAAAACTCATGTGTGTGTGTGTGTCTGTGTCTGTGTGTGTGTTTGTGTGTGTGCATATATATATATATATATATATGTATATATAAATATAAAAGTGAACATAGAAGTCAACACTTAGAGGCGACAGTCTGTTTCATACTCTATGCAATCGGTGGCCTGACGATTGCATATAGCATTAAACAGACTGTCGCCTCTAAGTGTTGACTTCTATGTTCACTTTTATATTTACACACGCTCTATCTCTGTTATTGAGCACTTTATCCCATAAATATAGCACATCTTAAGACTGTATTTCTTTATATATATATATATATATATACACACACACACACATATATATATATATATATATATATATATATATATATATATATATATATATATATATATATATATATATATATATATATTTATATATATATATATATAAATGGATGGTATGAATTTTGCATATTCAAGACAATAATCTCTACTTGTATATTCAGATTTAATTTGACAGTATAATGTATAAGTTGTCTATTTCCTAGATTGAACTGTTTCTGATAATTATTACACTGCTGGAAATATTTTCTTCTTTTATGCGTGTTTCAAGTGCTCTATTCTTATATTGTTCTTTAATTATTGTTGAAGCAACTGAATAAAAAGTAAAATTTCTCTATTATTAAAGGATATTGTATCATCCACATTTAGTTAATTAAAGTATACAACAAAATTACATCATCCCCAAATCTGTCCGTAATTCCATTTTGATAGTTTGAAAGTTCTTGTAAAGAATAACTAGATTTCAGTAAAATTTAAAAAATTTAAAAAACAAGCACTCGTAGATCTGATATCCAATTATCCAGATAGGAAACATTACTTGTTGAATTTTACTCAGATCCTATTATCTCAGTCCAAATCGGTTGTAGGAAGACAGCTTTTTTCTCAATGATATTACTAAAGAAATTGGATATCCTAGGAAGAAAACAAAACCCTGGAGGTGATAGTATTATCAATTCCATCGTTTCATAATCTACCAAACTTCCAGGAAAAATAATAAGTAAAAACATAAGTACAAACACTCGAGCAGCTCTCTTTCTCAGGCATATAAATGTGGCTGTTTTTCGGAGATTGGTAAATGAATGAAACGGTTTTGAAGCATTTTTAGCATTAGATAGGATATAAGAGTTTTACTTGTGAATAGACGTTTAAGGTAAGAAAGCTCCCGGAGAGTAAACCCATTAAAATTAGTGGTATTACTTGAAGAGTAAAACTGCAGACAACAAACCGGCCAATGCCAAGCCTTTCTTGGACACAATCAAGGGCCTTTGAATCGCTGGAAATTCAGCATAATATTGTCAGAATTTTAGATTTAGTATGCCTCGTCATATAGAAGTGGATATCAAGGCGAAAGATAATCAAATACTAGTTTCTATTAAAAGTAATAGGAAATAAATAACTTTGAACCTATTAGATCCACTGTAGTAAGTACTGAATTTTTTTTTTTTTTTCGCTTCTGTGAATTTAGTTCGTCTTTGAAAAAAATAAGTCTGGTTGAGTATGAACTTTTGGCTTTGAATTACTTTATCTATCTATCTGAATCAGTTATCTGTCTATCTGAATCATTTATCTATCTGAATCATTTTCTATCTATATGAATCAGTTATCTATCTAATTCTGGGGTCTTTTATATACTGCTCTTTCAATCGTAATTGTTCTAGCAAGACAAGCTCGCTAACCATTACACCGCCTCGAGGTGCCCAAATGTTACGCAAGATATGCTACAATATGCTACAATATACTTATTAGGAGCTGGACTATCAATCTGACGTGTGCTTTGCCACAGGTGGTGCAAATATTGAACATTTTTGAAGCGTTTTAAATTATGTCAATTTCTAGAGGACACCCTGTACCTTTATACAGGATAGGCTGTAGGATTTTACACGCATTGTGTAAACAGAAAAAAAGAATAAGTGCATTTTATTTTACAATTTGATAAACAGAAAATGAAGACCTCCATGCAAGTTTTATTGGAATCAATTTATTAGCTCATGTAAAATTTATTGAACCGTATAGAGACAATATGGAAGCACCAATTTATTTCATTTAACATCTTAGAATTTCCGTAGATGTGTGTTTTTGTGTCACGAACATGTGTCAAGTTTTTATTATTTTGCAAGTGTGTTTTATATGTAAAAATTTAATACGAGGGAGTCACTAAATGGTTTAAACATCAAAACAATGTCCAGTTGTTATTATTACATTGCAGTAATCAAAGTTTCTGTAAAATGTTATTGCGCTTTTTCTGTGACGTTCGCTGACCATTAATAAGTATAACTCAAGAACTCAATGTTAAAATTAAACAGTATTTAATTACAACCGCCAATAAGTACTTGAAAAGAACAAAGATATATAAGTCAACAAAAGATAATTAATCATTTCAGTGCATAACTTATTGGTACCGCAGCTCGTCTTAACCTCCGTTAAAGCCTCAATCAAAACCCAAATCATCGACGCACAATAATTCTTACTAATTTGACTGGATAGTTTCCACTCAATAGTCAGTAGCCTGGAACCGCTATTTATACACCTAGCAGAAAACTTATATTCATAAGTCCAGAGTGTCACGCTCGAACCTCGGTGTCGGTAGTTACACATTTACTTCCTATATGACAGGTTTCAATTTTTATGATATTTGACAATTATTAATTATAGGCAAAAATAAAAAAAAAAATAGCGAAACTAGTTTGAGTTTTTACATAGTCTTAGGCCTCTTATGTTAGGAAAAGCATGATACCGGTTCTCCCTGCAGAGGGACAATCATCAATTCGTATGTTTCATCGATTCTTCAATGTTAGAGTCGTGGGCTGAGAAGAATTGGTGATCCGTTCTCTATTAATTATCTGCCTAAATTCAGAGTGTAACGAGGAAGAAAAAAATTAATTATTGAAAAGGCTTGCCAAATTCCAGCTAAATTTATTTGTCCTGTGATAGTGACAAAATCGGTTTGATCAGATAAAATTACATTCATTTTGCCTTGCCATCTTTTCTTCTTTCCATCTTCTCATTTCAATCTTGTCCGCTATTCAAGATTCCTCTTCATATTTTTTAATTATTTTATTCGATCTTTCCTTCATCCTCGCTTCATTTCTTTCTTTCTTTTACTTTTTATTTCATTTGTTTGTTTATTTATTCATTTTTGGTTTCTTTCTTTTTACATCTGTGATTGATTCATAATCATTTTACATTTCCATTAAAATTATTTTCGTTTTTTCTTTACTTTTTTATTCATTATTTCCTTGGTTCTTTCTTTCGTCTCTTTTCTTGTTTCTTTCATTCTGTCTTTCTTTTTCCGTTTTTTTTTTTTTTCTTTTCTTTTTTCTTTACGTCTGTGATTGATTCGTAATACATTTTCATGTCCATTAAAATAATTTTCTCTTAACATTCTTTTTTTCATTTATTATTTCATTGGTTCTTTCTTTCGTCTCTTCTTTTTTCCTCTTTTGTTTTCTTTCATTTCTTCTTTCTTTAATTCATTCTCTTTCGTTTTTTTCGTTTCATTTTTCTTTCTTTTTCTTTCTTTCTTTCTTTCGTCTCTTTTCTTTCTTTCGTCTCTTTTCTTTCTTTCTTTATTTTTAAGGTTATGATTCATTCATAATGACTTTTCTTTTCCTCTTAAATTCCCTTTTTCCTTTTTTCTGAGCAAAAGAATATCGGTTCCTTTAATTTTTTAATGCATTCATTCATTTCCTTTTATTCACACGTTCTTTTGCTAATTTCTTCATTTATTTGTTTTTGATTTCATTAATTCAATTAATTCCTTTCGCCATTCTTTTCCAGAAACATCGCACTCGACTTACACAGAGACACTCAAATATAATTGCTTCGTCATTCCTTCAGTCTTTGATTTCTTTGTTTTAATAAACTTAATCATTTTATCCTTCATTCATTTTGCCTCATTCACTTGCTTTTCTTTTCAGAAGCATATTTTTCTTTCAAAATTTCCACAACAGAAAATCTTTCTTTATTTCACATCTTTTGATTTCATTTTTCTTTTTCATTTGTAATTTAATTTTTTGCCTTTGGCAAAAAAAAAAAAAAAGTTCTAGAGGTGCTGAAAAAATTTTGAACCAGACAAAAAAAGGACTAAAAGTAATATTACGCCATTTGGTCAGATAGATCGGGTTGAATATTTTTTACGCACCAATTCGTATTGTTTGCTTTTCTCTTCAAATTATTCATGCACTTTCTATTATTATAAGTTTTTTTTTTGTTTTTTTTTTTTCAAATAATCTCTGTCATCAGTTTCATTAGTCTGTTTGGAAAATAGTTTGTTCTTTTTTTTTTTTTTTTTTTTACGAATATTCCCTATTCGATCGCCTTCTTTCCTACTGCTTTTCATTCTTTCTGGCATTTCTTCTTTCACTTTAGTCTTCAGCCAAATTCTAACACTAATTCTCTTCCTTTTACTTTTCGTTTGTCTTTTTCTGGCCATATATTTTGTCCATATTTCTCTCACGTTTCATTTACTCTCTTTAATTTTACTCCTCTGTCCGTCTTCCTACCTCTCCTTAATTTAGATTATTTCTTTGTCTTTTTCTCTCCCTACAGTTCATATATATTTCTTTCTTTCTTTCAAGCCTTTGTCCCTCTCTACTCCTATTTCTTCTTATTCTCCATTTTTTTTCTTTTTTGCTATATTTCGTAGATATTTCATTCGTTTTTCTTTCTTTCTCTCTTTCGCGCCAATCTTCCTCTACCTCTCCATATTTACTTTATCATTTTCTTACTGTATATTTTGCTAATATTCTTTCTTTCTTTCTTTTGTTTGTTTGTTTGTTTCTTTCTTTCGTTACACCTCCTCTAAACCTACCTCTCTTTCAGCCCTCTTTTGTCTATTTTTCTATCTGACATTTCATTCTTATTTCATTGTTTTTTCTTCTTTAAATTCTTTTCCTTTTTTTTCTTTTTTCATTCTTTCTTTCTTTTTGTATTATTTCTGTCTTTTAATGCATTTTCTCTTCATCCCTACTCCACTGATACCATGCCATCATATTTCCCCTCCTTCTCTTCTTATTTTTCATCCATATTCCTTTTTTTCTTTTTATTCAGTATTTTCCCATGTACTTTTTCGTTTTTATTTTTTTCCTCGTCTTTAAGTTAATTTATTTCTGCATTTTTGTGATACCTTTATTTTCTAAAATTACGAGTTCACCTTCTTTCTCGATCTCTCTTTCTCTTCATTTTCAATGGTTTTCGCCATTTTCTTTTATTCTTCAATTCGCAGACGATCTTCAGATTTTATTTCCTCATTTTTATATTCCGAAATTTTCTTTCGTTTTATTTTATTTTTAAATTTATACTTTCTTCTGAATCTCTTTAGCAGACATGCAAATTTTTTTTTATTCATGGAATACCTATTTTGTTGATTCCTTTATTATTCTTTCAGTTTTCGTTTTCATTCTTACTTGATCCTACCGGCTTTCTATTTTCTACGCCATTCTCTTTTATTCTTTCAGACATTTTGTCCTTCGATTTTATTTTTTTATTTTTTCATCTTTACATCTGTTTTTCCTTTAGTCCGACGCCTTCACCATTACAATCCTAGACTTAACAGTTTCTCACTCTTTACACCAAACGCCTCCACCTCCCCAAACGTGTAAGCATTCTCCTCCACATTTCCTTCACGTAATGTAATCAACTTCCACGCCGCGAACGCATTCTTCGAGAAATATTTACATTTCATTCATTCTATCTCGTTTCATTTTATTCCTCGACACCAGCATTTTCATTCAATTATTCCCTTCGAGTTTTTTTTTTAGGAGGGGGGGGCAGAATATTTATTCTCCTTTTTTCTTGTATTTTAAATATTCCCTTCCTCAACTTCCAATATTTTTCCCTTCGACAGACTCTGCTTTTTTTCTCATTTATTTTTAATGTCATCAGCTATGTTGGTGGGAGTATGGTCGACTGGCTGCACAGCCATTACTATTCTGTCCGCAAACGACGTCCCGGATGTATTCACTACTGCGCGAATTGGAAAATTTTCCCGCGTAAAAAACGAAAAAAAAAGGCTCACTGATTCTATCATTGTCTGCTTCCATATTAGATTTAGACATCTTGATACACGCCTTTTTTCGGCAGGAAAGCATGGAACATTCCTCAGCATGCGCAAATGAAAACGCACATGTAAATATATCTATTCATGCAAGCGGGGAAGAGTATGTCACTAAGCGTATAATTTATACGATTTAGTCTATATAGAAATGTGTACGTGATTATGTGCGTCTGTTTGAGTGCTATTGTCGGTTGTGGAACCCTCTCAGTGCGAGCAAAATCCTTGTGCATTTGTATGTTTTATATCTATTTATATTAAGGAATTATTCATGCAATGTATTTTTTGTGATGCATTCAAATATGTATACATTATTTTGATCAAGTGATTATATACGCTGTACAAATATGCGCATAGATAATTTTGGAATGTTATTATGCGTTAAAAGTTCCCAGCGTCCCTTTATTTCTTTTTTTTTTTTACTTTTTCTTTTTTTTCTTTCCTTTTTTTTTTTTGATAACGAGACACTGAACACACACTAATCGATTTATTTTTTATATTTAAAACGCTGGAAATTTTTATAAAAATACTAATATATCTAGAATTAGATTCATAGAATGTTGTATTTGTATACCGGCTGTAACCGTAAAATTGCAAAAATCGTGTAACACCAAAATTGTCCAATTTTTTGATTAAATTTTGAACCGTTGTAAATTAAAAATGATATCTTACTGGTATTCTCTGCGGTTTTTATAACACTATTGGACCCTATTTGAGCAATGTATAATTACTCTCCAAGCTTAACAGAAGATTCGTGATAAAAGTTTAAAAGTTTAAAAGTTTATTATTAATTACTTATAGTTAAGGATCGAAAGCCATGAAGGAATGAAATAAAGTTTAAATTTATATGTATATTATTTCAGGATCATTTTCAAAATTATTCAAGATGATCTTCTCCCTCTCTAACCTTCTAACTTTTTGTCCTGGATTTTCAAGTAGAATTTCATTTTCAAGTCTTTTTTTTTTCACCGCTCTTGGACTCTCATAGCTGAAACACCTTTCTCGCGTGACAACGGATAGATTTGGATCATTTCTAATTGATCTCTTTAGCTTTAAGTTAAAATGATTATCCCTCTTCCTGTTGAGTGAAATTTTACTCTCACCTTTGCTCAATTGGTAAGGCAATGGTGTTGACTCAAAATGATTTTAACTTGTTCTATATCTATATAGCAGGATAAGGATTTTTAGTGATTCTTGCGAGATATGGGGTAAAGATATCTGCCTTATCAGAAAACTTGGAACAAAAACTTCAATTATTTTAGTGGTTTTCTAAATATTAAACATTTTGTGTGATGGATAATTATGCCGTTACACGATTTGAACAAGGACAAATGACACAGTGGATAAAGGCGTTAGTTAGATCCAGTGACAGGAACCAAAGAGCGTGAGTTCAATACCTAGTTAAGGCGGTGGAGAACTAGGTCAGGTAATTAAGCAGGAGATAACTGATAACTGACATCCATTAGTCATGGCACGTGGAACTAGAACAGTCTGCACTAGTGAGCGAAATGAAGGGATCAGTTCGACATCCCAACCACCTGAAGAAGGCCGGAGCGTACAACGTCCAAAACTTTGTAATAAATATGGCGACAATGATGAGGACAATAGTCCGAATAATGTAAATATTGAACAATTTTGCTGTTTCACCCCGTATACTACAGTTAAAAAATTTGAGGTTCCCCCTGGAAATTTTTTAAATATACACACAAAGTATTTGTTTTGTAATTTAAATAAGAGAAAATTATTATACATTTTTAAAAATAAATGAGACATGACTTTTTATTAGAAATTTTATTTTGATAAAGAGAAACAAGAAACGATTAAATGATTAAATTATGCTCTTCTCAAAATATCCCCCTTTAGCCTTGATTACTGCAGCAAAATCTTTTGGCATACGTTGAAAAAGTTTCACGAAGACTCGGTTTGATACTTCTTAATCCAATTCTTTTTTTCACGATTCTAAGAGATTTTTTTTTCTCATTTTTTCACTCTTCTCTCAAGGTCATCAGTGCTAATTCTGGAGGTGGCTTCATACCTTTGAACTTTACTTTACATCGGTTGATTTACCAGTAATCTTTCTTTATATACCTAAAATTAATACTAGTAATAGTGCATATTTTACAAAGTATAATTGATACTGGATTTTTATTTTTATTTTTACAATGGTGGATTTTACGATGGGTATCTATGCATTAAACTTATCTTAATAAGGCATAAGACACAACGTGAAAAAAATAAAAAAGAAGATTCTTAATTGTCATGGAAGTCTCTAGGGTGAACATCATTATCATGTATATTAAGACAACTAACCCAATAGTTTGATATCCATTCAATGACTGAAGCTGCAATTAACCTGACAGTATTGATTTCTATGCCCAAAACATATGTCTGTCTGTTTCTCTGTCATATACGCATACCCATGACATCAGACATTCATATAATGCATTGAATTCACCAGTATGACAATTTAACTGTGTATATTTAATTATATGTAAATATTTTTTTTTGTTATATGCATGATTAAATATAGAATGAGGGGCAGAAATTCCAGAAAAGATTAATGGATAATACAAACATAGTTTTTTTTAATAACAACAATTTTATCCACAGTTAAGCACATTTATAAGGTACAAATATCACTCGATTTTTTCTGCCACAACTTTCTTCAGGCTCCACCAGAAGCTGGAGCAAACCTTGACGACGGTGTCCATGTTGGTCATGACATTCTTGATAGCGACCTTGGAGCCTCCTAGGTGTTGTAGGGTTTGCTATTCCTCTCTTTCTACATGACGCCTTACACAAAATATAAGATAGCAATATAATAATAAGGGGGTTCATAATTCAAGTCTTCCTTGACAGTACGCCCGATTGTCTGTTCGCTGTGGTCCCTTTCCTTGGCGATCATCCTCATGATTTATTTTTCTGGGGTTCTCCTTCACAACTTCAGCGAGGAACTAGGGCGTTCTGGTAGCGCCAGATCACATCTTATGAGTCTTGAATTCAGACTTGTAATTGTCCTTATCCTTCTTGTCTGACGCCCCATAGATCGTAGGCCATGGTTTTAAGGAATTTAAACCATTCAATGATTTCCTTGATTTTGTGGTCGACACGAAGAATCACAACAGCAGCTAGACGATCGTATTCTTAAGACATTTCGACTACTAAAGACCTCCTTATTCAATAGCCAGATAGCTACTGATGTGTATTACTTTCTAATAGCGCTCTAGAAACCTCGCTACGCTTTGATGTCAAGGCGCTGTTGCCACGTAAACATTTTTGATTCATCTGCAACACATTGAATAAACGCTTGAAATTACATAAATTAATCTGGATATAGTTGGAGCCTTATAATGTGGCAGACTTGCATCTTTAGTTTTCGTTGTCAACACAAACACGTAAAAGATGATTCTGGTACCAAACATTACTATACAACATGAAATGTAAATAGAGCTTACAATAATAGAAGGATTTACATCATGACGAAGCAAATATCAATAAAATTTTATTCAATCTAGGAGACTTCTTTACATTTACTTCTCAAAGAATATTAAAATTATTATAATTAATAAAAAAGTTTTTATTAAAATAAAGAATAAATACAAATGGATAAACAAGTAGACGTATGAAATTGAAATTTTGACTGAATTGAAAATCGAAAAAGAGAACAGAAGGAAAATGAAAATCAACATGACAACTGACGAGAAAATTAGCAAAGAAAACCTAAAGCAGAGCCATAAATGCTAACATTTCAAAACAAAACTCGTTAATAAGTGAAAACGACTTGTGAAAACTGAAAGCAGCGCTAAGAAAACACTTGGCAATTAATAGTGAATGTCTTCCAAGAAACAAGAAAAATGACCAGAACTACGGGAGAATTAAACCGCGTAATCAACGTACCTTATACAGGGTGTATCAGAAATATTTTTATAAATTTTTGAGACGGGTTTCTCACACCAAAACAAGGACAAAATTCCATATGAACATATGTCCGCAAATCCTTCGTTTTGGAGTTATTAATTTTTCTTCATGGCGAGAGGAACGAGGAGATCTTTGTCTTTCTCGATCCATAGTTTTTGGTGCTACCTGTTCTGTCTCAGCAACAAAACGATAAACAGGGGGAAAGGTTGAATGACTTGACTGCCTTCAGTTTGGAAATGCAATCTGATACATCCTTGAAGCCTCGCGTTCGTTAGCATTCTCACGGGTGTATGTAAAATCATATCTCCCTGCTCACGATTTGAATATCCTGCCATTGTTAAACGGAACAATTCTCTGTTAACTCACTACTAAACACGTTAAACGTTGAAGACAATAATCGCAAATGTACACGAAGGACAAATGGAACCTAGTCTACATGGAAACACAGTGCCTACTTTAAATTTAATACCTCAAAAACGAAGGTATTTCGGACATAAGTTTATATGGACTTTTGTTCTTTTTTAAGAACCTCTGTGTCTCTCCGTGTATATATATATATATATATATATATATATATATATATATATATATATATATATATATACAAATATAGATAACTATACTCGTTTCGAAAATCCCTCGAATTTTTGATTTGCCAATAATCAAATCAATCTCGAGGAAAAAAAAGGTTTTAAAAAAGAAAGAGCTACAAACATGGAACTCTGTCGAAAAAAAATCGCACAGATGCAGGTTTGAAGCCCAAAGAAAAAAAAAACGATACGAGTAAACAACTAACTAACAAAAGAGCTCAATACAACCGTAGAGCAAACCTAGATACACCTAGATGTGTTTGCGTTTGTGTGGTTCTTTCTTTGGTCACATGGTATAATTTTAGCTATCGCCTATAAATATGCGTTTCACTTTGCCTCTTTAGCCGACTTTCCCTGACGATCCGTTTAGGTGAAACCTAGGTAGGTTTGTCTGTCTCACTAAGTGCATCTATCTATCTATCTATCTATCTCTCTCTCTCTCTCTCTCTATATATATATATATATATATATATATATATATATATATATATATATATTCCAGCTAACCGCCAACAATAATTAGATTCCACAATCAGTTAAGCGCATGTTATTTGAAAATTCTCTCAATGAAGCTATCTTCAATGCACCCACAAAAGATGATGAGATAGCCGGGAACGATAGGGGAGTTCTGACAACACTCACATGCACACTAAACAGCACAGAAAAAGGTCAACAGAAAAAGGAACATCATATTGCGTAACCAACCGTATATCAAAGACTTCAAAGGAAATGTAGGAAAAATATTCATTACACTCCTCCACTAATTCTTGCCCTCATCTAGCACTCTTCACACGAAACTCAGTAAAATCAGCTACCGAAAACATGACACTAAAAATAAAAAAGGAGAACAGAAAAATAACCAAAACACTACCCCCATAAAAAACTGTAATTGTACAGAACAAATACCAATTAAAATACCAATTAAATGGCAATTACTTGCAAAACGTTGTAATATAGCAAGCCACTTTTAAAACAGTATATCATTTAATAGAACAGTCTGCCCCAGTGAGCGAAATAAAGGGTTAAGTTCGACATTCCAACCACTTGAAGAAGGCCGGAGTGTACAACGGCCAAAACCAAAGATGAGGACAATAGTCCGAATAATGTAAATAATGCTCTATATTTATGTTCAGAAATTTCCACTAGCAAACATGTTCCACTCTGAGTTGATTAACAGTACCGTTTTTTGTGTTTTTGTTTGAATTTTTGAGGTTGTTAACTGCGACCGACACCTGAAGAAAGCCAGACAATGGCTGAAACTTTGTGATAATGACCACCAAAATGAGCATAGTGGTCTGAGTAAAATGCAGTTGTTGTTTGAATACTCAACTTGTTTGTTCTGCTTTTATTTTCTGTGCCCACATCAGGATTCCTGCAATTTCTCTTCTATATAGATAATTGTTTAATTTTGTTCTAGTTCCACGTGGGATGTTTAATGGATGTCAGTTATCAGTTATCTCCTGTTAATTTCCATCTGAAAGTTCTCCACTGCCTTAACCGGGTATTGAACTCACACTCTATGGATCCTGTCACTGGATCTAACCAACGCCTTTATCCACTGTATTATCAGTTCGACATTCCAACCACCTGAAGAAGGCCGGAGAAAACAACGGCCGAAACGTTGTATAGAAACAAATGAAGGACACTAGAAATGGAGAAACAATTCGCACAAAACATCCTTTACAATTAAAATATAGGCGTACAGTACAATATTTTCTAAACATATATGGAGAATTAAAACCAAAAACCGAATTACGGTAAAAATATATTGGAACATAAGGAAAATACTCTCTACAACAATAAATCCAAAAGCAGTAATGCCTTTCAGGAGGACCAGATAACTATCATCCCCTCCCCAGTCTAATATAAATTACTGAATAAACGATCAGAATTCATCTCAAAATGCTGACAGGAAAACAAATTTTTGCTACGTTACTTCAAAAACTAAAGGTAAAAAATAATATCATTTAAAAAAACACCATTATCAATATAAATAAATGCACGCTATGCACAGTGGCGTGGAAAGGGGGTGCGATGGGGCGTGGGCCCCGTGTGGTATTTCTTGGCGTCACTTCCGATAGAGTATATTATTTTTGTTGTAAAAAAGCAACGATAAGGAAGGGGAAACAATTTTTTGTTGTTATTTAGCAAATAGACTTAACATTTGATATTAAAAATATAGTTTTTACTTTCAGTTTTAAAATGCCTACATGTGGTTGCTTGTAGTGTTGATAATTCGGCCAAAGCTGTGAAGAGAATTTTAGATAAAGCTCAAATGACGCCAGCTTGTTTTTAAAAATATATATCTCCAAAAAGCGGTGGGGATGGGCCGCACTTACACGTAGGTGATCATTTTGGGCTGCTCATTAAGCATACTACCAGTTACCCGCTCCCCCTTAGTGTTTCGTGAGTACCTACTTGAATCCATAGTTTTTCACACCTATTTGAAATGTCCCAGAATTTGGCGTCAGTAATTTCGTTTTGATATTTCATGTCTGTAAACTGTTAGTGAAAAGAAAGTTCAAAAGATAGAAGGGCTAGGTGATGACATTGAATGACGTAAAATCAAAGACAACTTAAAAAAAAATCATGGTTATTATTGAGACAGTTACATTTTCATTCTCGTAGAGTAAAAACAAAAGGAAATTTGACATTAACATAAAAATTTGTAAACTTATGGAATCAGCACATATGCTAGGCCACAAAAATCTCCTGAGCCAACCAAGCATAGAAATGAATAAAATATGGGAACCAGTAATAATGAGTGACAGATAAAAGAAATGGTAACAACAAAGTTGCAATATGAGCTCTGGTAAAAACATGATATGATAAAAGGAAAATTGCAATATCAGCAAAGGTAAAAATGGTATGCTGAAGAAATTAGGTTTATAATACCCAGAAATTCATACCCAGATGTCCTCAAGGACACATGGCACAGTGGATAAAGGCGTTGTTTGTTACAATTCAGAGCTGATTTTCAGGTAGGGCCGTCCAATTAAAAACAAAAATTAACATGATTTGCATTCCTCAAAGACGTGTGCTATTGTAATCACTAAACCCGATGCGATCGAATTTCTAGCGTTTTCATCAAATTAGTTAGTGGGGGGGATAAATATAAAAAAATATTTCTGCAATTACTTTAAAAAAATAATTATAATAATTTCGATCATCTCTGAATAGTTCCTGAAAGTTTATTTAACATCCGACAATTATTTTTATTTTTGCAAGATTTTCCAAATTAATGTGTGGTTGCCAAATGTACATTATAGTAGTCTCAGTTGGGCACCGTTTGCGAGAAAAGGAGTACAATTACGCAACTCTCTCCGCTAGAAATTTGGAAAAGGCATGCTGTACTGCTTGGCATTCGCACCGGAAGATCCAGTACGAACCTTTCAGAGTGTTTGCTTGTCAATCTTAGGACAGTGCAGAAGATTCGGAAAGAGATGGATGAGTGATTACGAAGGTGCTTGGAGTGATCAATGGTGATGTCGATGCTATGCCTCAATTCATCTTCCAAGATGGCCTTAGACTCAACTACATCGTAATTTGAGGAAGTTGTCCTACCCTGTGTCAAGGGTTTCGATACTGGAATAACCTATATCTGGCAAGAGGATTCTGCATCGTACCACACAAAAAGAACAGTCATAGCTTTAGACAATTTCTGCGACGACATCACCATTTACATCTGACCACCTAACTCCCCAAACTGCAGCCCTCTTGATTTTTATGTGTGAGACGCAGTTGAGTGACAGATCCAAAATAAATCCTTGTAACACTAAAGATGAATTGAAGGCAAGGATTATGGCAGCATTCACCAACATAAATATGGAGACCGTCCAGAAGAGTTACAGGAGATTCTGAAGTCGTCTGTAGACCATTCTTGAAGTCAAGTCCTATGTTATTGAATTCATTTACATTTTTACATCTTTATTATCACACGATATTTTTGTGTAGTGTTCGTAAATATATCTGGTAAAATGAGATGTCAGAGTGATTTTCTTTTTTGCTTAATCTAGACGACGATTTATCCATACCAGCCTGTAAATTAGATATTAATTTGCATTAAGAAAAAAGAATATTACTTACTCAATTTCATTTATCAGACATAGAATTGTATCACTTCGCGCCATCCATCGTCTGATCTATTCGCTACCCTGATGAATATTTATTAGTGTTATTAAATTAAAAATAAATACCTGTTTAAAAAAATTATATCCTTGCGTATGTCTTCATAACGTCCCTGAGAGAAAAGATTGCGTAGGCTAAGATAAGTTTCCTCTTGTCTTTATTCATATATATTTAACACAACCACACATACAAACGCATGTATCTACATATATACTAATACTCAAAATGTGGTATTATTTTTTTTTATCTTTATGAGAAATTGTCTTACCAGATGTATTATACTTTTCTTTCAATGAATTAGTTATTTGTTTATCCGTTTATTTATTTTAATAAAAATGACACTGAAAATATGAGTGTGAATATATTTTTCAACTATCATCTACTTAATATTTGGCTGAAGGTTTAATAAATCCTCCTAGTGCCCATGCTCATGTCTGCAGTAACGGCAAATTCAAAGCACATTTGAAACGCTTTTATGTTCGACTCTGCGATTAAAACTTTATTGTTACTAGATAAATCGTACGCATCACAATATTCCGAACACGTTCTCTTGCAAGAGGTATTGAAATATTGCTAATCTCTCTATCAACACTGCTTTGAAAATATGATGAAAATAAGCAATACATTTGAACTTCAATTAGCAAGTTTCTATTTATTTTCAATGCTTATGCTCAGCGCGTTTCTCGGTATGTAAGAGACATTCAATAGTGTTTCGTTCTCTTTCTCTCTATCTGTGTGTGTGTGTATGTATGTGTGTGTGTATGTGTGTGCATATATATATATATATATATATATATATATATATGTTTGTCCGTATAACATATATATGTGACACCAGACTTCGTGTCTATGTGTGTTTATGAGTGTGCGTGCGTATATATATATATATATATATATATATATATATATATATATATGAAGAAATATAGTCTTAAGGTGTGCTATATTTATGGGATAAAGTGCTCAATATCAGAGATAGAGCGTGTGTAAATATAAAAGTGAACATAGAAGTCAACACTTAGAGGCGACAGTCTGTTTCATGCTATATGCAATCGTCAGGCCACGTATGCTGTTATTTTTTTCGGCTATTTATACATATACGGGTCAGTGGTGCATTATGGGTAGTCAATTATGGCGGTTATTTTACCGGAAGTCGTTTATTTATTTATTTGGGTTAAATTATTTTGCTTGTTTTTATTTTGTGTTTCTTATATTCTTTATTTATTTACTTATTTTTTAATCGGTGTTTTTTTTTATTAACGTAGTAAAGATTTGTTTATATCACTTATTTAATAGTTTTGTTTTGGTTTGAGAATTTAATTAAAGCTATTTGTTCGGTTTTGGGGTTGTTTGTTGTAGTTTATTCTAACTATTATTTTGTCAGAAACAGTTTCTTTAATTCGTGTTTATTTGGGTTGATTATCTTTATTTGTTTTTTCTAACGGTAACTTTATCGGAATTGGTTAGTTTATTTAATTACTTGGATGAATTTAGGTCAATTTATTTTACTTGTCTCTTTGTTACAGTTTCTTAGGATTATGAGACCGTCGTCTCTGTAGAGTCCTGTGTCATTTCTATCTATTATTTTGCTCAGTTCGTGTAGTAAATAAATACCTATGATTTCGCATTTGCACCGTCAAAGCTTCCCATTGTAGTGTCAAATATCGCATCTCTCTTTATCCATGCTTCTTCATTGTGGAATAATAATGATTTACGGGAGTGCTTAATTCTTAGGATTATGAGACTGTCGTCTCTGTAGAGTCCTGCGTCATTTCTATCTATTATTTTGCTCAGTTCGTGTAGTAAATAAATACTTATGATTTCGCATGTCTGTAACAAACAAAACACAGACAAAGCTAGAAAAGCAATAATAAAGATTTTTAAAAACAACGGATTCGACATAGATATAAAAGCCAACTTAAACGAAGTCGATTTTCTAGATGTTACCTTCAACCTAACAAAAGGCACATATAAACCATATAGAAAACCTAATGATAAACCACTCTACATACACACATCTTCCAACCACCCGCCTTCTATACTCAAACATATACCAAAATCGATTAACTGCAGGCTTTCCGACAATTCCTCCAATGAATCCATATTTAACAAACCTAAGAAAGACTATGAAACAGCCCTAAAATTAGCGGATTCCCAGCAACACTCACATACTCACCACAAAACACAAAAAAGGACAACAGGAGAAGAAATATCATATGGTTCAACCCACCGTACAGTAAAAACGTAAAAACAAACGTGGGAAAATATTCTTCAAACTCTTACACAAACACTTCCCGGAATCAAGCACCCTACACAAAATATTCAACAAAAACACAGTAAAAATCAGCTACAGCTTCACCGAGAACATGGCACAAATAATAAAAAAACACAACAGGAAAATTATCAACAAACCACACGAACAAATTAAAGCCACGTGCAACTGCAGAATAAAGAACGAATGTCCCTTAAACGGAAATTGTTTACAAAACAACGTAATATACCAAGCCACGATAAAATCACCAGATAATGAAGAAAAAGTATACATAGGAGTAACTGAAGGACCCTGGAAACAAATAAATTATACACACAAAACATTTTTCACAAATAGTAAATATGCGAACAGTACAGTGCTTTCTAAGTATATCTGGTAAATTAAAAACAAAACGCACATCACACCAAAAATATCTTGGAAAATAAGGAAAAGATCATCAGCCTACAACAACCAATCAAAAACTTGCACACTTTGCTTGGAGGAAAAAATAGCTATCATTACTTTCCCAGACCAAAATAAATTATTAAATAAAAGATCCGAGCTCATCTCAAAATGCAGACATGAAAACAAATTTTTACTACGTTACTTAAAAAATTGAAACCGAAAAAATAAAATAAAAACAAATAAACAAGTAAATAAAATAACAAATAAAAATAAGCAAAATTAATTAATCTAAATTAACAAATCACACCGAAATATAATAATAATAATAATAACAAAAAACAAAACAAAAAAACAACGAACCCAAATAAATAAAGTAAATAATAAACAAAGTAGCAAACCAGTATGACCAAAATATTAGTTAGACTAAAAAAACAAAGCAAAAAATCGGACGAAAAATAGCTATAACTGTTATATAACGATAGAAAAAGTAAAATAAAATAAAACAAAATAAAAAATAAAATAAAATAAAAATTAATAAATATATACTACGTTACTTAAAACCGAAAAGAGAAAATATACAAGTAAAATAAATTGACCTAAATTCATCCAAGTAAATAAATAAACTAACCAATTTCGATAAAGTTACCGTTAGAAAAAACAAATAAAGATAATTAACCCAAATAAACACGAATTAAAAAAACTGTTTCTGCCAAAATAATAGTTAGAATAAACTACAACAAACAACCCCAAAACCGAACAAATAGCTTTAATTAAATTCTCAAACGAAAACAAAACTATTAAATAAGTGATATAAACAAATCTTTACTACGTTAATAAAAAAACACCGATTAAAAAATAAGTAAATAAATAAATAAATAAAATAAGAAACAAAAAATAAAAACAAGCAAAATAATTTAACCCAAATAAATAAATAAACGACTACCGGTAAAATAACCGCCATAATCGACTAGCCATAATGCACCACTGACCCGTATATGTATAAATAGCCGAGGAAAATAACAGCATACGTGGCCTGACGATTGCATATAGCACGAAACAGACTGTCGCCTCTAAGTGTTGACTTCTATGTTCACTTTTATATATATATATATATATATATATATATATATATATATATATATATATTTTATATATATGTGTGTGTGTGTGTGTGTGTGTGTGTGTCTATCTGTCTGTCTGTGTGTATTTACGCAGAAAATTCACTTTTAGGCATGTCTTATTGAATAAGTTACAAAATTGTCTGCTAATTTTTAATAAAAATCCGTTCATACTCACGAATAGCCTTCCTTGTATTGATGTTAAAGGATTAGAGAAATATGCTATAGCTGTTTAATTGTTTTTTATTTTATTTTCCCAAGTTCTTTCGATCTTCTTCCAATCTTCAGGGGTGGAAGTAGTACAAAACTATATGTTGTACATTAGTATAAGTATTTATACAAAGAAATGCCTTGTTATTCATTACCGTAATTTTTTCATAATGCTTTTAAATGCAAATAGTTTGACAATGTGCTAATCGTTCATTACTATTTGAAAAAATTATCCATTATGAAATGTTTTCCCTCTATGTTACAATGTCATGCTCACCCACGAATTACGGGCATTTCAGAACAGTACTGGAGTATTCATAGTCGATTCTGTTCAGTGCCTGCAGCTTTAATTTTTTAATATAAATCACATCTATTATCTGTAATGTAAATTTGATGTTTTCATATATATATATATATATATATATATATATATATATATATATATATATATATATATGCATGTATTGGGTAGCAACTTTACTTTTAAAATGTTTCGTTGAATATGAAATACAAGGATCATGTAAATCATTTTAAATTAGTTTTTTTCAGGATTCTTACATATTTTTCTGTTTGTTGGAACCATATATATATATATATATATATATATATATATATATATATATATATATATATAATTAATGTATACATATATAATTAATGTATATTTGGGTAGCAAACATTCTTTTAAACATCTTTTGTTAAATATGACGAAGAAGAAACGTTGCATTAATTTTGCATTTCCTTTTTTTTCAGCGTTCTTATGCTTTTCACCTGGCTGGAAGTGAGGGTGTACAAAAATTCTCCATATCCGCCATTATCTCAAGCGCTTTCGGCCATTTCCTTAGTCATTGTCAAGGAGGGTTTGTTTTGCTGTGTTTTTTGTTTGTTTCTTTCTTTCTTTCTTTCCATATTTTGACTATGACATATTATTATTGCATATTATTATTTTTTAATTGAAATTCGCTCATTCGAATTCCAGTGATGCTCAACACGTGATGGCTCAGAATAAACGTCCGTACTTGTACTCAAAAACTACAAAAAAATAGTTATGCAGTTGATGCCACAGTTCATACGAGAACCTCCAAATGTCAATATGATCTGAACATGGGAGCTGATTTCTCCTCAGATCTAGCTAAAATCGATGCTAGCTTTGGTGTTTAGTTAAGTTCATCAAGTTAAGTTCATAAAAGCTAAAACGATGAACATAGCGAAACAGCAAAGCTGAACATCAATTCATCACCCCCGAGCCTGGATTATATTTTCAGCTATTATGAAAGATTTTCCTGTCAGTGTGGCCCCCATATTTTTTTTATATGTACTGGAATCAAATTAAACCAGACCTCAAGTGGAACACATATATACGATACATCGCCATATATTTTGGAAATATAGTCAGTTCGTTTTACCGCTTAAGGAAGTACCCCGATTCATCATGCTTTATCTTACCAAAAATCAGGCCAGACAAAAATTAAATGGGATATTTTTGTCATATCTGGTCTGATGCGGCTTAATCCTCGATTTATCACTTTAACAAAGTCTTTTACGTGGCCTCGTCATGGATGACGTAATTCACCATCACTTGCCGCCTCTATCACCCAGACGCAACGTCACAACTCACTGCTAATCTATCGTTATTTACATGGACAATGTTTAGAGGAAATTCATTCTTTCGTTCCACTCGTCCAGAACGGTACCGCTAATAATGTTCTTGCTATGCCGAAAGGGTTGTATCACCTTAATTTCGTATTCTATTTGTAAGAAAGTTTCACTCAGACTGCTTTTCCTAAGAACAATAATTTTGTGAAACAGACTCCCGCATGTTTCCTTCCCAGATCACGAAAATCTTCACTGATTTAACCAAGATCGAATCATTATCTCTCATTCATATCCTTACAATCTCCACTACCTTCATTGTTCTCTTCATTCATATTACCGGTCTCATTCAATACCACTCTAACTTGAGTGTCATTTGAGCCTAATATTGTTTCATGTTAGTAAAGGAATATTTAAAAAAATATTTAACATTCATTATTTCTTAATATCTATTGTGGCCCATATTTACATATTAGCATTATAACCCGTCTTTAACTGGGTCTTTAATTACTGGGAATTTTTGCCATTCAGTTGGAGCAATTTAAGTCTGCTCACCCGAAACTCAATATTAGTAACA
This sequence comes from Acanthosepion lycidas, assembly GCA_963932145.1. NCBI lineage: Eukaryota > Metazoa > Mollusca > Cephalopoda > Sepiida > Sepiidae > Acanthosepion > Acanthosepion lycidas. Next base: position 51,390,241 of record OZ010581.1, on the reverse strand, counting down.
ATAATTGGGTGCAACTAAGATACATCTCCAAATGAGGGGTTAACAATTAAAATGAGGGGAGATGGCCTTGAAAAAGGCCGCTTTTGCGTTCTCAGTCTTGCATGTTCCATTGTCCATCATAATAATAATATACGATAATTTTTATTTATATTTTTTTCATAATTCTAATAATTTTTGCTTTAGATTTTTGCTCTCTAAATTCATTGCACGCCGTTTTCTTTTTTTTTTTTTTTTTTTTAAGACATTAAATTTTGCCTTTGATTTTTGCGCTAAGTGTAAAAATAAAAAAAAATTCGATTTTTCAGCGTGTAATTTTTTCCAGCTAATTTGGTCTCAAAACCGGCACGGAAGAATTATTTATCAAAAAAAAAAAATAAATAAATAAAAAAAAAATTTATCGAAATCGGATGAAAACTGTGGAAACGCATAAACAGCATTCGATCACGCACACACAGACATATATACACACACACCTTTTGAGATTTATAGATATAGATGATTTACATCTATTAATTTCATACTTGCATACATTTTACCTCTAATATTATTTATATTTTCATGTTCATTACCTTTAATAATGTTCATGTTTCGTGTTCTGTACATCTGAATTGCTTACAATGAACCTTATGTCTGATATTGTTCATATTTACAGATATAATATGTCTACATATTGGTATGTGCTTTATTCTAACATTGCATGTTTTTTCTTCTTTTTTCTTTCTTCTATGTGCCCCGTCTCGTCAGGACGTGGTGGGGAATGGCTGTTTACAAGTTCCTGTCCTTTGTAGCCTATAGTAAACTTTGTCTTTTTGATAATTCTCCTAAACCCTTTTCGGTCAACAATTTAGCCATGCTCTTTAAGTAGGTTATGCGTAGTCCTATAGCCTCCAATATACCCTGTGAGTGATAAATTTTCTAAGCCCTCTGTTTTCATTTTGTGCTCAAGAAATGTTCACTATCTGTTCCTGATTTTAAGTATATGTATCCTTTTTGTTTCCATCTTCTCTAAAACTCCCGTCTTTGCTCATTTGTTCAGTTCAGAGCATCTTAAGCATCCTTCTTTAGAACCAAATCTCTGTTGCATCAAGTCTATTCTTCAACTGTGAGGAGATTTTCCAGCATTCATTGCAATATAGAAAGACCGTTTATACATGACATTTCAGTATTCTTTCTTTTTCCTTAAATACACGTGAATAAGTCAGTGGAGATGTTAGTTACGACTACAAACAAAATATAAAAGTCTATCCGCCCACCTTACACACGGATATATTAGAATAACAGTCTGGACGTTAATTTGTTCAAAACTAAACTAATTGCTAATTAGAACCAGAATCAACCACCAAAAATAATTGAGTTTCATAGTCATTATGGATGCAGATTAGAAATAATCAAAAAATTTGACTCGTCTGGTAAAATTGTCTATTATTTTAATTTTTTTCTTATTCTTATCAAGCTTAGTGACTGGCAGCGAAATTGTTTTAAAACTTATTTGCCTTATAATATTCTCTTTATTATTTATTATATTATTATTTATTTTTTATTATTCATTATTATTATTATTATTTATTATTTATTTTATTACTATTTTTTATTATTTATTTTTATCATTATTTTTTAATATTTATTTTTATTATTATTTTTTTATTATTTATTTTTATTATTATTTTTAATATTTATTTTTATTGTTTTATTATTTATTTTTATTATTATTTTTTATTATTTATTTTTATTATTATTTTTTTATTTATTTTTATTATTTTTTATTATTTATTATATTATTTAATTTTTTATTACTTTTATTATTATTTCTTATTAGTATTATTTTATTATTTATTATTTATTTTTATTATTATTTCTATTATTTATTCATTATTATTATTATTATTGTTTATTTACTATAAGCGCCTATTCATCCATTTCATTTATACATTAATTCTTAGAATATTACACTTCTGAATTCCCTTTTTTCTCTCTTCATAATTTGTAACTGAATCTTTTTTTAATGACCCAAATATTTAACACAGTCTTAAAAGAAAATTTGGTAGTTTGGACAATGTAAAACTTTCAGCAGCTCTTGGAAATTACGTCCTGTCAGTTGTTAACTGAAGCAGGAAATGGCTTACAAATTTTAACGCTTCCAAAACGAAACTGCTATCCTTTTAATCATCATAGAGAACCCGCGTTGCCCTCCATCAGAATGGCTAATGCTAACCACAAGGAAAGGATGCCATTACGCCTCCTTAGTCCTCAATGTTCCCCCACACGAAGTGGAACGATTATATTGAATCAGCCGTAATGTCTATAGCAAAGAAGTTTGGTTCTTTGTGTAGTGCAAGACAATTTTTCTCGAAAGAATCCATCATACATATTTGGAAATCTACCATTCACCTGCGTATTGAATATTGCTGCCATATCTGGTCTCATGCTCCGGTTACATATCACGAAATTCTCGATAGAATCTAAAGTTGATGTTTTAATGTTATCGTCCCTGATCTGTAATCGCCATTTTCCCATCGTCGTGACGTCGATATCCTCTGTCTTTTCTATAAATATTTTTGTGGCAGTTGTTCCAAAAAAGCTTTATGCATTAATTTAAGCGTATTACTATACTGGTTACAAGGTCTCATACTTTTACTGTTGAAATAGCTTGACGTTGCCATAAGTTTTATTTTAATAGTTTCTTTTACCGCATTTCTTGCCTATGGAAATTTCTTCCAGTTTCTTGGTTCCCTGCTAATAATATTCTTCAAAGATTTAAAAGCAACGTCAATCACCGTCTTCTAGTTTCTTGAATTCTGTACTTTTATTGCCCTTTTTACTCACGGAATTCTTCTTGTTTTATTTATCCCAGTCTATATTCCACACTATAAAATTGGAAGATTTATTGGGAACATATTCTATACCAATAGAAAAAGAATTCAGCAAGTGCAGAAAAATAGAAAGAATCTCAATCAAGGATGCATCTTCTCGCCAGATTTATTTAACTTATGCAGTGACTAGAAAGTTAAGACAACTAGATATTCTACCAGGATTTATTTTTATCGGCGACTATCTTAACAATGTAAGATTATGGCGTTGATGGAAGAAATCTTAGACAAGATAACAAAGGAAATATTAGGTTGGTGCAAAAATAATGACGTAATAATGTCGTTTTTTGACGTATTTTTAACGTCAAAAAACGACATTATTACGACATTATTTTTGCACCAACCTAATAAAAAAGTAAGAACTAAATATCAACTGTAAGAAAACATAATCTATTTTTGTTAGCAAGAGGAATAAATCCCAAGAGCAACCTATGTGGGAAGCGTTATAACAACGATTAAAAATGTAAAACAGTAATATGAAGGCGTATCGGAATAGCGGCAGATGTGTTGTTAAACAAATTATAATGCAAAAAAATTTTGTTAGAGACAAAAAAAAAAGACTGCTAAATTGTGAAATATTAGGTTGGTGCAAAAATAATGACGTAATAATGTCGTTTTTTGTCGTATTTTTAACGTCAAAAAACGACATTATTACGTCATTATTTTTGCACCAACCTAATAACTATGGCAAGCAATTTCATAATATTCTCCAGAAACTACAACTGCATTTTTATGGTTATATACACACACGCACAAAAAATCACATCTATCTATCTATCTGTCTCCCACTCTCTGTCTCTCTGTCTCTCTCTCTCTCTCTCTCTCTCTATATATATATATATATATATATATATGGAGTGGTATGTGTCAAAAGGTCCCCAAACGTCCCTCCGCAGGTTTTGAATTCAGAGCTGTTATTCTCTTAACCCAGTTGCCACCAAGGCTATACAACTCAGTCTGCCCTGCTTTTGACTCATAGCTGGTTTTTCTATTCGGCACTTCAAAAAGTGTAGTTGGATCTGCCCAAAAACTTTACTATAATCTAATCATATGTGCTGTTGTCTGGGCTGTTGGTTCCTAGGAACTGACTTTCTTGGCCCTCGTACATCGAATACGACGGGAGAGTTCAATAAAAAAAACAAAAATTTTTACCTAATAATATACATACTTATAGTTGATGTGAAAATAACTCTACATACTGTAAGGGATTCTAATACATTTATTTGTTCTTAAAAGAAATATAGTATATTAAAAATTAATAGTGAAAATATTTTCAAATTGTAGTTAAATAAAACGTATTCTAACCTGAACAAGCTCCACCAAAAAAAAAAAAAAAAATCTTTAAATATACAAATAGAAAAAATGCCGTAAGAATTTTTGGCGTTAACAATAATTTTTTTAAAAACATCCAGACGACATGCATTTAACGGATGTCAGATTTCATTGAAGAACACATCCCTACCTGCTAACAAAACGTAGCTAATAACGGATACATCAAATTATAGACATAAAGAACACGCAAACACCCCTGTCTAGTAGAAGTGTATTAATCTGTAACCCTGGAAACGTGAATTATGATTTTAGCTGTGTCTTTAAAACCCAGTAATTTTAAAAGTTATTCCAAAATTCGCTTGAGGATGAAATGGAACTAATGTCTTTAATCTAATTACAAAATTAAATTCGGACCTTCCATTTTTGAAACATGGTTAGACCTGTGTAGCGGAAAAAACATATTTTAAATCAATTAATTTATAATATATATATATATATATATATATATATATATATGACAAAGTGGAAAAAAATTTTCGCGTGACTCGTTTCGTCTCATAGTATTTCACTAGACTAGGTTTCTTTACGTTGATGCAGCTACATATGCGCATGAAGGAGAGTCTAAGGTAATTTAAAATTTTGAAAATATTTCTGTACTTTTTTACTTTGTTTAATAATGTCTTTTGGGTTATTTTCTTTTTAATAATGTGTTTTGAGTTTTGGTTTTAATAATGTGTTTTGGATTTATAACCTAAACAGTTTTATTTAAATTATTTTCCTTATTGTTTCTATCATATTTGTTATTAAATATCCCACATTGTGATAACAGATCTGCCAAGAATGGGAAAACGTAGCAACCTGGACGTACATTTACAGTAGATGAACTAGCCATTAAAGCACTTTGTCTCTATTTTCGCCACGTGTAGCATTTTTTGTCAAAATTGTGGTCAGTCTTGTTATGGGGAACATGTAATCCGTTTTGTGTGCTGTTTTTCTAAATGTCTCTTTTATGTTCATATTATATTTATTTAAATTTATTGTTTAAAATTTTCAAGAAATTTTGGAGATAATAATGATGTACAAGTTAGACTAATTAACTGGAGAAGAGATGTGGATTAATGCACAAGGGCATTTGTAAGTCAATATAGTGAACCGACCTGATATTGAAATGTAGCTCTCCGAATTAAAATGACCCCCTTTTATTTCTGTCCATATTTTTTTTTTTTTAAGTTTAATTCCCCATCCTCTCCCTCGTTAGGTGGTCAGTGATGTCAGTTCGCTGGTGGATGCGGGGCGCCTTTCGTTTCGCGTGAGTGTCTTCTTTTTTCTTTTTTTTTTTTTGTATTTGTTGTTGTGTCTGAATGAGTGCATGTTAGTGTGAGTGCTTGGGATGAATGAATCTTTTATACTATTATAGTCCGCATTGATTTCGGTCAGTGAAGTGATGTTTCTGTCACATTTAGTGATTGTGGTGTGTGTGTGTGTGTGGGGGGGGGGTTATTACTGATCTTATTTTCTTTAGTTTCTTATTTTCTTTAGTTTCATATTGTAAATACCCATTGGGGTTAACTTTTAGAATTGTTGTTTTATTCCCCTATCCCCCCACAGACAACGAATTGTAAATATGGGGACTAGTTAGTATGTCATAGAGACAAAGAGGTATTATGGTGGTTGTAGTAAGAAAGGTATTAGGTTGGTGCAAAAATAATGTCGTTTTCTAACATATGTTACTATGTGAGAAAACGACATTATTTTTGCACCACCCTAATACGTATGAATGTGTTGTTTTGGTGTAAGGAATATTGTTTCGTACGATTGGGTCAGTGTTTGCGGCTAGCTAAGTTATAGTTAAGACAGAAGAAGACCGTCCTTTCCCCAATCTCTTTTTCGGCCTTGTGCCACATTTCTGTATTGTACGGAATAAATATCGCTCTCCGAATTAAAATTTCAAGGCGTTATTAGGTCACCCGCACATCCATGCTTACAGCTTCTGGTATTCCCAAGCCGTTACCTATGTAGATACTAACCATCCTCGATATTGCTTACCTTTGCTGTTAGTACGATAACCTGGTTTCAACGTGCTATGGACATACATCCTGTATAATTTGTTGACTGATAGGATGAGAGGAATCAGTCTTGGTATGGAGATGTTTTTTTTTCCTTCTTTGGGTGGCAATCGTCGGTATCATTCGCTAGCAGTCTTTTTTTCTCTATCATCTGCAGACACCGTCAGTTTTAACGGGTCAGTGATATATGACCGGAATTCGCATACGCTTTCGAATCTTTTTCCCGAGGAAAAGATACAGGAAATGTCTATTCGGAGGACTGACTCTCTCTTCATCCAGCAAGACTTTCATCTATGGTCGTGATGAATGATGTTTGCATCACATGATTAACACAACTATGGTGAAGTAACCATAGTAACCGATTAACTCCCACCGTAACAAAGATTAAACACGGATATTAATAGTCTCTATGTTGAAACCTATAATTAATAGTATATATATTTTTATTTGTATATTTCGTAAATGATTTCATGTTAGGTATTAAGGGTTTAACATTTTACCTCTAATAAGCTATACATTTCATTCGGCTCCTTTATTTATATATATATGGACGGGTGCCCGGGTGATTTGAACATTCACTTTCCAACTAAGATAGCCGGGTCCGATTCGCCACATGATCATTTTTTCAGAAAGGTGACCTCATGTTGTTAGCATAGGAGGCGGTCGGGGAGTGTGGCATATTTTGGAAAGTGCTTGAAAACTATACCATATATTGCGAGTGAAATTGGCTAGACAGAAATATTTGGAAGGTGCCGACAGTTGTGGTAGCACGAAGTCAAGAGACATCGTGACCGATGGTTTGAAAATACAGCCCTTGAACACACCCAATAATCCTCAGAAACTGTACCTAATGTCCGCTAAACATTGTGGCACTATAAATCACAGGTGGGGTCTGTGGATGTTAAACAAAGGAAAGTGTGACGTCTGAAACATGGATTGGCTTTCCCCCTGAGTAGACAGACATACTCGGATATGGACGGCCAGCCTTTATGGGTAGAGCGAAATTTTCATTTGTTTTCACTAATATCATATGCCTTTTATAAATGAACAAAGAATAATTATGAAATCTAAATGATTTTTTCTTTAATTTTATCTTTCATGATTTTTTACTGTAGTTTAAGAATTAGTTTTAAAATTATACTAGTTTCCATGAACCAGAGACATTTAGCAAAGTCTATGTTCTTCAATATAACCATGACCGATTTAAGCGAGGTATGTTATTGTTTTAACTGTTGCACTGTCTCGCACTGAAATGTCTGCGACTTTTCTATATAAATAGTACATTTCTAGCACAATTTTCATCATGCTTTGTGCAATGGGACGCCATGCGCTGAGGTGTTGGTAGAAATGTTTTTTTGTTTGTATCACACCCAGGAGTATAAGTATATTTGGTCTTAATGGAAGCGTTTTCATCGGATTATCCGAAACAGTTTGTCCTGTTTTAATCCTCAGATAAAATTAGGATAGTTCAGCTTAAACTATCTTCTTTAAAAACATAACAGGGAAAAAAAAAGCAACAACAAATTTCATATAAACGGGAGTTTAAAAATATGACAAATTGGATTATATAGGGTGTTCTAATTTCTTGGACCGATTTTAAATGTGAATTATGTTTAAGCGTCTAATTTCTTTTATTTCTTTCTCTTTCAGATTTAACAACTTGAGTATTTGGCAATTTCAAACATGTAAAGATTAACAATCAAACAACTTAAATTTATCGAAGCCTATTACGAAAATGGACGTTCAAACAGAAATTGAATGAGAAGTTCCCAGGTCGCGTCATCTCTCGAAACTTGGCCACCAGGGCCGTGCGACTTGATACCTTGAGATTTCTTTCTTTGGGGTAAACTCAAAAGTATGGTCTATGCCAACAAGGTAACAACAATTCAAGAGATGAGCGATGAGATAAGACATATTCGTGAGATCGAGGAGCAACTATGCAGAGACGTCATCAAAAATTTTGTCCCTCGTGTGGTGGTCTGCTGTCGAAGTATTGGTGGATATTTGAGCGGTATCATTTTTCACACCTAATTGCCATGAATAAATAAGATGATCCAATAGAGAAATAAATAAACTTTTACAAATCACTGATTTATTTACTGCTGACTTTGATCCGTCTTAATGAAACACCCTTTATTTGTATATAATTGGAGATCATGACACATACTCTACAGAGTTTGCCTTTTTAACTGAACGAAAAAAAAAACTAATTAGATGCAATTAAATGAAAACAAAAACTCCAGGTTATTGTACTTTCACCCCAAGCAATGCAATAGAGCCACTGGCGCAAGGGGATAGTGAGAGTCAAAGAAAATAAAAAAAATTGAGGAGCAAGAGCATTAAATGAACAGGAATCAAGAGGCAGAAGACGGTGATTAACATTGCATTTAATTTTGTTAAGATCGAAATTGACAGAAGCAAGACAGAAAATTTTTTTTCCATAGACGAGAATTTTGTGAGAAGAAAAACCTACATTGGAAGTTACGGTTCTATCTGTTTATTTCAAGTGTAAAATGATGATACCATTCTGCCAATCTACTACTGGCTTAAATCCATAAAATCTCATCATCAAAGAAAGATGATCACTATAATTACCTTGAAAATATTTACTGGGAAGCTACTTACAACGATCGAGATCAATAACATTGTAGATTTCTAGTAATGCAGCGGTTATCGCCATAGAAAGTGGAAACAGCGTGTCAAATTCAAATTCCAGGCCACTCAGTTCAGTTCATTTTCACATCATTTCCCCAGAGAAAATGATCTCTGCTCACCTAATCCCAGCGATGGAGCAAATAACAGTGTATACTGGGCGCTCTCGAATTGGATGCTAATGAGTCTTTTAGTTCAGACACCTTACTGCCAATATTTACCCAAAGTTTTATGTCTTTTATAAGTCATGAAAGCCTACCCATAATTTTGTCTTCACAACGTAACTTTCCCAATATCTCGTTCAGCGACGCTTTGTTCTCAATGCTTTATTACCTCGGCGCAGACATCCTCAAACCCAGATGACTGTCCATGATGTAAATATCTACGGCTTCTTCTTCCTGAGCAAACGACTTAAGAAGCAGCCACATCTCCTTTAAAATGTTTGTTAGGAATGCTATACACCTATTGGAAAATGTCTCCCGAATAATAATAATAATAATAATAATAATAATAATAATAATAATAATAATAATAATTCAAACAAAACATACATTGGTTACAAAACCGTTATATTATCGCATCGATTAACTTGTCATTTATCCGATAATATCCTTTATATGAAGAGAGAGTACAAATGACATGTGCACCAATATTATTGATGATGGAAAAAATATTTCGAATGTTTTCCCCCGTTATTCTCGAAACACCTTTTTTTCAAACCTTTTCAAAAAACATTTTCAGCAAATTCCACCTGTCTTATTCGATACATTCAATAAAGTTCAACTTCACTGACGAATATAGGCTGTTTAGATGTAAGAAGCCGGCTAACATGGAGACCCATTAGTTTTCAGTGAAATGCAAGTAACATTCCATTCAATCTTGTTTGGCAAATGACTTGTTCTTATTCAAAGGAAAACTACCTTCTAGTATTTCCTGATGTATAAAGTTTCACAACGACGTTTTAGCACGAAGCTTATCACAAAGAAATTCTGTGATTAAAGCGAACTTCTTTCCGACTTCCCTAAATGCGCAACGAATTCATTGGTGGGAACAGCAGTAATGACAGATATTTTTTGTTTATTTCTTCTTAGGGATTAGAGCGTATAGTTATAGCTTAAGGTAGGATTTTCTATTCATAATGTAAAATAGATTCGTGATGACCCGTCAGCGAATTAAACATCACATCGATATCGAAGCGAAGCCATTAGAATCCGCTGGTTCTTCTGCCATTTCTAAACGTTCGGAAAATTCATAATAAACATATAGTTATGCTTAAATCGCTTTTAAAACGGCTTTCTATTAAGGCAACGAAAGAGTTGTTGAAACAAATTTGCTAAATAGGATTTTTTCGTGTTATCTCGGTGTTTCGTATGTGAAATATTGGATGAGCAGGCATTTGTAGTCTCTCCTCACGCGATACAACAAATATTGATGATGGATTTAGATTCAAAAAAGAAAAATTAGGAGAAACAATTATGATGATGCCGAGTAAAATTTTTCTCAGAGCGAAATTATATTATTATTATTATTATTATTATTATTATTATTATTATTATTATTATTTCTCTTTATTTCTGTTGTATACACATTTTCTTTCGAGTCCCAATCAGCTACCTATAGTTTGAAATGACTTCATGACATTGTCCACTTATTATTTTTGTAAAAAAAAGAAAAACTAAAAATATTATTATTATTATTATTATTATTATTATTATTTCCTTTGATGTATAAATATTTCCTTCCGGGCGCCAGTCAGAGATCTATGGTCAGAAATGTCTTCATCTCATTTTCCACTTAATATTTTTTGTAAAAAAAAAAAAAAAAAAAGTAAAAAAAAAAAATCATTATTATTATTATTATTATTATTATTATTATTATTATTATTATTATTATTATTTCCTTTGATTTCTGGTGTGTACACATTTCGTTCCGGTTCCCGCGTACAGACCTAAGGTTTGAAATGGCATAATGGCATTTTCCATTGACCAATTAAAAAAACAAAACGAAAAAAAAACATATATTTTACATAGATAAAGCCCTTCGTAAGGTGTGGGCTGTACCCGCGAGAACAATTTTTAAAAAATTTTTTAAGGCATGGGCTTCCAGAAAACCCTTCAATAAGTCCACTGGAACCTTTTCCAACCAATCAGAGCGATTCAACTACAACAGTGTTTGATTATATATATATATATATATATATATATATATATATATATATATATTATTATTATTATTATTATTATTATTATTATTATTATTATTTTACGTATGTTATGTTTCCTGCTTTGTATCTCGTAGATCCTGGTCCAGCCTATGGTCTTTAGGCCCTATAGGAAAATATTCCCTTAATTGATAGCACTTTCCCTAGTATATGTGATGTTCCTAGTCGGGCGGTCTTCCGGGCAAATTTTATGTTGATATTAGCTGGGTCACTCTTAGCAAAAGTGCCCATTCCTTTTCTCACGTGGCCCAGAGCCCCGATTACTATTGGTACAGTCTCAGGTTTCATTCCCCATATCCTGTTAATCTCGATCTCCAGGTCCTTGTGTTTGGACAATTTCTCGATAATTTTTATGGAGCTGTTTCTCTCAGATGGTACTGTTAGGTCAGCAATAATACACTTGTTTTTTGATAATATCAGGTCTGTTGGCTTTTATTTCCCTGTCAGTTTATATTGGTATATCCCAGAGGATAGTTACATCACTGCCTGGTTGGTGCTCATAACATCTCTCAATGGTTTCGATTTTGTGTTTCTTGCATATCTTACAGTGGACATATGTCACTTCCTTGATATTTATGGGGTATATTCATTGTTGGCTAGTTCCGGACATCCTAAGATAACATTGTCGACATTTTCATAATATTTTACGTAAATCCTGCATTTCAACTTAATTCAACTATTGATTATGTGACAGTGATATAATTTGGCTGCATGACTTTGGTCCTGAGCTGCAATAATTAGGAATTCTGTGTCAGGTTTCAACCCGGTGCTCCTCAGCCACGCATATGTTTGCTGTTGGTCCACATATGTTTCTTTCTTTCTTTTTAGGTATTTGCCATGCAAAGCTTTGTCCTCCCAGTTTGTTTTTTTTTTTTGTAATTTCATTTGGCCAAGCTTGTTTTTTTTTCTTTCTGTTTTATTGAGTTATCTTATGGTATTGGATTCGTCTTTTGCAGGTAGGTTTTCAGGTTTATTTGTTGGTCGGGTTTCAGTTATATATATATATATATATATATATATATATATATATATATATATATATATATATATATATATTATAAATTCAGGTCGATGGAGTAAATTTGGTGTTTTACTGTTTGTAGAAGACAGCCATTGGATTTGTGAGGTATGCTTCCAATCTGATTGTTGTAGATTTTAGAGTTGGATCAGAGCTCGGCTTCCTAAAGTGCATGGTACGCATAGTCTATTAGTATCTGATGTCGCGTGGTGTATCATCATCTGGGTATTCATTTTTTTGGTCTAGGCATCCAATCTGTTTTACTTTCATTCATCTTCCATTTCATAATGTTGAAACTGTATGTTAATACGGGTATAGCTAAGGTGTCGATAGCCATATTTTATTGGCCTCATTAAGTTCGCTTTCTAGCATCAAATGCACGCTGCTCTAATATACTTTTCGGATCTTTTTCTTCATAACTGAATATTGTATTCATCTCTTTCATTAATTCATAAGTATTAATATGTAATATTTTGGTCTAGTTCCTTAATCTTGTTAATATCACGGTCTAAATCTGGAGTTTCCTTTAGTTTACCGCCTATGAAAGTGGATTTGGAACATTTGTCGATTCCGAACTCCATCTTAATGTCTTCGTTAGAGTTTTTGACATTGGTGAGTAGGTTTTTCTTTTGGTTGTCATACTTGCAAAACGCTTTAAGTTCATCAATATAAAACAGGTGATTCAGTTTGTCATTCTGTGACATTTATTCGTAGTTACTATTGTTCAGTAGGCAGCTGAGTGGCGCTAATGCAAAGCAGACATGTAGTGTTGACAATGAATCTCCTCGGAAGATATCGCTTTTGATGTTGGTTTGTGTCGATGTTAATTATTCGTTTGTATATTTTACGTATAGTGTAGTTTTCCGGTTTTTCATGCTCTCCGTTATGAATTTGTCTGTTTTATATATTTTAGGCTTTTCTCTAACCATTAGAATTGTGCACTGTCGAACGCCTTTCTATAGTCGATACTTTTTTCCTTTTTTCACATCTTACAATATTGTTTTATTGATAATTAGTTTGCCTTGCACACGTAACTTCTTCTGTTATATCTGATCTGCTAGGAAGTTGTATATCTTCGCGTTTATCAGGATCTTATACATTTTTGGTAGCCTGGTGATGTTCCTATAGTTCTTCGCGTTCTGACTCCCTTCTGTTTCTGGGAGTATGTGTAACTCTGTGTACGCGAGCCATTTGCACCGTATGGGCATTTCTCTGGGTTATCATTGTATGCTCGTACGGTGGGTGCTTGCTAGTTTTTTTTTTTATCCAAAAATTGGCTATTCAATCTATTCCTGGTGCTTTCCAGTTTGGGGTTGTTCGAGTAATATTAATATCCGATATATTCTGGCACTTCATACGTGTGTGCTGTTCATGTTGTTGCTTGATCCTTGTAGATCTTTCATTATGCACTTTGCAGTTTCCCCACATCTTAACTCAGAACTCCTCGACTCCCTGGATTTCTAGTGGGTTATTTATCTCTATTTTATTTTTCCCAGTACACGATATATTTTCTTGGCATGTTTGAAGATTTTGTTTTGCCAGAAGAATCTGTTTATTTTATTTATAACTCCTTATTTTTTATTTTATTTATTTTTTTTTTTTTTTGCCTTCGCTTGAAATTTTTTTTTTTTCAGTTTCTCTTTAACTTTTGATGTACCAGTCTTATTCTTTAAGTCTCGGCTTCATTTCATTTGTCTACCTTTTCTTTCATTCACTTTGGAGAGTTTGTCTACTTTGCTTAGAAATGGAAATTGTCCACATCGTTTATTTATTGCTGTTTCTTTTTTTTTCTTTCCAGACTGGTATTTTTCTTTTTCGTTTCCGTTGCGTTTTTTTTTCCCTGCGATTGTTGCCAATGCCGCGTACATTAGATGGTTTATTTCTGTCAGGTTCATCGGTCTATCCATTTACTCTCTTACTTTTCTAATTGCTTGTTTAGCGAGGTTGATGTTTTCCTTCAATTGACGGTTCTTTCTTACTTTTGGAATTGTTAGCTTTTCCTCGAAAGACATTTGTTTTTTTATTTTCTCCTATTTATATCGGATGTTTTTGTCATCACTGTTTCTCTCTCATATTTTTCGTTATCTTCCTCTATTTGTTTGTGTAACTTAGATGGATTATTACAGCAGTTTTCTATTTTTTCCTTTGCATGTGATTCCTCTGGGTTGTTGGCATTTAGCCTTTTGATGTTAACATGTAATCTGTTTTTGATTTTGATGTTTAGCAGATGCTTTTGTGTTCAGTGTCAGGTATTCTTTTTTCCTGGCGATGGCATGCTTGATATTATTATTTGTTTATCTGCTACTTAGTTCTCAAGTACGATATGTCCTGTTCTAAATTGCCTGTGCTCTGCCCACAAATTTAGCTTGGCTGTCCACAGTTCCCAAATTCTTCGTACATCACTAACGTACAGAGTAAATGGGTTTTCTTTTTTTCAACTTCCGGAAACACGCATTCTGTTTGCATTGAAGCTATAAATATGTTATTGTAGAAAGAAAGAAATAACAAAAAGCAAGACAGATAAAGCGATAACGCCATCGTGCGATCAACGGTGCATTATTGAAATGTTAGAGTCATATGAAATATGTCTGCCTGAAATAAATATTTTAATTAATAAAAATTAGCAAACACTTTCGAAGTTTCATGTGTCCAGCTCTTTTCTTCTTTTAAACATATTTATTTTAATAGGAGCAAACAGTTTCGCCTATCAGCCTGTTCACACACCTTGTTTCCTGTTTAGCATTGGGTTTCCGGTTCCTTCTAAAGTCTGTTTCAGCTCTGACTCCTAACTTCTCCGTCTGAACTCTGAAATTTTATACACTAATTATTATTTCTGCTCCATCAACAACAGGAGCAGATAAGTTCGCCTATCACCCGGTTCACATACCCCCCCGGATTTTCGAACATGAGTAGAGGTTTATCACGTATTTCCTCTTTAGGATTGTGTTTCCTAAAGGATACTTCATTTCTATGCTTCTCCGTTAATACAACTCCAAACTGTTACCTTCAACCCTAAGTTGTTCTTTGGCCTTGTATTGGATGAACGTTAGTAAAAAAAATAATAATTTCACCACAAGCAAGACAATAACGCCTCTAAGACACATGCTGTTATTTGGAGTGAATGAAAGGGCATTAGTGTAGTGAAAAGGAAATAAAGAACCGAATTTAGAAAAATAGACGACGACGATTGACTTCGCTGCATGATTATGTCTTAAAAGCCTATTTGAAAAATTGCTATAACGTAATATGCGGTTTATAACTGTATGTATATTTAATGAACTCTTACAATATATCCAACTTAAAATGTAAAAACAATATAGAAACCTGCCAACCGTAGAATTTATATGGGTTCAGTTAATTAATATTATTATGATTATTTAGTATCATCGATGATTCGTAGATGTTTTAATTGGGTGATGATAGCAATATCTCAGCTCATATGCGCAAATTAATAACGTATGCTTTTCTCCGTGTATGGACTGTTCTGAGCAATTATTATTATTATTGTTTTTGTCTATATTTCTGAGATGGGGTATTTTGCACATTATTTACATTATTCGGACTAATGTCCTCATCTTTGTTGCCATATTTATCACAAAGTTTAAGGTGTTCTACGCTCCGGCCTTCTTCAGGTGATTGGAATGTTGAACTGGACCATTTATTTCTCTCGCTGGGATAGATTAGTCTAGTTCCACGTTCCATGTCTAATTGATGTCAGTGATCAGTAATCTCCTGTTAATTCACCTTTCCAAGTTCTCCACTGTCTTAACCACAACTCTTTGGGTCCTGTCACTGGATATCACCAACGCCTTTATTCACAGTGCCATGTATCCTTAGGGACTTATGGCACAGTGGATTAACAGGAGATAACTGATAACTCACATCCATTAGACATAGCACGTGGAACTAGAACAGTCTATCCCAGCGAGCGAAATAAAGGGTTCAGTTCGGCATTCCAACAACCTGAAGAAGGCCAGATTGTACAACATCCGAAACGTTGTTATAAATAAGGCAACAAAGATGAGGAAAATAGTCAAAATAATGTAAATAATTATTGTTTTTATTGTTATTGTTGTTATTATTATTTGCTATAATATCCGACTTTTTGATGCTTCGGCTGAGTGATGAAGCTTACATCTCAGCTCCTAACGCGTAAATATGTCCTAACCAGGACTGACACTTGCGTAATCATAATGATGTCATACACATCCGAGGCGTCTCGTGAAACAAAAAATCCTGAAAAATAGTCTTGAGTTCGGCAATCATAAAATGGACAACCTGAGTTGTACATATCTAAATTTACTCTGCTAGCTATTGATACCTCTGCATTTTTAGCTACTCGCCTATGATAATCTTTGCATACCTTCATACAGCAAGGGATATCAAGATGCATTCATGATTGTTCTTTGCACAAGAACAATAAAATAATGAGTGCTCTCCAAATGCTTTCCAGTCAAGATGACCGTTTGCCACATAAGATTCATTGGGCATGATAAAGCCTCAATGAATAGTGACTTTATTGCCTTCTACGACTGGTGCAGTATGATGATCAAACACATTATAATTTTGACATGAATAGTAATATAGATTCTGCCCAATCATAACAGGTTGACCTTTGTATACTTTTTTGGAGGCAGGATTGGACAACTTGATACTCAGTGTTTAATAGTCTTCTAGGTTTTGACGCTTCACACGCTGTGTTTTGTATATAATTACATAGGCATTATTTGGATGAATATCGGCTGTGTAGGGCGCTGTGTTAACTGTTTTTTTTTTAACAATTGTTTAACAGGAATATCCTTTATGATATTAACTGCATTTGTTTATTCATCATTATTATTATTATTATTATTATTAGCATTACTATTATTATCATTATTATTATCATTAACAATAATAATAATAATAATATATTCTTTGATTTCTGATGTATATTCATTTCCTCCCGTGGCCAAGCCAGAGGCCGAAGTTGAGAAATGACTTCATGACATTTTCTACATCACATTTGTGTAAGAAAAAAAAATCCATGAAACCATGTTCATTTTACATGGCACAGATAAACCCCTTTTTAAGTTGGGAGCTGAGATTTTGAGATCAATCTTTTTGCATTTCTTTAAAGCATGGGCCGCTAAAGATCCCTTTTAATTATTCTATCAACTATTTTTTAATCGAACCCAGGCCGACAAGCACAAATGGAATTACTCCAAGTATAAAAGGATTAAGATTTCCAATTTCCAATTCAAAATCCTTGTACTTTGGTAGTTTTTCGAAGAACGGCAACGTAGGGAAGTATATATATATATATATATATATATATATATATATATATATATATATATAAATAAATATGTAATGAAAAACAAATCACTTTAATGTACCATTACGATAATTTATTTCACCTAAATCCTTTTTTAAGGATTCAGGATCATCAGGTAAATCTTCCAACAACGAAATGAGAAAAAAATGGGATTAGAAATTGGTGGGTAGTGTAATTTTTGTAATGTAATAGAGGGGGTTGAGAGTGGTAGTTAACCAGACAATATAAAGTATAGGGAGGGGTTAATTTTATATCTCTCTTAAGTATGTTTTATATTGGAGTAGGAGGAGTGAAAGAAAACTTGACCTCTTTAGATGGTTAATAAAACGGAAATGAATTGTAGAAAATGTATACAAGTGAGTCTTACGTTAAAGAGAGGGATAGGGGGAGGGGGAAAGAGAGATGGAGTTGTTATAATTTTGTTTTAACAAAATTATGTAAAAGATAGTTTACAATGTTTGATAGAAAATTCGATGTCTGAAAAAAATTTTGTTATTAACTTAAATATTTAATTTTTTAAGTAAGTAGTTTCAGGACTAAATATAACTATTATTGTAATAAACATATTTATCTAGGACATAAAGAAATATTTAAAATCTTAATAGTTTATTCACCCGACTAATTGTATTTCCACAAAAAAAAAAAAAAAAAAAATATATATATATATATATATATATATAACATCTATTTTAATATTTAAAATTAATTTATGAATGCAATTTATTTATTACATTGGTAAACTAAATTAAAGATTAGGTTTCATTATTTAATAGAATTTGAGTGTAATATTAATTTTCATTTATTCATATATGCCTCACAAATGCATTCATGTGAATCCCTACATACATACGATCATTAACAAGTAAAAAAAAATAAAAATAAAAATAAAACCATAGAAACACTTGAGATAATTTACACAAAAATTCATTTAACCTCGCACATAAACTATATATACATTTTGCAATCTTTATCTATATTTTAATATTTGAAATATATATAGATTTCACAGTTAAAATTTAATTTTATCAATGTTATTTCGGAAGTGTTTCATTTTAAAGGAATTTAGCTAATATTATTACTATTATTAATAGTCAAAGAATGGTATATTTAAATTTAAATTTTAAATTTAGAAATGAAACTCCCTTCAGAAGAAAACAAAATTTAAACTATAGAATATTACAAAAGAAGGACATTACAAAATTAAGAAAATAAATTTAAAATGTCATTAGAAAGACCCAATATTTCATTTAAAATCAATTTATGTACGTACGCACATATATACATACACACACACACATATACATATATATATACATATATACATCCACACATACATATATACATCCACACATATATACACATATACATACATATACAATTCATATATCCATATACAAATCTATATATCAAAAAATTAATCTAACCATTTAATCATCGTATATATATATACAGAGAGAGAGAGAGAGACATACTCATATACACATACACACCCTTAAATAGATATACATTTATATATAAGCACAAAACCCTACATACAAAACAAAATATAAAAAGAGTACATATATACATATATATATATATATATATATATATATATATATATATACATACATATACATATGTACACTTACCAAATATAAATTCTAAGGTAATTACGTCTATATACATATATAGATTACAAGTAGTTTAAAACCATAAAAACACACATGTTTAAGTACATGTACACACACATATACTTGTACATACATATATAATATACATATACATACAAAACAAACATTAAAACATTTATACATATACATCCACACCCATGCAGCATACACATTAAAAAAATAAAAAATATTCAGTATTCAAACATGCTTCATATTAGTATATCTATACTCACACACGTGTATATCTATTTATACATATATATCCATACTACCATGCAAAGAAAATACTGAACATAAGAAGATCTACATAGGTATTTCTGCAGGAAGTTGGAAACAACGATTTTACAACCATCGTCAATCCTTTTATAATGAATCAAAAAAACACCAAACTGCACTTTCAAAGCACTATTGGGAGTTATTGGAAAACAAATTAACCCCACAAATAGAATGGAAAATCATCTCAAAAGCTAAAACTCCGATTAATTTCAGAGACCGATGCAATTTGTGCATTATGGAAAAAATACTAATTATATAACATAAGGATCCGGACATACTATTGAACAGACATAATGAGTTGATTTGTAAATGTAGGCATAAAAATCACCTCAGTTTAAAAAAGTTTGTGTAGATATATAAATAGAAAATATAAATTGTTTTAAATGAATATATGAAAATACTGACACTGTGCTCTTTGATAAATGTGTTGGAACTTACAATTTTTTTTTTTTTTTTTTTTGTGAACTTATTTAGATATATATATATGAACATTATAGATAAGGGTAACTATGTATTTATATTGTGGACACATATGTATGGTAGTATGGATATATATGTATAAATAGATATACACGTGTGTGAGTATAGATATACTAATATGAAGCATGTTTGAATACTGAATATTTTTTATTTTTTTAACGTGTATGCTGCATAGGTGTGGATGTATATGTATAAATGTTTTAATGTTTGTTTTGTATGTATATGTATATTATATATGTATGTACAAGTATATATGTGTGTACATGTACTTAAACATGTGTGTTTTTATGCTTTTAAACTACTTGTAATCTATATATGTATATAGACGTAATTACCTTAGAATTTATATTTGGTAAGTGTACATATGTATATGTATGTATATATATATATATATATGTATATATGTACTCTTTTTATATTTTGTTTTGTATGTAGGGTTTTGTGCTTATATATAAATGTATATCTATTTAAGGGTGTGTATGTGTATATGAGTATGTCTCTCTCTCTCTCTCTGTATATATATATACGATGATTAAATGGTTAGATTAATTTTTTGATATATAGATTTGTATATGGATATATGAATTGTATATGTATGTATATGTGTATATATGTGTGGATGTATATATGTATGTGTGGATGTATATATGTATATATATATGTATATGTGTGTGTGTGTATGTATATATGTGCGTACGTACATAAATTGATTTTAAATGAAATATTGGGTCTTTCTAATGACATTTTAAATTTATTTTCTTAATTTTGTAATGTCCTTCTTTTGTAATATTCTATAGTTTAAATTTTGTTTTCTTCTGAAGGGAGTTTCATTTCTAAATTTAAAATTTAAATTTAAATATACCATTCTTTGACTATTAATAATAGTAATAATATTAGCTAAATTCCTTTAAAATGAAACACTTCCGAAATAACATTGATAAAATTAAATTTTAACTGTGAAATCTATATATATTTCAAATATTAAAATATAGATAAAGATTGCAAAATGTATATATAGTTTATGTGCGAGGTTAAATGAATTTTTGTGTAAATTATCTCAAGTGTTTCTATGGTTTTATTTTTATTTTTTTTTACTTGTTAATGATCGTATGTATGTAGGGATTCACATGAATGCATTTGTGAGGCATATATGAATAAATGAAAATTAATATTACCCTCAAATTCTATTAAATAATGAAACCTAATCTTTAATTTAGTTTACCAATGTAATAAATAAATTGCATTCATAAATTAATTTTAAATATTAAAATAGATGTTATATATATATATATATATATATATATTTTTTTTTTTTTTTTTTTTTTGTGGAAATACAATTAGTCGGGTGAATAAACTATTAAGATTTTAAATATTTCTTTATGTCCTAGATAAATATGTTTATTACAATAATAGTTATATTTAGTCCTGAAACTACTTACTTAAAAAATTAAATATTTAAGTTAATAACAAAATTTTTTTCAGACATCGAATTTTCTATCAAACATTGTAAACTATCTTTTACATAATTTTGTTAAAACAAAATTATAACAACTCCATCTCTCTTTCCCCTCCCCCTATCCCTCTCTTTAACGTAAGACTCACTTGTATACATTTTCTACAATTCATTTCCGTTTTATTAACCATCTAAATGGGTCAAGTTTTCTGTCACTCCTCCTACTCCAATATAAAACATACTTAAGAGAGATATAAAATTAACCCCTCCCTATACTTTATATTGTCTGGTTAACTACCACTCTCAACCCCCTCTATTAAATTACAAAAATTACACTACCCACCAATTTCTAATCCCATTTTTTTCTCATTTCCTTGTTGGAAGATTTACCTGATGATCCTGAATCCTTAAAAAAGGATTTAGGTGAAATAAATTATCGTAATGGTACATTAAAGTGATTTGTTTTTCATTACATATTAGCTCTGTCCTAACATTGAGCTCTCAGGATTTCATCCTCTTTGGATTTACCAATTCGGCTTACCAAGTTCCTTATAACTTAATTATATATATATATATATATATATATATATATATATATATATATATATATATATATATATTTATATATATATATATAGCTACTATTAGTGGTAAATATACACATACATGTGCAAAATGTATAAATATATATACATAGGTGCATACACATACATGTATATTTTTTAATAAAAAATTCCAAGATGATAGAATCCAGGTAGAACTCAATGTCCAGGACAGAGTAAGGATATAATAAAAAGGCTTAAACATTGACCATGGAATATTAGTGTTTAAGCCTTATTATATATATATATATATATATATATATATATATATATATATAAAAAGTATAATATAAACCTGAAAATATCTAGTCTCACGGCCAAATATGGTTGCAGATTTATATAAAAGCAGCCAATAATCTTTCAATTGGGGCACAATTAGAAAATAACTTCATGTCAATAAGCCCAGTATGCTAAGACGGTCTACGATTGAAAGTATTTCCTCGTTTCTGGATGTGACTCTCACATTTTCTCGGTTTCATAATCGTACAAACTTAAAAATAAAATATTCCCACTAACAAGCCTACTAAATTTCATTATTAAATGGAATATGTAATTCTGTATATTTTGGTGTTACTGTAACAGCTGTAAATAGCAGCTTTGAATGCGGGGGATACAGAGAAAGGAGTGCTAAATCGCTTTTAGATAAAATGTATAGGCTTAAACTCTAAAGAGAACTGTAATTTCGGTTCTGGGCTGAAGGCCGTTGTATTTGCTCTGTTAGATTTTTTTTTCTTTTTATTTTCTCAGCTGAAGGAAAAATGATATTTGAAAGGCTAACACATATGATGAGTCTTATAGCGTATATTAAACAACTTAATGAATCTAATCAAAACAGTGATTTTTGGGTTTGTTATTTGCTTTCTACGCGAATGAGAGGAAATGGTTTTTCCTTGTGAGAGGGAAAACAGCGCATGTATATTTTTTTTAATTGTTGTCACTATTAATTGAAAACGTAAAATATGAAATATTGTGTTATGTTATCTTTAAAATTAAACGATATATCACACGAACTAATGTTGGATTTTTTAGTGAAAAGAAAGCATACTTTTGCCCCACGTTTCTACATATAGCGGTATAGGCTTTAACCTTTTAATTATAATAAAAAAAGGTAAATAGAACACGCTAGATATGTAAAAGATTCGCAACGGTATTGAAACCATAAAGATGGACAACGCCAGTGAAGACATAGTTGGACACGTTGCAATCATTTTGTGAAGTTGCAATCATTCCAAGTTACTTTTGTTTTGGGGAATATATTGGTAAAGACAAATAGAGACTTTTGCAGCTACCTTAAATTGAGGGATCAATTCTAAAAATCCTGTTGAGCAATTTTTAAAATTGGATCGATTAACTCCAAGCAAGGCGATAATGCCACTAAGACGCACGTGTCTACTGGGAATGAAGGAGAATGAGAAAACTTTAGAGAGAAGCGGAAACCAAATCCTAATGAATAAAAAAAAAGGAATACGTTTCTGTTCAAAAGACTGGAGAGTAGTGTGAACCGGACGATAGGCGAACGTATCTACGCCTATTCTCGTCGTAATGTTCGATTTTGATCTAGTTGGAAATGAACTTCTAAAAAAATTTTCTGCAAAAATAATTAACAATTTAAATGCAGATAAAAACATTGTTTATATTCAGTTTGAAATAATAATTAGCTGAGTATCAGTAACCACTATATATTACTTTACAACAATACATCCAGTAGATTTTATAGGTGGGGTCTGCATGAAGGAAATTCAGCAATCAACTGATATTTAAATTTTACGTCGGTTCGTGCAAATTTGCGTACACAATGCTGCGTTCTTTGTATAGCTCTTATCAGTCTATGTTCAGAAAACGACATTTTCTTAGTCGTTTGCTTTTCTCATTAGCTACCGAATAATTACTCACATGACAAGGATGAACCAGTCTTTTCTATTTCCTGCTATCTTGCTGTTAGATAAGCGACAGTTGAACAGCTCGAAACAGCTCAATCTCATAGAAACTTAAGTGTGCTTGAGCAAGTCATTATTAAAGAGTTACATTCTAACATAGAGCCCGAATCCTGTTGCAATTCCCAGACTAGCTTATCAAACAATTGTAAAATAGTTGGATTTTCTTTTTCATTATTCCATCAAAATACAATGCATATTCAGCTATGTAAGTACACTCCTGATCAAAAATTTTAGACAACTTGAAAAATTTTTATAAGAGACTCTTTGTCAAGGATACATTATAAACTTTTTCTTACTCAAGGTTACTAATTCTATAATCTAAAAGGTTATGTAGACAAAAAGTTATACTCGATCAGTTTATTCAGAAATGGATATTTTATAAAATGAGGCGTTTTACACTAGATCAAAATTCTAAGACCAGGAGTTATAAATTGTTAGATCATGGGTAATTCCAATGTTTTTAGTTCAGTTAGATATTAGCTCACTGCGTAAATGTGTCACTATGCCTAAAGCAAAGAAACTTACCGAAGTTGAGCGAGCTCGAATTCTAGATTTCCATAATCAAGGTTTGTCACAGCGGGCGATCGCAGCTAAGGTAAATCGCAGTAACACTGTGATTTGCAAATTTCTAAAGGACAGTGCGAATTATGGAAACACAAAGTCTACTGGTAGGCTCCAAAAAATTTATCCAGTATTGAGTAGGAGAATAGGTGTTGTGAAAGCCAGTGAACTTTCTTCTAGTTAAATTAAGGCAGCCACAAATGCTGATTGCAGTCCAGTAACTATCAAATGACACTTACGACAAAAAGGCATGGTAAATAAAAAGCGCAAACAAATTCCTCGGCTACTTCCACGTCACAGAGTGAACCATTTAAGGTTTGGTCGTGAATAGCAAACATGGGATATTGAGAAGTGGAAGAAAGTCCTGTTTTCTGATAAGAAAATTTCAAACTAGATGGTCCTGACGGCTTCCAAAGATATTGGCATAACAAAAATATACCTCCTGAAATTTTCTCCACACGTCATAGTGGTGGTGGGTCCCTAATGGTATGGGGTGCCTTTTCTTACAGAGGGACGATGGAGCTCCAGGTGGTGCAGGGTCGTCAGACAGCGGGGAGGGGGTTATGTTAGCATGCTACAAAAAGCTTCGTTGGTGACGGAGGGCCATCATTTGTGTGGGGATGGATGGTTATTCCAACCGGATAATTCTGCAATCCACGCTGCATGCCGGACCTTGACCTTTCTACAAGAAAATGGGGTCCATCTCTTGAGACATCCTGCATGCTCACCGGACTTGAACCCAACTGAAAATGTTTGTGGATGGATGGCAAGAAATGATTATCGAAATGGCAAACAATATTCAACAAAAAATGAACTTCGTGAAGTTATCTTCAGAAGCTGGATCAATATTCCTCGCAGTTTAAAGGAAACACTAATTTCTAGCATACCCCAAATACTTTTGAAGTCATCAAAACCAGTGGAGGTAGAACTCATTATTAAATTTGGTCGTTGAAGGTTTTCGTACACTTTTCGTATAATTTCGTAGAATTTTTGTCTCGGGTCTTATAATTTTGATTAAGTGTAAAACGCCTAATTTCATAAAAATGTCAATTTCTCAATAAAATTTTCGGATTATAGCTTTTTGTCTGCATAACATTTTAGATTATAAAATTAGTAACCTTAAGTAAGAAATGTTTAAAATTTATCCATGAAAAACAGTCTTTTAAAAAAAATTCAGGTGGTCTTAAATTTTTGATCAGGAATGTATTTTATTTGATTTTCTAGATACTTACACAATGTTAGCGTAATTATAAATTCGGTGAGTTCTCAAGCTAGGACAGTTAATTCAGTTTGTTGGGTGGTTCATTTTGTTTAGCGGCATATCAACCTCTATGGGTTATTTAATGCCAAAATCTATATAATTTAAACATAATATTACGGACTCAACTAAATATATTTTGAACGCAATTTTATGTCTACAATTACATATAAAATGTATTGTTGGCCATTTTGTTTGTTTAGCAGCATATCAATGCCTAATGGGTCATTATAGAATAAATTATATATCCTTGGGACCATTGGTATTTTCTTTTACAAATGTCTATTGTTGCTATTTCTTTTTACAATGTAAATGTATTGCTGGTATTTTTACAATTAAATGTATTTTTATATTTTCAGTGCTTTGATTCCAGTTTGGAATTAACCATTTGTCTAGAGCTTGGACCCAAATAGATGCTACAACCACGGATCAGGGTAGACCTGGGAACAACAGCAATTAATATACGGTTCCCCGTTTCTAAAAAAAACAAACTTCACTCTCCCATTTGGAGGCCTTGCCGCCGGATGCAGCTTATGTCAGGAATATAATCCATTGAGTAGGAGACAATCTTCCCTGCGCACTTAGCACTTCCTACCTTTTCACATAGAATGAAAGCAGTATAATGCATTGATCTATCAAAGAAGTATTTAGCTTCACCATGTGAACAAGTAGGTTTCTATTTTCCGGATATAAATGAATTTGAATCTCCCTCCGAATCCCATTCAAAATAATTCCAAATCTCTTCCAGATAATTTGCGTGATGAACAAGAATTTTCACCTTACTAAAAAGGCAAAGTTCATTGTCGGCATCTATCTCCACTATCAGTTTTGTTGGTTGGTCATGTTTAGCGTCATATCGACCTCTATGGGTTATTTAATGCCAAAATCTAAATAATCTGGACAAAATTTTATGGCGTCATCTAAATATATTTTGAGCGCAATTGTAGACTTTCAATTATAGATAAAATCTGTTGCTCGTTATTTTGCTCTAAAATACAGGGTGTCCCAACATAATTTAAACAAAACTATATACTTCTGTCTTAATGTTAAGTCTGATCAGTTACATAAGATTAAATTGACTGCTGATCTCAAAGAATGTCGTACAGTTTGTTAATAATTAGGGCAATAAATATCATGTTAGTTTTATGGACTCCAAAATAAAACTATTCTCTTTTTATCGTCTTAGGTGACGTTTTTTGAATTCCAGAAGTATGGCTGATTCTAACTCCCAAAAGAGTGAGTAATTGCACCTTCTCAGGCTAAATTATTCTGTTGACATGAAGTGGAAATGCTATATTGAATCAAGTGCCAGGAAATCAAGTGCTACAAGGAAATTTGGTTGAATGTGTCGTGCTAAATTTGGTTCACTTTTCTCGCCAGAAAAAATCTTACACATTTATATAAAACAAATAATTAACAGAATAGAAATTATGACATTTGTACTTCTAGTTACTCTCAGACGTCAACTCGATTGTCACATTCAAGACAGAAAGTAAATTTATTTGAATAACAAAATAATTTAATTGTATTAGAAATCGACCCAACAATCGCTTATTGATGTCGATCTCAGAATCTAGCTTGTAAATGAAAAATAAACAGATATTTTAAAATTTGAATTTTGAGGCTGAATATGCTAATTATCTTCATTATGCAGGGACCTCTAAATTCGAAATGTACATACCGTAAAACGTAAAGGAGAAAATTTTATTTCTTACGCAGTCCTCATTAAGCTCAGATCCAGTGGCCCTCCGCATAGATTACACTTCTCCCATAGCAGAGAGCTAAGATTAATCCCTGGTGCATGAAGCGTTGTCAGTGAGAAATCTTGAACATATATTTTGTCTATGGTTCAAAGTCAAATTTTCTATTTAAATTCGGCCTCATGCAAAATTTCGTTTTAGTGCGGCTAAGGATATGTTCTGACCCAGGCTACCGTCCCTTTAGGAAACACCTCAACCATGGGTGAGAACTAGTGTTGATCATTGGCACCTGAGGAATCTCCAAACTGGAATTGCAGAATTTAAAGATTGGACTAATTTTAACTCTTAGTTTCATGTACGGGTAGAGCTCTCCCTGTAAACTAGGCCTTGTACCAGATTATGTTCGAGTAGGCGTAGAGAGATATACAGAAATTCACTTACTTGATATGACAGTTTAACGTAAATTACAAATTGGAGACGCCGAATTCAAACAAGTATGGCAGTTTAAATATATAGAAATTTGTTTTAACAAAGGACGGAAACTGAAACATTGAATTCCGAAGGCGCATTTGGTTGGCTAAATTTGCCTTCGAAAACCTAAGCAAAGTATAAGGAAACAGAATAATTTCGCTGTAGACAATGACAAGTGTACTGAACTGTTATATAAGTCATCCTATATGGCAGTGAATGCTGGCCAATCTCCTCAAAGATGAAGGTACCAGTAGAAGAAACGTAAATTTTGATCTACAGATGGATTTTGATAATATCATGTCCCAAACATGTTAGCAAGACTGACGTTTTATAGAAAATTGAAACAAAAAGACTACTTATATTTTACTTTAGAAAATGACAGTTTCAATTTTATACTCGGAGGACAGATTGATGCAAAAGGAAAACAAAGCTTAACGTACCTTACGATCTTGTGTAAATAGGTGTCGGAAAAAGGTTTAGGAGTTATAACAAGAAGACACGGTGCAGTAATGGATTGCGGCTCGGATTGAAGAATCAGAATCCGGAGTTTGAATTCCAGATGCATACATTATATTCACAGACATAGTAATAGGCATGGGAAAGGTGTGAAACGATCTCTTCTCCATCAGAGATATTTCAGCATATATAGATATAAAAGTGGACACTGAGGTCGACACTGAGAGGCGACAGTCTGTTGCATGATTCAATGCAATGTTCAGGCCACAAACGCGCGCGCGCATACGCATATACACGCGCACACACATACGCACGCGCACAAACATACAAACACGCAAACGCACGCACACGCACACGCACATACACACAAAGATGAACATGCATACAAGCACGCACAAAATATACACAGGCACACACAAACATGCACACACATACACACATGCACACGTACACACACAGGCACACACGCGCACAAACACATACACACACGCATGCACACTTGCCACACACACACGCACACGTTACACACACGCACAAACACGCCACACACACACGCATATATATACATACATACATACATATATATATATATATATATATATATATATATATATATATATATATTCATTTTATTTGTCTATGTTTCTGAGATGAGGCATTGCAATTATTTACATTGTTCGGACTGTTGTGCCCATCTTTCTTATGTTCACGACGTTTCGGCCGTCTTACTTTCTGGCCTTCATACGGTGATTCCAATTTAGAACTGGAACCCAGTGGTGGACAAAAACTTGTACAGTTGTGTTAAATGAAGATAAGTGATACATCCAGAAGAAACGTGGCACGTGGAACTAGAACCAATCTACTCTGGTGGAAGAGATAAATGGTTCAATTCGAAATTCTAATTACCTGAAAAGACCGAAGCGTACAATGGCTGAAACGAGAATAAAGATGGCGTCACCAGTCCGAATAATGTAAATAATGGAAATATTCATTTCAGTTTTTTAATCTGAAGTTATTCCATCGTTTACTTTTTCTACAGACATTTGATTTCTTTTGTACGCGTGTTTGATTAAACACCCGCTTTTATTTTCGTTTATACAGTTTCGTTTAGTACCAAGCCAGAGATTGTGTAAAAAATCTTCAATCTCTAAGCCAGTAGATATTAATTTAACTGTTAGTAAAAGAAAAGATAAGTATGTCTACACAAACATTGTGTAGACATAAAATATGACGTTAATGATAATGAAAGCTATATGATATTATTTGGGGATTTTTATAAATCGCTTTTTATGGCCATTGCGCTAATAGCCTCCGAAAATTAGCTTAGAAAGAAGATTGTTTGAATGTACATAACATTACGTGTTTGAAATTAAAGATCTTGGAAATGCTACCAAATAAAATTACTTCTTTTAATTAAAATGAGTTTTGCTAAACAAACTGCTTCTTCAAGTCCATTACTTCCTATCATTTCTGACGTCAGTTGTTACGTAAACACTAATCTTATGAAAATGAATGATTAAATTTCAACATATATATGGGATGGAGGAAGTCCTGCGAGGCGACCGTCTTTTTCATTAGGATCTGATCCGATTCTTTGAGCATCAGCTCAAGATGAAGATTACAACCGATAGAAAACGCTTGCATTCGACAGCCTTTAGCGAAAGTTGGGTGACTGAGGCGAGCTTGGTTCACTTGAACGGGGCTTGCCTTGATTTTCTTTTTAGGTCAACCTATATCACATCGGGGTGGTTTCCTGTGAATCCCTCGCCTGGTTAGGCTAGACAAACTTTGTGTACCTAGTTAATGTGAGTAAGTTTTGTTCCTGGCCTGCTCCCGGCTACATCTTTGGTTATGATTCCCAACCTCTCCAGTTTCCTTTGGCCCCCTTTCATCTCGACTGGGTAAGCTTTATTGATTCCTCAATCCCGTCTATATTTTCTCCTTTTCCTTTCCCTTAGCGAGAGAGCCTCTTGATTTTGTCCAGGGGCAGAATACAGTGGCTTCTCTTTTTTGAAGGATTGGCGGGTTCTTACTAACATCTGTTATGTTTATTTTTACTTTGTTTTGATATGTAGTTTGTTTTGAAGTTCAACTCTCCACTTTCATGATCATTCGTCCGATTTGTATATATGTATATATTGTAAATTATATTTATCATGACATTGGGATGATTTTTGTTTTTTTTTTTCTTTTATAGCCGTACCCCGCTGAGAGGATGTAGTATTATGGTGTATGGAGGATTGATTGGCGACGGATGAGTTTTATAGTAAATGAAGAAATTGTAACGAGTGAATGGGTCGTGAATCTTATTAGCTAGGTATAAGATAGTTAGTGAAGACCAGCCTTAACCCATTCCCCCTTTTCGGTCTTGTGCCATAATTGTATTATTTTACAATGATTTTCAATATAGATATCTGATGTAGAATATTTTATATACATTACACAAATAATATTTTTTATTAGTAAGTTAACTATAATTAATCTGAATGACCTCAACTGACATCACAAAATTAACTAAAAATCTATCAAATCTAGAACTTTTACATATGCAGTAATGTCGAACATGACGAATTATCGACGATATCAAACGTATATTAAAAAGGCGTATATGATGTACTTCTTTGAAGACGCCCAAATAAACATGTTCGTGTAATTTAGAAATTCAAACAACCTTCAAGATTCTCATGTCGATTAGAATCAGATGTACACATCATGAAACAACAATAAGTGTAATGTAAAACACTTGGTCATTCAAACTAATTTTCATCAAATCTGTTTATTTCAAATATGAGCGTTGAAAGGTTTATCGAATGCTTTCATCTTAATGGAACCTGAAAACAAAGAGACTAAATTTGCTTTTCAGAGATTTGCTGCGATCTGTTGTAATGTATGAAGTGTCGTTATACATTACGATATTTATATAAATGAATATGCACCTAATGACATTGGAAAAGATATTTGCTAAAGCCCAATTAACCGAGAAAAGAAATTACATTCCAGATAATGGCTAGAATTTAAAAAGAAATTAAATATAATACAATCTAAAGACACAATCCACTTCTCCATGACCTAGTCGAATGTCTGAATCCAATTCTGGATCCTACATAGCATTTATTATGTTATATAAAAATACCTTCCAAAATGTAAGCAAAGTATTAAAAAAACAGGTAACTTCCTTCAGAAACAAAGAAAATAGTAACGTAATGTTAGGTATTTAGTTTTCCTCCTATATGGCCGGGAATGGTGGAAAATCTTATCACATGAAGAAGAAACATGAATCAAGAGAAATGGGATGAACATATGAACAATGACGAAGTTTTAATGAAAATAGAAACAAAAAAGATATTTATGCTTAGCATAAGCAAAAGTCAATTGAAGTTTCTTGAGCATAAAATGAAGAAAGAGATTTTGAAAAATTTGACACTTATAAGACATACTGAAGTGAAAAAGGTAAGAAGAGAACAGAAAATATACCAAATAAGGGCTTGTGTAAATGGTTGGCGGGAACAGGGATTAAGAGTGACATACAAAAAAAATATAGCTAAGAGATACAATGTACAGGAATATCTTCTTGCTTTTTATGTGTTGTTTTCTTTCAGGACGTAGGCGATCATGGCTCTCCACTTCCGTCTATCCGTTGTAGCTCTCAATAAATTTCGTGCCTCTGCCAACTCCCACAGACCACCGGGTATGTCATGTGTTGCTTTCTCTCTGTCCCTCTATTCGACTTGTGAGTATCAGATCTTCCACATCTTACTTTCTCATTTCCTGTCCCAGTAATTTCATCTGTCTCTTCTTTGTGTTAAGTATAAGCTTACTCCTTGTTTGCATCCTCATCGTTGCTCACATGTTCGGTCCAGGATATCCTTTGCGTCCTTCTGTAGAACCACTTCTCCGCAGCCTCGTGTCTCTTCCACATCTTTAAGGAGACCGTCCAACATTCGCTGCCGTAAAGGAGGACAACTGTCACATAGTAGCTCGGTACTGTTTTCTTTCTCACCAAAGAAATCCTCCCATCTCACGGTACTCTGCTCAACTTTTGAAACGCATCCTTGTCCAACCCAATCCGTTTTTGGATCTCAGCATCTTTTCTTTCTCACCAAAGAAATCCTCCTATCTCGCAGTAATCTGAACGTGTCCCTGAAGTAAAAAATTAATGCTGTTTTTGTTTCTTAATGTTGTAGATGCAATCTCCAAATTGGCATGATGATTTAAAAACGCCATTATTTTTACACAGCGGGTATTACCCGAGTTTTTTGTAATAAGTAGATTAGAGGTTTAAACGGTTTTTTTAATGCTACTTGACAAATCTTAGCTGCTTCTTATAATCATTAAGCGATATGTACCGCGCGAATTATGTTTTTAATTGCTTTTTCATCTTATTTATAATTAGGGTGCATCTGGTTAAGATAGAATAAATTAATGTTGTGTTTATTTTTGTTTGCATCGGCGAGGTTCTTAAATCATTTTTCACTAAACTGCGTTAATCCTAATTTTGTTTGCTCGTCTCCGACGGGGTTAGGGAATTTATTGTGCATTACACTTTGATTGATGTTGCGTACTTCCTTATAGAATAATATTTCCTAAGAAGATCTTATTTTGTTCTGGTAAATCATGTTTTATATAATAGCTATTTTGTATCTTGGGGGAAAATCACTTTTGTAGTTGAGTAGACACGAGTTTCTGTTAGTATTATCTCTATCTTTAAAAGGCAAGATCTGTGGTGGGGGGGGTGTAAAGAATGCACAGCTGCAATTTTCGACGGATTTGCACCAAGATTTACATGCACATGCTCCAAGTTAGCGGGAAGGCGAAGACGGACTTTGCATTTCCCAACTCCCATCGATAGTGGAAATAATCGATTTTTTCATGCTTCTACGGCAGTTTTTATGTAGTTTGCGGCCATTTTCTACTGGCCAGAGTGAGAATCTATAGCTGGCTGCCACGAATAGGCAGGAATATTCTATTGGCCAGCGTGAGAGTCAACAGCTGACTGACTAGCATGCTAGCATGCAAAAAACAAATCGATAGCTGCATTCTTCACAAGTGGGAAAAATTTAAATCTGCATGGTACTTTACTCTAATTGGCTCATTCGTTTGCTTAAACTCAACGTTGATTCTGATTCCGCAGAACTGGGCTGGGTGTGTTTTTTTCATTCGGTTTTTCCAGTTACGAGTCCTTTTTTAAAGTTGATCGTTTTGTGTTCATTTTGTTTAGTTCTTTTTCGTAACAGATTTAATGTTTAGTATAGAGCAGTGTGAGATAGGCAAGAAGTAAGGCATGTAGTCAGCACGGCAAATGGCACTCCTTTAAAGGCAAGGAAGAGCAAAAATATTTTAAGTCAAGTGATAGCGATTTCTGTATGAGTCGTACGTTTTTTGAATCAAGCACGGCCAACGCCGGGCCATACTGCAAGTTTTTATATATAAAGAGATTTAGTGTCATTCCCAGGCAGTCTGTTTCGCTGTATCACAACTAATTAGTGTGGCTAGACATCCGATTGTCACAAGCCGGGATTGAAACCCGAATTATTTGCCCTCAATCGGAGATTCTATCATTGCCCAGTTGAGAGGAAGGTTAATTTTTATGTACTTATTCTTAAAATAAACACGCCAATGACAGAGAGAGTTCAATTCATGGAAGAGCTTTGCAGTATTAGCAATAGTAGTCATTGTTTACAAATACCCGCTATCTCCCAAGAGTGCTCGACCGGAATTTAATTTTCAGGGGACGTTAAAGTTATGGTGACTGACATTGACTAAGACGTCGAGGAAATGGTTTTTATTATGGTTATTAAAATGTTACGTAAAGTGTCGAACGACCTTATTCCCAGTGGCTTATTTAGTTGTTTTTTATTATTATTATTATTTCATCTATGACATCTGAAGTTATATTCGATATAACGCAAGTATTTAGTGATTTAGTGGTTGCTTGGTGGAGCTATTGAAGAATTCTTTTCCTCCATGTGTCATTTAGAAATTAGATAGAGTAAAAAGAGTGGCGGTAGCGGTATGATTATTCTGGCATCGTCGTATAAAATTTCAACAGCGATATTTTATACGCATCTTGCTGCTACACGGGATTGGATGCGACAATTTCGCATGAAGAAAAGTAAGAATTTCCCGATTAAAAGGAGGTTGTAAGATACTTCCTGTTAAATGTTGAAAATAATGGTGAAATAGACACAACTGTCGTAAAAAAACAACACGAAATCAGAAACACGAAGCAAAAAAGCTAGGCCATGTCCAAATAGAAGTAAGTTGGAGTCGAAAAGCCTTTGTATAGCTTGTTCAACCTCGGAAGAAAAATGCTGATGTTAAGTGACTAAGGAGGTCATGTCATGCAGATGAGACGGAAGGGATGTTCTTGTTTAAACGCAACTATCAAGATAATATTAGTTTGGTGCAAAAATAATGACGTAATAATGTCGTTTTTTGACGTTAACGTCAAAAAACGACATTATTACGTCATTATTTTTGCACCAAACTAATATATTGCATAAAAGTACGCACCCAAAATATACGTTATGTGACTAATTCATTGAAACTGTTGATCACCTTATCTCAAGATGCTCTATAATGGTACGCAATGAGTAAAAAAGAAGCAAGGTCATGACAGGGTAGATCAATATATATTAGGTTGGTGCAAAAATAATTTCGTTTTCTAACATATGTTACTATGTGAGAAAACGAAATTATTTTTGCACCAACCTAATACATTAGAAGAGCCGTCAAAATTTGAAGATAAACGCAGCTAAAAACTGGTATGCACATTATTCTGAATCTTTAGCTGAGGGGGGCAGTAGGTAGAGTCAACATCAGCTAGAGTTTTTTTTTTATTTTATCAACATAGATATAACAATGCAATCAAATCGTTCAGACAATATGATAAAAGATAGAAAAAAGTTTTCATACTGATAGACATTAACCTATCAAGAGCAAAAAAAGTCTCTGTGAATGTTTTTGAAAAAGTAAGCAAATACTAAAACTGAGAAATAGAAATAAAAGGCTTGATAATGGGAGCAATGGTGGTAAGTGAACGGATCAAAAGAGAACTACAAACCCGGCATTTCACCTGTTTATCCACGCTTATCATTTGGGCATACAACAACGTACTCGAAGCTTAGAAAAATTCTTGCGAATATATATATATATATATATATATATATATATATATATATATATATATATATATATATATATATATATATATATATATATATTATTTACATTTTCAACACGTCCAAGCTCACCATATGTTTGGATAGGATGGGGGCATCTTTGATTAATAAATTTATAAGTCCCAGAAATTCATACACAGATGCCCTTAAGGAGACATGGCAGTGGATAAAGGTGTTGGTTAGATCCAGTGGCGGAGTGAGTTCAATACATGCTTAAAGTAGTGGAGAACTTGGAGAAGTGAATTGACAGGAGATAACTGATAACCGATATCCATTAGACATGGCCCGTGGAACTAGAACAGTCTACCCAAGGGAGCGAAATAAAGGGTTCAGTTCGACATTTCAACCAACTGAAGAAGGCCGCAGCGTACAACGGCCGAAACGTTGAAATATGGCAACAAAGATGAGGACAATAATCCGAATAATGCAAATAGTGTACATAATACCTAATCTGAGAAATATATATATATATATATATATATATATATATATATATATATATATATATATATATATATATATATACACCAAAGTACAATGGGGCAGGTGTAGAAAGTTTAGAAATATAATTGAAAGTCGTACATATATGAGCTGAAAACACTGTAATAAGCATTCTTGAATTGATGTTTTTCTGACATTTGTTGATACTAAGAATTATTTATACTCATTTTACTTATTTAGTATAAGCGGAAAAATCATTTATTTGAAATTTAATCTGTAGTGCTAAAATTTAATCTGTCGTGCTAAATCTTTTCTAAATTCTTTAGTAACAACATTTATATGAATTTATAAGTGCTTCTGCTTTGTTGAAAATCTCTCCGATGAAAAACAATCCTGAAATTATGATGGCTGAAATCATTGCAATGAAGAGTTATCACAAGTAAAAATTACAAGAAATTGTATACATATAACCATTATAAAAGATATAACGAAACCAATTCTTTCAAAAATCGTGATGGACAAGGCCGGAAAATTTGTACAAATTCAAGGGAAGACAGACTGCTAAAGAGGGTATATCTAGGGGATAGGGAAATAAAAACTCATCTAACGTCACTGCTAAATTTCGAGAGGCAAAAAGTGATATTAAATCGCAGAGACAAAAAAGTTAGTAGAAGCTGGCCTCAAAGGATGCAAATCTAGACAATAAACATGCTGTCTGAGATTATAAAGAAAATATAAATTTCTTTTGCAAAAGAGCGTGAAAATTCGACGGCTGAAGATTGAACCAAAGTTGCCTCGTCTGATGAAAGCAATTTTGAAGTAAGTCCCTTTCGTTTTCTGAAATTAATTTATTGTGCAAACTTGATTTTATTACGCCTATTAATACAGTGTTTCTATTAGGTTGGTGCAAAAATAATGACGTAATAATGCCGTTTGTTGACGTTAAAAATACGTCAAAAAACGACATTATTACGTCATTATTTTTGCACCAACCTAATATTTAGTAGAAATTATCCGTCAAATTTTATTTTTTATCAGATTCCTGGAACCTCTGGAGTTGTTTATGTTCGTCGAAGAGTTGGGGAGGAATGTATTGCCTCAGCTGTAAAATTTGTAAGTGGGAGCATAATGGTTTGGGGCCGCATGTCGTCTTCCTGTAAGTCTATTCACAGGTGAGGTTAGAATGAATTTCAACACTTATACAAGCATGTAAGAGCAATGTTAACAACCTTCATTAGAGAAAATTTTCAACAATAACATACCAGATGGAGTAATCTTCCAACAAGACAGCGCTCCATGCCACATATCCAGAATTTCAAAGGGTTGGTTTGAAAAGAAAGAAGTGAGAGTAATGATATGACCTACATAATCCCCTGACCTGAATCCCATTTAACAGCTGTGGTCATGCTTAAGGACAAGAATGAATTGTTCACAAATATTCTTCAAAACGCGAAGTAGAAGCCAAACTTCTGGGAGAAAATCGAGACAGTTACTTGTGCCAAGTTGGTTTCCAATATGCAAAATCGCATAAAGGCAGTTATAAAAGCAAAAGAAGCCCACATCAAGTATCAAATATATGTAAAATTAACTTTAAAATCTTTATTCTTTTTCTTTAAATAATAAAATAAATGACTTTCAGTTATATTTCTAACTTTTATACACCTGACCGATATTTTTTGTCCATGGCTACACACCTACACACACACCTACACACACACACACACCTACACACACACACCTACACACAGTGATTGCCAAAATTTTAAGGCTAATGAATTCAAGAAAAATATACCTTTTGTGTGGTTAGACAAAACTTATTTGACTAATGACTCAAAAAATTTAAATAAAAAAGGAACATCAAAAATTAAAAGCTTTTTTACCATTTAATAAGGAGAATGTGAATACTGGAAAATTAGGCTAAGTGTTAGGTTGGTGCAAAAATAATGTAGTTTTCTCACATGTTACTGTGTGAGAAAACGACATTATTTTTGCACCAACCTAATACTAGCTGGGCAGAAGTTTAAGACTGTATACAAACGAAGCTTTAATTTGTAAACGCGTAATGAAAATTAAGCGTTTGTATTCAAGCGTTAGTGCAGTCACTATGATATCTCCAGCATTACATCAAGTAAAAACGTGGCAAAGGCTAAAAAGTTGACAGAGTTTGAACCTGGCAGAATTGTCGAGCTTCAAAACCCAGGTTTCTCTCAACATATCATCGCTGGTGAGATTGGACATAGTAAAACTGTTGTTGAAAATTTCTTAAAAGATCCTTAGAAAATATCAGACTAGAATTTAAAATGGTCGGGCCGATAGATCCTTTGAAACTCTACTCAACTATATGGTTGACTCTAACGAAATATATTTATGCGTTCTTTATTTTCATTGACTTTAAGATTATTCCCAGTTGTGTGTGTGTATTTTTGAGAGAGAGACAGACAGACAGACAGAGAGGGTATCTATCTATCTATCTATATATATATATATATATATATATATATATATATATATATATATATATATATATATATATATATATATGTATATAATATATAATATATATACAGGCACTTACACATACACATTAGTTGGTACGTCCGAAGCGGGGATACGTGCGACTATATGAGGACTATATTGAAAAAAGTATGAATATTTATTGAGTCAAATGAGAACTTTCAGTCCCTGCTCAACTGAGACGTAAGTTCAAGAGTTTATGTATTGTTTGACGTGACAGCCACGGTGAATATTCATCAATTTGATTTAGGAAAAAAAAATTGAATGAATAAGAAGTCTTTCACTGATTAGCCAATGAGTGAAGCTCAGATAAAACTCCGGTGTCGAAGATGGCGTCTTTTATGTAAATTCAGTTAATGTATATCAACATTTGGAAAAACCTTTAATAAATAGAATATATCAAAATTGTGGATGTAAGATGACTGAAATCAAACGAAATTAGCAGGAAGATTGTGATAATAACTAACGTTGGATTCAAATAATTCAGGAAGCCATTTCTGTCTTCCTCAATATCACAACCCCACCCCCACCAAAAAAAAAACACAGCCGTCCCACAAAAAAAACAAAAACTGTAGTTTTATGTCCCCCTACGTTCAAAATTTTACATTCTGTCTCTTATGGCTTTTCCCATCGTAGTTTTAGCCAAGGACTTTTCTCGTGCCATATACTGAAGATTAAGGGAAAGGGGATGTAGAACTAGATGTGGTATGAAAAGAATTTTTTTTGAAAATGTTCATATAGTGAAGAAATAGGAGAGTAAAAACAAAGCGATGTAGAGAGAAGGCAAGACGCCATTTGCCGAGGCAGGCTATGTTTTCGATGATATTAAGATATTGGAACTACATCAAAATTAACAAACATTGTCAGCACAAAAATCAATCCTTTTTGTAAAGAGTTTATTATAATTTGACTTATGCCTCGGGATAGGAAACGTAGTGATTATTATTATTATTATTATTATTATTATTATTATTATTATTATTATTTCTTTGATTTCTGGAGTTTACACATTACTTTCCGGTTGCCGCCCAGGGACCTAAGGTTAGAAATGGCATCATGACACTTTCCACTGACAAAAAAAAAAAAAAAAAAATTACATAGATACAGCCATTCGTAAAGTGTTGGCTGTAATTGTCAGAACGATTTTTTGTATCTCTTTGAGGCATGGACTTCCAGGAATCCCTTCAATTAATCTACTGGAATCTTTTCCAACCAGTCCGAGGGCTCCAACCACAACAGGGATTGTTGATGTTCCCATATGCCACAATTTATTATTATCATTATTATTATTATTATTATTATTATTATTATTATTATTATTATTATTAAAATTTATTCTCAGTTGTCACAAAAATGAAAAGCTAAATAAAAAAAACTTACAAAACATTTCTTCTTACATTAAATTAAACGAGCACACACACACATACACGCGCACGCACTCACTCACACGCACACACACATATATATATACATATATATATATATATATATATATATATATATATATATATATATAATTAAATTAATTAAGTTTAATCGTCTAATGATGTTTGTTTTCTTTCAGATTTAACAACTTAAGTCTTTAGCAATTTCAACCAGGGAATAATTAACAATCAAACATCGTGTTGAATTTTCAAGAGTGCAATTGGGACTGGGCCGGTGGGAGATGTGAAACAGCACTGCGTGCACGTTTACGCAGGTTCAGCTGAAAACATTGCTGCAGTACACGAGAATGTGTCCGAATACCCAGACACCGCGCGTGGGAATTGAACCTCTAACGTTTCATCGTTTCCAACCGTACTCTCGGTTGGTCGATTATGTTAGCCACAGATATTTCAAAGTGCGTGAAATGCTTAATGTGAACTTCACATTTAAAATCGGACCAATTTATTGAAATAGCGTCATATATATATATATATATATATATATATATATATATATGTATATATATATATATATATATATATATATATTCATCACATATCATATATATATATATATATTCATCACATATCATATATATATATATATATTCATCACATATCATATATATATATATATATATATATACTCATCATATATCATATATATATATATATATATATATTCATCACATATCATATATATATATATATATAATATTA
>OZ010581.1:51337202-51342202 GCA_963932145.1 Acanthosepion lycidas | reverse complement strand
TGTAGGAAATCCGATTCAATATATAAACGTACAGACACACACACAATCTGCGTTTTATAATAAGTAAGATCCTAATTACTGATATATTTTTTAGAGATTGCCACGGGTCACCAGTAAATTAAAGACTCCTAAGATTAAAAAAAAATTGTAATATTATTTAACAAAGAGTATACTGCATTTAAAAATGTGAAAAAAAATGATATCACAGTGCATTAATAAAATAAAAATTAAATTGGCAAAGCTACAATAAAAAAAAATATCCTATCTTTAGGAATTTCATAAAAAGTGATATTACAATAATTAATAGAGCAAAAATCAAGAATGGCGATTGATCAAGCAAGGAAATATTTGAAGCGGTTTATACTACAAATAAAAACAGAATGAAATATTAAGAATAACACGATGTTTTTTCTTGTAGGTTTGAAGGGAACCACTTGCACTCCAGCAGTAGATTATCTTGGGTAAGATAGGTCTGGCGGAACCAAAACATCTCCACACTTGTTTAAGGTTTTCTTCTAAACTGTTTGCCAACCAAGGCCATAGTGCACCGTCTGTACTACTATTTACCTATATCTGTGATGAGAAGGGACGAATTCCTATATTTCCAAAGGGTATTAGCGAGTAATTGAATGTAGTGAATGCGACAGGAATTCGAACTCGGCTCTCCGATTTATCAAACCGACCCGCTATCCATTAAACCATTTCGATGTATGTGAGAAACTAATCCCCCATTTGTAAGTAAAAATCACCAAGTGAAATGTGTATGTTTGCTAATGAAGCACATAAAAATATCTGATCTCACATTAATTTTTACTGTTGAATATCGAGCTACATTGCATGGGTCTTATATCTTTGCTAGAAGATGGTTCTTTTTTGGAAAAGGTAAACCATCAAGGCGTGCACGTGAGCTGGGGAGACAGTAAAAACTGCTTGTATCAAATACATTTTAGGATATTTGAAAAAACACAGATAACTACTGTGTTGAATCATAATTAATTTTCCGTTTTTGCTGATCAAATTTATTCTTCAAAAAGTAATGTACAATTAGATTTTCTTCATTTATATAATCTCTATTATTTGTTAAGTCTAGCAGCCATTTATAAATTTTGAGGAACATTCTGGTGGTTTTGACGTGAAAAATCTTTCGACAACCATTAAACGTGTTTTACATTAGATACTTTTCCCCATCAGCAAGTTTTGCTGCGATTAAATTATGGCAATAATAGATTAGTGCAAGGTCAGGTGAATATGACGGTTAGAGTAGAAGAGAATAACAGAATTACATTTTTTTATCCTTTGTTATTATTACTGTGTAATTTTTTTTTTTTTTTTTATGCAGGGTTGCCGTACTTTTGTTATATATAGGATGACCCCAAAAAACGGGAACTTTTTAACAATCCAATACATCCAAGAGTGATGGAAGAAAAATATTTTATTCATAATAATTGAAACCTTAAAACATGCCAATTAAGGAACAATGATGGAATTTGGATTTTTTAAAAATTACGACCTGCAGATGGCGTCCTCTTGTACGAATGCATTCTTGAAATCTGCTGTTGAGATTCCTCATTGACGGCTGCAACATCTCAACTGGGATACTGTGAATTTCATCTTGAATTCTAAATGGCGAAATGTTTACTTGCCCAAGGCCACTGTCCCACAGTGTTGCAACTTGTTCATGTCTGACAATACACACTTCAAAAATTCCCGTTTTTTTTTTTGTTTTGTTCAGCCTGTATTAGAGAGCTTCTTGACCTAACTTTGATATGGACCTTGCAGATGGTTTACGTATAGATGTAAATTTAGTGGGTAGATTTTCTCTAAATGAATAATACAATGAAGATGACAGCGCTACGTTAACTTTCGCCCATGGAGATCAGAATTTGGAATCGGTTGTGGAGATTTATTTGTTTCAATTCAATGACTTCTGCGTTGAATACTGCCATATATAACCCATTTTAGGAACCTGAAAATTATGTTCCGAAAATAGTTCAAAACCCTTGGATAATATAGAATAGGCATCACACTCTCCAGATATTATTCTACCGTTGCAGTTTATAAATAAATGGCACGTATATCATGGTACACAATACTCATAAATAAAAAAAACAAAAACAAAAACAAAACATCTCTAAGAAGCAATAAACCAATTCAAGTCTCTGGCTAACATTTTCCACTGATATGAAGTGGAAATATTATCTTAAATCAAACTACGCCCGCTTCCAGAAAAGTTGGTTCACTGTATCAAGCTTGATATTTTTTTTTTTTTCGCCAGAATCTATCTTTTTTCATTTATACATCAACCATTCATCCACGCATTGAATATTGCTATCATATCCGTTTTGGTATTTCTGCTATGTTTTTAGTGATTCATGCGAAAGTCCAAATAAGAGTCAGCAATGTTTTCGGTCTTGACCTGGCATTTCACGCTTCTGTCACATTTCAAACGCCGTAAGGCAGTTTCCTGTAACTTTTCTATGAATATGTTCATGTTAATTGTTCTGATGAGCTTTCCCTATTAGAATATCCACTTTGCACATTAAAGCTCAGTACTTGATTAGCAGCTAGTTCTCATCATTTTACTTTTGAAATTCCTAGATGTAACAATAAAGTCTATGCTAACAATGTCTTTTCTCGCACTTCTCGCTTGTGAGAATCTCTTCCTGCTTGTTGCTTTTCACTTAACTGTGATCTTCAAGAAAATTAAGGCAATGTCAATCGTTATCTTCTGCCTTCTTAATTCCTCTTCTGTCATTGTTTTCTCTTCTTAATAATGATTTTCTTTTTTTATATTGTTACATGCCCTTTCGTTTAGGTGGGTTTGTTTTCTTAATTGGGAGTTAAATAATTGAAAATAATGTAAGGGTAACTGTTAGATTTTATGCGTAAATATTTGAGAATAAGTTAAATTTAAGAACGAAAAGAGAAAAGAAATATTTCTAATTAATAAACAGCTATACATGTTGGAAATATATATTATTTCTGAAATAACATATGATTCATATGTCGGCTGATTGTCACAAATCCCATAAAAATTTAAAATTAAAACGGGCAGTATATGATTCTGCTTTTTAATTAACACGTGAATTAATAAATCAGCAAATGGCGAGGATGCCAGATTTTGTT
The DNA here is from genome assembly GCA_963932145.1 of Acanthosepion lycidas. NCBI lineage: Eukaryota > Metazoa > Mollusca > Cephalopoda > Sepiida > Sepiidae > Acanthosepion > Acanthosepion lycidas. The sequence goes on along the minus strand of OZ010581.1, from coordinate 51,339,076 downwards.
GTGAGAAAAGAGTTCTTCCTGAAATGATCCTCAATTTGAATATTCATCTCCTAGGGTAGGGTGTTCTACAATGCTGTGCTAGGAAAATTTTTCTCAGACACTACAACTGTCATAGGCAAAGTGTGACCGACCAGCCGCATATGGCCCGATTCGTTTTCTGAATGGCACGCCGAAGTCCATGAAAAAAAATAAGGTTTATTATTTTTTTTTATTTTTTTTTATTTCGCTTAGCCTTAACTTGTCCACTTAAACTAACTCCTGCGTAACCACATACATAAACAATTATTAAGCACAAGGTTTCTTGAATTTTGTAACTTTTCGTTGAAGGTAACGCCTCCATTCTTTTAAACGATCGATGATTTTCACAAGGAAGGCCATGCGTGCAAATATGATTTGCTTTAGAAAAAAAAAAAGTTCATAATACTTTTTTTTGTCTGGAGAAAAAATATATTTTCTGGAGTAGAAACACATTTTTTTCCATTAAGAAGAAATCTGTCTTTTTAATTTAAAACTTATTTTTGTATTTTCAAATGAAAAAATAAGAAACAAATCACATGCAACTGTGTCTTTTAACCACTTTCATCTATGATAAAATTATACAGGGATCTAATTTTTTTTTATAATTGAGAAAACTTTTTTCCCAAAACAATCAACCTCTCGCCATTTCTATGGAAGATGCTTACGCTGATGATCTTCTGTAATGAAAATGGACGTGTCAGCTTCAACAAAAAATACCTTGAATCTTTTTAGTACTGCGACCCGGCTTATGATGAGACGTATCTGATACGGCCCACTAGTCAGAAAAGGTTGCACATGCCTGCACTATATCCTCTTCATCATTGAAAAATAATTGGCAAAATTTACCTGCTCTGAAAGAAAATTGCCAATACTGATCACATGTGCAGTGCTATTTATTATTACAAGAAAAAAAAAACTCCTTTACGGCTTATTTGATTTTTCGTATGGAAAATAAAAAGTGTATTTTAGTGTATTAGCCTGAAAAGTGCTGTGGAAACTAAAGCAGTCGCATTAACTATATGGCCCACTATGAAAAAGGGGCGTAGTCAGCAAACATAAGTTCGACTGATATACTTAATCACATATGATGTTGTGACTATGTCATAAACTTGTAGAAGTAGAATAAGTTTACGAGATGGAAGGTTGAAAACTGATGTTTGTCATCGAATATCTAGAAATCTCAGTTAACATATAAAATAATAAAATGTCACATTAAGTCTTTAATCAAAGATATGTGTCCACAGAAAATATATTGAATTTTGAAAGTACAATGCCATTATATGAATTAACATTATTTTATTATTTTACGTTTTCCTAAATTGAACACTTTTTAGTGGAGCTTCAACCATTAGACAAGTTGTATCACTTAGACACTATAACGAATATCAGATGAAAAATTGATTACCTGTTTTAAAATGTTATTCAGTACTAAATAAGCACTGTATAAGAATCATTTTTGTACTAACCTCCGGCCTGTGCAACACTTAAGAGCCACTCATGATAGTGGATTACAAAATAATAAGTAAAGGGCACAGTATATATGTGAGCAAGATAACGGTTAACCTTAGACATGGAGAGGTTAAGATTATAGTGATCGTGGAAGCATACTCTTGAGATTTGCTATCACAAAATACTGGTTCATGTGGAGTAGCTGCTCACGTGGAACGTAGATATGACTAATAGAAAGCAAAGTCAATGGGTGTGGTTCAGTAGAATGTGCGTCTCTTAGCTGTGAAGATTAAACTACTTAAGCTTCCAAATAAATTTCTCGTTAATATTAGTTATAATAAGAGTTTGCTTAAGTTGAAAATTACATATAATATTCAGATACATATAAGTATTACTTACCTATTATA
>OZ010581.1:51302202-51332202 GCA_963932145.1 Acanthosepion lycidas | reverse complement strand
CCCTTTGTCAATTAATATTATCATTTACCCAAATTCTTAACATATATATATATATATATTCCAATTTCTCTCTCTCTCTCTCTCTCTCTCTCTATATATATATATATATATATATATATATATGTGTGTGTGTGCGTGTGTGTAGGGTGTGTTTACACGTTCGTGTTTTGATAAGGTAGCATAATATTTATACTGGAAATGATCCTTCCTACTATGTATACTCAGGCCACTTCGACATGGCGAATTAGCCAGTAAGCTAGATCAATTACTATTTGGCAATAAGTTCGATCCTGACTGCGAACTTCATATTCGCAGCATTGTGCCACCTCTAAGCTACGCTCAGTAAATCCTCATGCATATTTCATAAAAGGGAAATTCTCCACTCAGTATTTCTTTAACTCTCACACACAAATCATATATATATATATATATATATATATATATATATATATATATATATATATATATATATATATATATATGTGAAAATATTGTAGAAAATAGGAAAGAAACTGGTTTGGTAAATAATCCATAGTTCCTTAGTATTTTTGTTATTATTTTTAAAAAAATAGTGCTCGATACGAAAGTAGAGCATAAATATAATTATTTATTTAAAAATATGATTCCAACTCGCTACATAAGAGGTCTCATGTTTCAAAACAAGAGCCGAAAACTTCAAAATAATATTTGATGCATATATATATATATATATATATATATATATGCATGTATGTATGTGAATATATATATATATGCATGTATGTATGTGAATATATATATATGCATGTATGTATGTGAATATATTCCTAAATTTTTGCTTGAGGATGAAATAGGGAATATTACTTTAATTCAATTTAATTTTAATAATTATATTGAGGTTTTCACCTCGCGTTTTTGAAACATGAGAACTCTTATGTAGCGAAGGAATCATATTTTTTAAAAACAATTATATATATGTGTGTGTGTGCGTGTATAGACAAATAGACATATAAATAGATAAATTTGTGTATATATATGTATATGTGAGTCTGTGTGTGTGTAATATATATATGTATAAAGACAAAACGATAACTTTGAAATAATTATTAATAAACGAATTAAAAATATTAGTTTTCCCAAGTTTTTAATTGAGAAACGCTCATATTCTTAAGTTAAAAAGTTTTGAAAATATAATTTTGGCTTTTGTTTATAAATACTTTTTTGCAAAATAAAATCTTTACATTGATTAAATCAATCAAAATACGAAACGCGTTGGCTAAGATAAGTTTACAGATTGTCCTTTAAAATATATATCTTTTAGTCATATCTGATTTTTTGCATACGCACATGCTCTCTCTCTCTCTCTCTCTCTCTCTCTCTGGCACACACATACATTCATCCATACATACATACATACATACATATATTTATATATATATATATATATATATATATATATATTAGGTTGGTGCAAAAATAATTTCGTTTACTAACATATGTTACTATGTGAGAAAACGAAATTATTTTTGCACCAACCTAATATATATATATATATATATATATATATATATATATATATATATATATATATATATATCAACCGGATGTCTAGCCACACTTATTAGCTGTGAACCAGCGAAACAGTCTGTCTGTTGATGACGTTATATATATATATATATATATATATATATATATATATATATATATATATATATATATATATATATATATATGTATATTCCCTAATGAACTCATAAAAATAGAACCCAACAATAAAACCATTTTCCAGATAATTTACATAGTTGTCAGCATATGAAACAGCCAACCATACAAATTACAAATTGCGGAAATCAAACGCGTACAACAATTTAGATATATGGGAAGTGTTTTCAGAAAAGTAGCAAAGCGCAGCACTAAAATACGAATGTACATTTTGATAGCGGAATATGCCTTTCCGAACCTGACCAAAGTATTATTATAAAGCATGAAAATTTCTTTAGAAACAACAACAAAAAATGATTACTCAACTGTTACGAAATATCCCGCCTTTTAAGTTACAGTGAACGATGGTCAATCTCCTCACAGATTAAGAAGCCACTTGAATCGACAGAAATATTGTTCTGTAGAAAGAAGTTCATAATTCCATGGACCTTAACATCTAAGCAATAACGGCATTTCAGAGGATATGGTTTTAAGAAATGGACACTTACAGTTAACACCCGAAAGAGAAAGCTGCAATTTCTTGTGTAGTTAATGAGGAAAGAGGGCTTGGAAAATCTGATACTTATCGCACATATTTAACGCAAAAGAGACCAAAGAAAACAATGCATAACCTGCCTAGAGAGCTTGACAGAAAGGTGTTTAGGATAGATAAACACGGAAATAATATATTACGCGCTACGAAGTACAGGAAATTGTAGAGAGCCGCGTTCACCAAAATCCTGAAAGGACGCAGCACAAAGAAAAAGAAGAAGAAGAAAAAGGAGAAGGAGGAGGAGGTGGTGCTGGAGACGGTGGAGGAGGGGAAACAAGAAGAACGGTAAGGAGGAGTAGGAGGAAATAAGAAGACGAAGAAGACGAAGAAGACACGGAACGTCTTGATGATTGTGTGAAACCGTATGAGATAAAAGCAAAGAAAGGAAAACAATGCAAAATATTTCATAAGTGCACACTTCACTTTGTGCATTTCTCTTTATATGTGTGTCTAAATCTGTATATATATATATATATATATATATATATATATATATATATATATATATATATATATATATATATTCTTGTCTTTTCCTAGTTAGCATCCGATATTCCTTCCAGCCTCTGTGCAATTTATATCGTTTTTGTCTTGATCGTATTGTCTATTTAAAATTATTATAATATTTTGTTGGGTTTTTTTTTTTGTTTTTTTTTTTTTTCTTTTCTGTCTTCTCTCTTTTGTCTTCTCCCTCACTTGACTGAATCAGTCTTTCTCTTTCTTTCTCAATGTTTCTTATTTTCTAATCTTTCACTTCCATTGTTTGTTTTTTTTTGTTTGTTTTTTATCTTCACTTTCCATTGTTCCGTGTATTTACAGACATTTTTTTTCTTTCCTCTTCCGTTACCCTCTCGCCATCGATCTCTGATTGCATTATTTCTCTTCCCCGCTTCTTTCACACTCAATAATTTACATCCACCTCGGTTATACCAATCTTTTTGTTGAATGGCATCCAGTTCTTTATTATTTTCATTTCATATCTTCAATTTCTCGCTCTTCCGTTCTCAACATTATTTTTTCCTCTATTTAATTATATCTTTATTTCCTATTTTCCATTTTATCGTTCTCTTATTGCATAAATAATTGACATTCTTTAATGAGGCGCCTCCATATTATTAGCTTTTTGTAATTCATCAATATATACTTTATCAAATTTTCATTAAAATTATATGAACACCTTTTTGTCGAACTTGTAATTGTCGCATTGTTTTATTACTGGAATTTCTATCTCTTGAAGGTATGAATATAATAACCTGATAGTTAAATTTTCGAAACGGGAATAAATGAAGTGCTTTAAATAATGGAAGTAAAAGAAATGAGGTCCATCGATAATGTTTCTATGTATTAAGCCTCAAAAAAACTTTTAATCTTTTTTACGATCTTAGAAGACATGAAGGCTTATTTTCCTATCAAGGATTTCTTAAATTTCATGAAATACCTTAATCAAGCACATCCAAAGATACTCATATAAACATGCTTTTTTGGCGAATAAAAGTTATTGCCAAACACAGACAAGTTTTGCTATATATCTGGGTTTCTCTGTACACGCCTCATCGTGATGAATGAGGGTAATCGGGTAGCACAACCCCCCACTGATTTTTCCGAATTTTATATAAATTAAATTTAAATTAAAACAATGGAATGGCTCCTATCGAAAATATAGTAGGAGAAAATCAGAAGATGGAAGTCGCATCGACAATATCAAATGACAAAATATAGACGCCAAGTTGAGCAAGAAATCGCCAAACAATGGGTCGTGCCTTTCAGTAAATATTTGTTGCAAAAATTCAACTGTAATATCAATGTTGAAATCTACTCATAAATTAATTCAATCAAATATAGAATCGAATACGTATCAAAGAGGTCAGGTTAACTGTTTTTGTAAAAGAAACTCCCTCCACTGAAAATTGTTTTCCCTCTGCGTTAAATTTATTTTTAATTTGAACAAGAGAATGACTCCTATCCAAAATATAGTAGGAGAAATCCGGAAGATGGAGGTCCCATCAGCAAGATCATTGACACGTTTTCTCCACAAAGCATAACAATGATTTAAAATCAATCATTATATTCTAGCCAAAAAAAAAAAATGTGTGGGACTCAGTAAGGCGCTGGTAATTCGGTTAGCATATAGACAGCATATCTTCATTCAAACCTCTTTCATTGAATAATATAGACATTCTATCCTTTCCAGTTTTATAATCAATTTCATCAAATTCTTCAAGGAAGGCACCGTAGGTTTTTCTAACCCTATGTACTTTCGATGTTTTCCAAGATCATCTTCATGAGTAAACCCAAAGATAAACTTATTAGAACGGCGATAAAATTTGCATTCAGTTGTGATGGTAATTATATATATATATATATATATATATATATATATATATATATATATATATATGAATGCGCTTTATTTTCGTTATTGTTAATTTATCCGTTGTAATTATGGAATTTTTAGAACAACAAGTGTTTTACTATGTGATGGGATCTTACCCATAATAATAATAATGGACTATTCCATACTTAATAAATACTGCGCCTCAGGAGTAGGCAAAAAGTCAGTCTTTCAAGTTTTGACCGACTGTTCGGTTATACTCTCATCCTACGGATGGGAGGAACCCGAAGGAGGCTACGCCGAAGAGCGGAGTCTCTTTCGGATAGGTAAACCGACCCTGAACCCGTTTATACGGGTTTAATGGGCATATTTTTGGCAGAGCCCACGGGCTCGGAGTGCCCACGTTAAAAAGGCCTTGTGCCACATGACACCCTAGTTGGGTGGACTGAATATCGTCAGTCGTTCACTTTCTGAAAGACTGTTCGGTTGAACTCTCATCCTTCGGGTGGGGAGGATCCAGAAGGAGGCTACGCCGAAGGGCGGAGTCTCTTTTGGAGAGGTAAACCGACCCTGAACCCATTTATACGGGTTCAATGGGCATATTTTTGGCCGAGCCTATGGGCTCGGAGATCCCACGTTAAAAAGGCCTTGTGCCACATGACGCCCTCGTGGGTGGGTGACTGAATATCGTGAGTCAGTAGTTCAAGTCGAGTCAGTAGTTCAAGTCGAGTCAAGAGTCGTGTCAGAGGCAGTCCGAAACAGAGTCGCGTTCTGACAATTACTGCAAGATATTGGAATAGTGATACTGGTCGAGACTACATTGTTCTCTCTACTAAACCTGATTGTTCATACTAACACTTCTACTTCTCTGTATATATCCCTGTTTGTAATATATCTGTGTTATTCCATACCTGTGTTCGAGTTCTTCTTTATTGGTTCTACCTTGGACTATCACCGTGGTACAAGGAATCGGACCATAACACACTATAAGGGAGCTGACCGGAAATTAATATAAATGAAAATGCCATTAAATATTTGTTATATGCACTTTCATATATGCGTAATAATTTTTGTTGAATGTTGGATGGTTGATTTTGATAAAGATGGTCTCGTGAATTTGAAGTTTTTGTTTATTATTTTCATGGTGTCGTATTTTGGTGTTGTTAACCAGTAGTTTTCAGTACTGTGAAGTTGGACATGAATGTGTTTCTAATGGTAAGTATATATCTATACTATTCAATGAAACATATCTGTGTATTAGTGCTTTTGTACATGCGGGTGTATATTTTTGCGCGCGAATCTGTTTCATCGAACAAATCTGACCAGATAGCGTTGTTTCATTATTTATTATGATTTACTTTACAGGGACAATTGTTTTTCCTAGACTTTGTTAATACCAAAATTTTCCAAACGTTTGTTTATTCTGGGCACATTCGCTTAAACTGTTCAGGGATTATCTGTCACATTAATAAAAGCTTAAGAAATGGCGCGTAAATATTATAGCAATACAACAAAATAATAACACTTGAAAGTTTTACCAAAAGCGATCAAAACCAACAAGGCTAGAGCGTCATGTTTGTCCTGCTATTTATCACATTAATATGATGAGTAAAAACATATATTTTTCACAAATATATTCACCGACAGCTTCATATTCCTATTCATTTAATATAGTAATGTTTATTGCGGATGTCGGGCAGTTACCTCCCAAAAATTGTATTCTTCGGAGAGCTCGAGACCAGCAGCCGCCCACGTGGAGGCACAAAAAACAATTTCACGACTGCATTCAGCGTGCTCTAGTCTCCTGCAATATTGATCCAACACAATTCGAGAACCCCGCAAGGGATCGGATCGGCTGGCGGTCTCTCTGTATCGACGGAGTGGCGCACTTCGAGGAGGAGAGACGAGGAGAACACGAGGGGAGGGGACATCAGCGTCATCTGCCAGTTCCGCACCGGGCATGATTCCCTACCACCTGTGCCCGAGAAATTGTCATCCGCGAATCGGGCTGCTAACTCATTTGGCAGCCCACCGAAGACGGACGGAGATAGAAAGGACAGCGTCGTCGTCAGCAATGACGGACAGCCTAAGAGAGAGTTTATTAACAATAGGGGTGTCAAACATACGACTCGCGAGCTTGAATTGGCCTGCTGCAAGGGTTTCATCCGGCCCCGGAGATGAATTTGAAAATTGTAAAAATTATATAGTTTTTAATTTATTTTTTTTTTAATTAATTAATTCAATATCTAAAAACTTTTTTCTTTTCTGAGGCCAACATTTCGGCCTATTTTACCTTACCAAAATGTCTTTGCCAAAAAGGTGAACAGTGGATACAGAATGTAGATCATTTCAAGAAAAGTGGTCCTTTTCTTATTTATTTTTAGATGTCAATGGGAAACCTTTGTACTTGGTGTGTTCAGAGCAGGTTTCAGTGCTCAAAGAATATAACATCCGGCGCCACTATGCTACCAATCATGCCGAAATATACAATAACTTGCAAGGGAAAATGAGAAGACAGAATGTAAATAAATTGTTAGCGGATCTGAAGAAACAACAGTTTGCCTTAAACTAAAGCCTTGCCTTAAACTAAAGCCGAGATATCAGTCAGTCACCAGTATAAGCTAGCTAGATTGTTGCTAAAGAAATACCAATAGTATCAATGCAGTAATGTGAGGGTCAGTTAGTGAAAACATACATACTGAAGGCTGCAGAAATCGTATGCCCTGAGAAGCGACAGATTTTTGCCAACATTAGTCTGTTGAGTTACTCTGTGGCAGATAGAATTTCAGGTGTTTCTGAATATTCGAACAGGAAAATGAAGCACAAAGTCAAGTCATTTATTGCCTTTTCGGTTGCAATTGATTAGAGCACGCGCAACTGGTCATATTGATTTGTGGTGTAGATGAGAATTTGACCGTCACTGAGGAGTTCCTGGAGTTGGTTTCTATGATGCAAACCACAAAACAAAAAGCCATTTTCATCTCTCTCGTCGGAGTTCTGGATCAGGGTCGGAGTGGACTGGGCCTGTGCTCTCAGCATGGCTACAGATGGCACCCCATCAATGATTGGGAAATAGCAGGTGTTCTGAAGGATATTTCAAACTGCAAATAGCGCACGTGATTTTTTGATATTTCGCTGCGTTTTGCACTAGGATACATTGTGTTGCATGTCTTCAAAAATGGGTCCCATCATGGAAATGATTCTCTGACCAATTAATTTCATCCCAACTAGAGGTCTGAATCACCGTCAGTTTGACAATCTTCTCAGTGATATAGGCGTTGCCTATGACTGGCTATATCATAACGAATTAAGGTGGGTAAGCCGATGTGCTGTGTTGAAGCGTTTCTTTAATGTACGAGAAGAAATTGAACATTTCATGGAGAAACGCAGCAAACCAGTGTTGGAATTTCGATCACCAGAACGGTTGCATAATTTAGCAATTATCGTGGATATTAGAGAGCACTTGAATAATCTGAACAAAAACTGCAAGGTCGTAAAATGTTGTCACACTGTATTTTGAAAGTATACGCGCATTCAAGTTAAAGATACATTTGGGGGAGGTATAACTGTCAGGTGGTGACCTACTCGTTTTCAATGTCTTAAAATATGGTTGCGACCGCAGATAATGTTGACATTAATCAGTACAAAAATAATAAAACCAAATTACTGCGAAATATTGAGCAACGGTTTCAGATTTTTGATTAACTTGAAACAGATTTCACAGTTTTTCGCTCGTCATTCACAGTCAATGCATCTGAACTGCCCGTCAACATCAAACTTGAAATGATTGAATTACTGTGATTCAGATTTGAAGAACTAATTTACTTCAGTAGGCATGGACCAATTTTATCAATAACTCTTTTCAAAGTAGCCCAATTTGAATGCCTTTGCTGCGAAAGTGTTGTGCATGTTCGGGACTACCTACCTTTATGAACAACTTTACACTGTAATGAGCATCAATAATACAAAGCTGCGCGCATCGCTCACATATAAACACATAAAACACATCCTGAAATTGGCTGCTACTCAGGATTTGGCGACTTATGTTTATGCAATTGGAAAAGAAAAAAGACCAAATTTCATGAAAATAAAATGATAAAAATAAAAGCACTTTTAATGTTTTTCTTTTTAATTTATAAATTGTATACATTTAAAAGGCAGTGTGATAACTCAGGCTTCTTTAACTGTTACCACTTTCATTTGGTAATTCTTTTACAAAGAAAATTGTTCTTTAAACATGAAAATTTTCAGAATGCACTGTTTTACACTAAAACAAAAAGAACATTTCCAATTTGTTTTTTATATTTTCCTATGCCATGATTTCACTGGCTCGCCCCACTGAAATTAGTTCGATAATGTGGCCCGTGAGCTATGCTATCTGCGTATTCCCCAAACTGTCTGGAAAATACGCTGCTAAATATTAGGTTGGTGAAAAAATAGTATCGTTTTTTGACGTTAAAAAAATATGTCAAAAAAAGATATTTTTTTTTTGCACCAACCTAATACTTCAGTATTTTAAAAGTGATTTAATCAAAATATTTGACCATCCATGTTGATCATTCCATAACGAAATTTCTTGATATATCTCTCCGCAAATACAATCCGGATTTGGATAAAGTCGTCATTGAATGGAGATTTCGAACAATGGACAAATTTAACGAGGAAATTGATAGCAATATTTATATATATATAATATATAACGGTCTCCTCAAGAGCAGCGACTGCACTGTAAAATATGTGACTTTTTCAAGAGAGTAAGCTAAAATGATTTACGGTGTCATTGCCAAGAGTAAAATATTTTTCTTTAACCCTATTTTATTAGTTTGACCAGAAAGATCTGACTCAGGAAGTTGAAAGAAATCAACAAATATTTATCTCTGTCTGATAGATTTTCCAATGCGGACTCCATTTCGGGGTTTTTTCCACATGGTCGCACTAGCAACGCTAAACTGTATTGCCAGCAGCTAGACCGCGTGTTCGATAAACTAAAGAAGGAATATCCTGCTTTGGTCAATCGTTTTTTGTTTTTTTTTCAGAAAGACAATGCAAGTCCAGACATTGTCAGGTTCACTTAGATGTTCAAACCGATGGACAGTGTTGAAATTCTACCACATACAATTCAGTCTCGATGCTACCGATTGACTATGACCATTCCGCTCATTAGCATACTTTATCCGCGACCAGCGATTCAACATTTTTGATGAAGTGAAGGAAGCTTGTTTACAACATTTTTTTTATTTATTCAAAGCCAGCAGACTGGTTCAGATTCGAATAATGGTTGATCGCTAGCCGATGATCGCCGAGAATGATCGAATTTATTTTACAGAATAAATTTTGCTGCTGCTCCATACAATTTCTTTGTTTTCTTTCCGCTTCTAAGTCAGGACATTCTGTCCAACCTAATATTAATGCGGGTGTTATCACAGCATTACTACGGCGTTGTTTTCAAGCTTCATATTTGAAATGAAAATATCTCGCATGTAGTAATTCATTTTCTTTTGCCTATTGTTTTGAATGGTCTTTCTTGTTGTTTAGATTAAATATAATGGAAAAAATGACCAAGAAAAATCGAAATGAATGCCCAATCTTAAGAATGAATTTATCAGATTCGAACGTTCAATTACGCAAAAACTGTTTTCATTTTACTTACACTATTTACATATTTCGAACTGAAAATTTTATTTCGTCCACCTGGGTAGATTGTTCGAAATTCCAATCAGCTGAAGAAGGCCGGTGCGTAAAATAGCCGAAACGTCGTGAATAGGACAATAAAGAGGAAAACAACAGTTCGAAAAATGCTAATAGTGTAAATAGTTACAATAACTCATCAGAAAAATATAAACAGATGTTTTCATTTTATTTTCAGTAAACAAATAAACTGCATATAATTTACAGAAATATTTTGACTAAAACCGGGAATTGCTTATAGAAAGCTATTCAGCAAACTACGTCAGTAAACATAGAAATATAATGATAATTATTAAGGAAAAAACTGAGTTAATTGAGCTGACCGTTTTCGTTCGGAAATCTCAGATGAAAATTCAGACAATAACTGTTTGTGAGGCTACATATTTATTGATCCCATGAATACACATCATTCAAAGTCGTATAGTTATTAATTCCTGCTTATGTTTGTATTTTCAATTTTTCTCGTTCATTCCTACGTATCTTGTTCCTCCATCGTGAACCTCTTACATATTCTGTTTATAGTTGCTCTTCCTTTCACGAATGTCTGTATCTTTCGGTTTGCTTTTCACATCTGCCTCTAAGTCCAATGTCCGTTTCTTTTCCATTCTCCGATTTTATCAGTTTACGCGTCTCATGTGTTTTCTTTTACGTATTTTTTTTTTCTTTGAGATGCCGTTTGCTTCCAGAATTTATTTCCATGTTTTTCTTTCTGCATTTTGTGTTGCTTTTTCAGCATGGCTTTCCAAACAGAAAAAATATTTTTGTCTTCGATTTCTAAATTTAGTCATTATTCCTTAATTCTTTCTTTCATTTCAGTCTGTTCTTTCTTTCCCAATATTTTTCACATTTCAATATTTTTTTCTTCTTTTTCTCGGGTATTCTTTCTTATTTTTAACCCTTAAAGGATTCTTCATATATTTCGTTTTTTTTTCTTTCATATTCACACATTTTTGTCTAATAGCCCCTTTTAGTTGTATCACTACTTCCTAACCAGTATTTACTGAGGTAGATATATTCTATTCATAATGCCCGTCTTTTTTATGCAGCAAATTATTTCTCCCTTACTGAAAACTTCCCGTGGAGCCCTTCATTAATTTTTCCATTTTTGTCCGCTTGGGAATTAAACTTTTTCCTATTTTTTTTTTATTGCAATTGATAATCCTATGCCTGCTATTATTTTCCCAAAATAAATCTTAACAAAAAATTGAATGCAGAAGTTTGCTACATTTTTGTCTGTCTATTGGCCGATGTCTCTATCTCACAACAAACACACATGGCCCCTACTCACATTATATATATATATATATATATATATATATATATATATATATATATATATATATATATATATATTGTTAATTTGAGCAGCACCTTGTAATCAGAGGGAGATTGGTGTGAGTAAATATTATAAAGGATTTAGTATTGTAAACGATTTAGTACAAAGTAAGCGGTTTATTATATATATATATATATATATATATATATATATATATATATATATATATATATATATATATATATATATATATATATACTATATGTGTGTGTGTGTGTTCGTATGTCTGTGAGTGCATATAAATTTATTTGACTTAGCTGATTGGCGTAACCTTCAGCATCACGACTGGTAGTATTTCGGAGATTCCAGCAATCACTGTGTTCACTCGCGTATATGAATACACACACACGCACACACACACACACACACACACATATATATATATATATATATATATATATATATATATATATATATATATATATATATATATTATGTTGGTGCAAAAATAATGCCATAATAATGTCGTTTTTTGACGTATTTCTTTGCACCAACCTAATATATATAAAACATTTCTGAGTATATGCGTTTCCGTCTACGTGGTCTGCCGACAAGATCAGCATGAGTAATCCTTTAAGTAAGTTCGATCTTCACTGGGTTAATCCTCTTTGGTGACCATTGACAGATTAGGTTTTGCTTCATTGATATATAAATCCTCTCCGTCTACATACAAAACTATCTCTCACACACAATCTTGCAAATATATATATATATATATATATATATATATATATATATTTCTATCTGAAGAGAAGAGTTGAACACTTCGGTGTTCACGAAATAAATTATAATCGTAGTGGATAATAAAGTTTCCGCTATCTTATTATCATTATAATGCTCTGTATTCTACAATGAGCTCTCCCTGGATTTATATTCACTTCGGAATTATCCCTTCCAGTCACAGACTGGTAAGACATATATATATATATATATATATATATATATATATATATATATATATATATGTATGTATATATATATATATATATATATATATATATATATATATATATATATATATATAATAGTCGTTTATTGTTATTAACAATTGCTTTAATTGTACAACAGAATTTCAGTTAAGACAACATTACCTTCTATTTAAATTTATAATATCTTACAATCAAAACCTCAGCGGAATAGATTTTCCTATGTGCAGTAACTGTTATATCTCTTTCTCCATGGGAGTTTCTTTACTACATTTTTGTTTAATGTAGCATGGAATGTCTTAAGTGGTCCACCCCTTTTTATACAAGTGGACTCGCTCAGTGTGTACTTGTACTGCTGCCGGTGAATACCCGGATTCAGAGTGAGAACGTGAGGTAACCGCTTGCTAGGAGTCACAGTTGCGAGCACGTACTCATAAGGAAGTCATACTTCGATACTGAATTTCCCAGACTGTATATATATTATTATTGCTACGAACCGCATTTCTGGATCTACTAACCGTATTACCAATTGTATTATTACGTCAATACATTTATTTGCTATATTTCATTCCTGCGTTTGTCATTCATTTGAGACCGGATTTCATCCCGGAATCCACAACAGAATGTCAAAATCCTTATTATTATAGTATTATTTTCCCTTGTAATTAAATATGCAATCCATTTTATTTGTTGCTAAAGTTGGAACAATTATTATCTAGAAAACGAATACTTGCACTCTCAAAATAGTATCTGGTTTTAATTAACTGGGCAAATTTATTTTTGTGTTCATCCGTTTTTATTTAAAAAAAAATGAAGCTTACTACTTAGACACGGGTTACATTTTCACCAATGTACATTTGTCAGGAGTGGTTATGCCACCGTTTGGGACATTTGGAAAGGGTTTTAAAACCGTACTCTTTGATCCAAGGTTGCGAGAGAAATTGATTAGATAGAACCATTTGTGAGCCGTCGATAACTTTGCTAGCACGAAGAGAGAAGTTATCGTGACCATCCGATTACGCCGTATAATGCGCTCTATTCTAGACACTCTAAATAACGTTACCTCAGCATTTTTGCAATATACACCACGGGATACGGGTTCTGAACAAACTCAAATATATCTAAACAGGCATCTGCAAAATGTATTGTCTAGCCATGCTAGGCAGACGTACATACTGGGATACGTGTGGGTAGGCATCATATATATATATATATATATATATATATATATAGTATATATATATATATATATATATATATATATATATATATATATTGCATCTATGTTTTGCAGATTTTTTGACAGGCATTTTTTCTCTCTATCAGATATTCTACATATTTATATCCCTCTATCACTTTCATTTCTCTCGCGCATTCGTATATGTTCATATCCTGCTAGAGACTCTTTTCTAAATATCTTCGTTAGTATATTTTTTCTAGAGATCGTTTTTATAACGTAATTTTCATTCATTCATTTTTTTCCTTAACTTTATCTTTATCTGTTTAATTATTAATCTTCCTAAAATTATTTTCTCCCGCATTTCTAGCCTTCGTTTTACTTTTTTTTTCCCAATCCTATTAACTTCATTCCAGGCTCTCTTTTCATCCATTTTTCCCCTTTTCATTATTCTCTTATTTCAGTAATATTTTCTATCTGTGTCTCTTTTTCCCGTTCTCCTTCTGTTACCTTCGCCCTTTCTATATATCATTGCGTTGAGTGTTTCTTCTCTTGCATTTTTATAGTAGGCTTTCGGCTTCCTTCTTGCAGACATTGTCTCCCAGTTGTCGATATTAACTTTACATTTTCACGCTTCACTTGCCTCTGAAATTCCTATTCTTCGTCTTCCCTGATTCTAGCCGCCATTGATTTACTCACATTCCTTATTTATATCTCCTCCTTCAAAAGCCGAAGAGTTCCCTGCAAGTTTTTCCCGCGTGCCCGTATAGCTGTCAGTCTGTCTCGCGTATTTATGCTTCGACATATAAAACCAGGTATTATTTGAAGTTTGAAGAATACATTCTTTCGCTAAGGTTTTTATTTCGGATTCTTACAATTCTCATCCAAGTAATTCCCCAGTCTTACGCCATCAAATTATACAATTCTCAGGTAAGCAAGTTGTCACAATAACATGGCGTCGGATTGTTTGATGGCGTAAATCAAGTTTTGTATTTGAAAGAAAATAAAGACCTATTTTCAGATAATTGAACATTGCTTATTTTCAGATAATTGAACATTGCTTTATTTTTAGATACTTAGATCAAGAACTGTGGACTCAAAATACGCTAACGTAAATATACCAAGTTAAAATATAAGGTAGCTACCAAGTGACTGAAATAGATACTTGTTTCATACTGAGGAGAAAATTATGTGATGGTAATTTTCTAAGCGTAGTTTAGATGTGGTACGATGCTGAAGGTATGGGGCACCCAGTGAGGACTGGACTTATTCATTCAGAAACAAAAATGCCCTTTTTCTTCAAAGAATCAAAACAGTGCTATTAAATGAAATAAGAACTACATGTCACCGGGACTGATCAATGTACACTTCTTTTACACTAACAAACTGTACTTTCAGTTAATCATAAGACTTCTCCCCTTTAGTGTGTGAGCGTCTTGTTTTTTCCTGTCGCCAGAATACACTCGCAACCCTTATTTTTCTGTGGGGCGGAGGGGACCTAGTAAAATATTTCATATTTTAGTTTGAATGTTGTATTTTATTTTCGTTACTGTGTTCCTCTCCCCCTCTTCATTTCATCTCATATATTTTTATCATATAGATTCCAGAGTGTGTGTGTGTCTGTTTGTTCTGAGATAGAATGTAAGTCAATAACATTGCTTGTTTGCAAAAGTGTTATATATTTTTACATCTTTCTAAAACTAAATTAAAACGATGAAAATTTACCCCAAAATTTAATTTATCTCAATTTCCAAAAAAAGAAAGGTTTATAAGTGTGTCTGAAAGTAACTGCTTCGGAAGTTGTCACCTTTTAAAAAAAGGGAGTTACCACTCTGAAGCGGGTGCAATTGGCAAGCCCTAAAGGAAATATAAATATGCATAAGCGTAAAATTCTTGCTTATATACCGTAGCCCTTCCATTAAACACTCAATTCCTAATAATTTGCCGTCTTAGGTATGACGATAAAATACATCCGCATCCTGGATAGGACGATAAAATTCGTCCAACAGCGAAGCCTCTGACCAGGAAGTTTTGAGGAGCGTGGAACCACCTCTTAATTGCTGGTGTTCCCAGGTTCACCATGACCCGGGGTAGTAGCACCCAGCTATTACCGCAAATATGGGCAAATAGTTAACCCCCAAAGGAGGTGGGGGGGGTCAAAACACTATGAAAATGTAAAAAAATGGTTTTCATACCAGAAATACTTTGTAAAATATTGGCAGCGATATATTTTGAAAAAAATGTTACCAGACATACAGTTTTGAAAAAAATATTACCAGCAATACAGCTGTGAATTTTTTTTTACCAGCAATACATTTCTGACAAAAAATATTACCAGAAATACACTTATGGAACAAAAATATTACCAGCTATACATTTTTGAAAAAAAAATATTATCATCTATACATTTTAAAAAACACTCTAAATGATATTAATATTAAATCCGTGATAGCATTTGATGTGTCAGCGGGGCTCAGAGAACGCTAATTGCATTACCTTCAAAATGGCGAAACCCTTCTTTAAAATGTAGCTACATTCTGGGTGGTTACTTGCAGACAGTTATAAAACCGACCAAGGTCCACTGTTGTGTCTTTCGTGTTAAATATACTTATGTCTACGTTTTCTATTCTAACGTAAAGTTGACCAATGTCTGCCATTTTGAATCTGGTGTGAACTGTATCAATATCTACGTTTATTATTTCTATAGAGATTTTCCAAGCGTAGCTTAGATTTTTTTTTTTAAGCGTTTCGCCCCAAGCAAGGCGGGAAGCCACTAGGACGCAAGGGGTTACAGAAAATTTGGAGCAAGATCAGATAGGAGTGATAGAAGAAAGGATGAGAAGGGTAGTGGATAGATCAAGGCAACTGGAGATATCGATTGACATTACATTTGAATAGCTGGAGATTTTAGCTCTCAGGGAAACTGGAATATGGAAGGGAGTTCCACAGACGAAAGGTGCGAGACATGAAGCTATTGGAGTAGAAGAGACGTCTACATTTAGGATTTTCGACAGTGAAAGGGTGAGAGCGGGATGCCAGCCTCGTAGGGCGCTTGAACTCATGAAGTTTGGGAACTAGCGAATGCAGCTCCTCGGACAAATGCCATGAAAGTATTTGTAAAACACAGAGAGAGAGGCGACGGCGCGTCTGTGAGAAAGTGACTGTAGACGAGATGCCAGAGCATGGCCAATTATATTGCATATCCGCCTCTGTAGCCTATCAAGAACCCCGAGGCAAACAGAAGGGTCTCCAAACCATATATGGCAGCAATACTCCATGCAAGGGCGAATTGTTGATTTTTAGATCTGGATGGTCGATTCCGGGGAGAAAAATTTCCTGGCGCGGTACAGGGAGCCAACTTTCGTTGCGGTGGACGAAGCAAGTGACTCAGTGTATTTGTTCCATCTCAGGTCAGCAGTCAACGTGAGACCGAGCAGCCGCAGGGAGGTGTTCTCAAGAAGTTGAGCGTCAGACATTCTAATGGGGGGCAGGGAAGGATGTCTGTGGTGATTAATAGAGAGCATGTGGCACAAGGTCGAAAGTATGGGCGCCCAGTGAGGATGGAACTCACTACACAGTCGTAATTGTCCTAACGAGACAAGCTTTCTAACCATTACACCACACAGAGGTGCACTTCTGTAACTTCTATTTACTGTGTCTACTTTTACTCTTGGGTCCGTAATGTAAACCATACGTATAACTATATTATTGAATATTGACTCTAGTGTAAACTCGATAGATCTATCTATCTATCTATCTATCTATCTATCTATCTCTCTCTCTCTCTCTCTCTCTCTATATATATATATATATATATATATATATATATATATATATATATATATATATATGTGTGTGTGTGTGTCTTTTTTTATTCTAATGTAAATCATACCTACGTTTACCTTTTCGAATCTAGGATAACTGGAACTATGTATACCTTTTTGCCCCAAGTATAAACTTAGATAAAATTGAACTTTTTTTTAACATGTTCTAATCAGAACCGGGGTCAAATTCTTTTAATCTAGTATATTGGAAAATTTCAACGTATCTATCAATTTATTGACATATAATTCTTATATTCCGATTTATACAACATCAAGATTTAATATATCCGTTAATTAACTGACTAACCGAGCTACAACCTGTTCATTGCATGAGGAAAGAACGCTAGCTTTTTCATATCCACACATAAGTGAAACTCTCCAAATATAAGCAAATTTTGGTTACATTTTCCTTTATGTTTAGGCGATAAATTCTGAGATTGTAATATTACGCAATGACTTGGTGCACACATTAAATCTTAAGTTTGCGTTTGGCAGAAAAGATATAGACTACAACGCTTCTATCACTGCAGAAACATTGCAAGATATTTCATCATATAATAACATTCCCAGTAATATAGAATCAGAGAAAAACAGAGATAACAGCAAAGTATTTATAATACTAGATCCAATTTTATATTATCTACTAAAAAATAATGAACGCCATACTGTAAAACTGGAAAGAATCCGGATTTAATAATTAATGTTGTATCAGGTAAACAAAGAATCATCCGTGCCTAAATTATTTTAGACAAATACATTATTAAATCAACAATATTCTCATTATCAGAGAGTTGTTCTAAAATAAGGTAAGAATAAAAATCACAGACAAACTCCACGATAGTCTTAACATGAATATAGGATTTAGCAATGGGTAAAATAATAAGGGAAGTCCAATATTTTTCAAAGAATATACTCGCAAAAATATATCCTTTTATGCTAATTCAATCTGAAGGATCCGATCAAATAAATGTCTAACCCCCAGTCAGCCACTTGTCGTGACTAATACTAGGTTTGCCACGCCTACATTTTTCTCAGCTGTGATTGGTTAAATAATAAATACTGTTTATCACAGGACAATTTACTGATCGCAGCCACCACACTGAATTTTTCCTACCGTTAATTCCACAAACATGCTTTTGTTAAAAAATCACCGATTGGTTAATTTTTCATCC
Organism: Acanthosepion lycidas; assembly: GCA_963932145.1. Lineage (NCBI taxonomy): Eukaryota > Metazoa > Mollusca > Cephalopoda > Sepiida > Sepiidae > Acanthosepion > Acanthosepion lycidas. Next base: position 51,313,514 of record OZ010581.1, on the reverse strand, counting down.
AATCATATATTTTCTGTGTTCTTTCAAATTTCTCCCGCCTTTGTTCCTGGAGCCTACCGGTAGTAATAAAAGCGACGTTTCGTTCCAACAATAGACAGTAGAATTCAGCAACTCACACGCCTCTACACAGACTAATCATTCTACTCACTGCGCTCACATAGATACAGAACTTGAATTACTTTTCACCACCAGTTCTCTGTGAACAAGCCAAGTTACAAACAACACTTATACAGATAACACACAACTGAATTAACTGTATGTTTTTCTGAATGCAACATTCTATTTCAACATAGAATTTTGAACATTTTATTCAAGAAACATATTTAGTTACATTTTATCTTATTCAAGCTAGCGGATAAAAGGAAACTACTTTCTTTTCCTTAATATTCACACATTACAAAAATTGTTTTGTATATGTTGATTATAATATTTTTTTTTTATCCTTGAAACAAAATTTTTTTTTTTCATTGTTTTTCCTTGATTCAATAATGTATGAATGTTAAATGTTCTTCAACACGCGGCCATATTAATCTTTTCAACATAAGCAACAATTACAAACTAATTAGCTAAATACCAAATTTTGTCAGTACTCTTTGAACAAGGGAGATACATTTATACATGTCTGAGATTTTTAGATGGTCTAACTTTTGTTTGTTCAGAAAACCGACGCTTACATTCTTACTTTGACTCTTGAAGGTGGCGTGTCCATTCAGAACGTGAGCGATCGCATTCTCACCGACATTCGGAACATTGTAGCGTGAATCACTGTCATTCCATTACCCCACGCCCCGAGTCCTTATTCTTTCTTCCATCTGTCAGAACGAAATTTCCATCCGATTATATCGTGTTTATTAAAAGTGAAGATAATGCAACATATATAGTTATTTACTCACTAATACAACCACCATTGTTTCCTAAAACTTAATTCCCTCTGTCAACAATTTTATAGATGCCGCGTTTGTAACATTCTTTAGGTTTTGATGCAAAATACGAAACCGACTCATGTTAAACCTCTTCTATTGACGTCAATCTCAGGCCATCCTAATTATTCTGTAAGCCCATCAACCAGTAATAATCAGATGGAGCAATATGAAAGACGAAGCAATGTTTTACTACCGAGATAAGATATCTTTAATCAACCGTGTAATGTGGCGACACGCATTACTATGAGAGGAGAAAGTTCCCAATTGACTAAGAATGCCTGTTTTCTGTCCAAAGCTGCTTTCAAGCGACGAAGTTGCTGACTAATCAGCGTTGATTTTTTACTATTTTCTAACAATTCATAATGGATGATTCTTTGAATAACACACCATACATTCAACATTATCTCCTTTAGGTGAAGTTGTCCTCTCAGTTGCTGAGCAGGTATGATCTATTGAGGACAGCGCTTAACGTTATTGTAAATGACCAGTAATCTTAAAACAAAAAAGAAGCCTGTCAAAAAGTGACAGTTGAGATTATCGTGTAGATAAAGGCAAGCAACAATTTGTTTGTTTGGGTTTTATGGCATATCAACCACTGTGGGTTATTTAATGCCAAATCCAGTTTATATGAATTTTAAATGCCTATTTTGTATGGAATAAAATACGTATAGCTGGCAACATTATTGTTTCAAAAACGTACAGCTGACAACATTATTTTTTACAAAAAACGTATAGCTGGCAACATTATTGTTTCAAAAAAAAGTATAGCTGGCAACATTATTGTTTGAAAAAAGTATAGTTGGCAACATTATTGTTTCAAAAAAAGTATAGCTGGCAACATTATTTAAAAAAATGTATAGCTGTCAACATTGTTTCAAAAAAAGTATAGCTGGCGACACTACCGTTTCAAAAAATGTATAGCTGGCAACACTACTGTTTCAAAAAAAAGTATAGCTGGCAACATCACTGTTTCAAAAAAAAGTATAGCTGGCAACATCAGTTTCAAAAAAAGTATAGCTGGCAACATCACTGTTTCAAAAAAGTATAGCTGGCAACACCACTGTTTCACAAACGCATAGCTGGCAACATTACTGTTTCAAAAAAAAGTACAGTTGGCAACATTATGGTTCCAAAAACGGATAGCTGGCAACATTATTGTTTCAAAAACGGATAGCTGGCAACATTATTTTCCCAAAAACACCATCTGAGGCCTTGCTGCTGTTGGATGTAGTTTATCGCCATACCCAGGACGCGGATGCAGTTTATCGTCATACCCAGGACGCAAGCAACAATTGAAAAGTTATTGGCGTTTCTCTGGAGATAGGTCACGCGGAAACTCTTTTTCAAACAACTGAAACGTTTATGAGTAACATATGACTAACATGAAATTTCTCGCTGAGTTTCTTATATCTAATGGCAGGATTCTGAATCGTGTTCTTTTAGACGGTCTTCACTTTAAACTAAATTTGCCAGTTTTGAAAAGAGATGACCACCTTCTGTAACTTTTATACTCGATATATCGAACTCATAAGCGCGTTGGATTGATTTCTTTGCTGTTCTCACGTTGACACGTTCACAAAATTCCTAGAGTACATTTCAAATGCGTTCTTTAAGATTAAGATAGGATCAATTTCCAAACTCGTCGTTGGCTTTATCTACTATCCAATATATTCTTCTTTGCTCATCGCTTTTCTTATGATGGTATTAATGTCTAAATTCGCCGAAAGTTTCACCAAAACTTTCTCCCATCATCCATTTCCTATTATTGTTACGCTTTGCAAGATATGGTAAAAGGTGAAAGAAATCTATACACTTGATTTCATGATTTCATAACATATGGACTGAATCATTTAGAATCCATTTATGAAGATGCAATCGACTGCCGCTAACGCTGTTATAATTTCGAGTGACGCCTTCTATATCATGTCTGTCATGCGTAGCCCACTTCATCGGCTGGTTCAACCACTGAGATCTGTTGTAATCGTGATCTGCTTGTCTCCTCATTTTGGTATTTGGGGTTGGTCGCGCTTAAACTTGGTCTTCGTCTTCCATTTTGCAGCCAAGTGTCGCTCTGCCAGGAATTTAGAACTCTCGACAACCTAGCTCTCAGATTAAATGGACCACGCAAACACATCCACCATCACAAAGAGCTAGTGTCAGAAGTATGCACATAAAAGAATACATGCATAAATACTCATTTATATTTGACACTGTCAGTCATTTCAAAGCTTTCGTCATTATATGTACTACATTTTTGTTATTAGTTTAGAAAGCAAACAATAAATAAGAAAAGTATAAAATTATCATCAGATATATAAGATATTTTTATTATTGTTGTTGTTAAAAATGTATGATAGATAATTATTAGGTTGGTGCAAAGATAATGTCGTTTTCTCACATAGTGAGAAAACGACATTATTTTTGCACCAACCTAATATATTAAGAATGATATTCTTATAATCAGGACAATAATAGACAACATAAAAGAGTAACATTTTTAAAATTTTGTCCAAAATGTTTGCCTCAAAATATCAGACAGAACTTTCGTTTCCACATAATAATTACACCAATTCTTTAGGTAGATGGCTTGATGTTTCCTTTTATTTCTCGTGTTTTTAACATATATATTTTGAGTATCAAATTCTCCAAGCTTTCATCATATGTACCATGTATTTCAACTGTTTATTTACTATTTTTTCTACGTATGTTTATCTTCCTATTTTCCTTAAAACTTGTCGTTGCTTCCATCTTCTGTCCATAATGATTTTTTTTTAAGTAATTTCTATCAAATAATACCAAATAATCGAGAGATCATTTGGCACTTTATTTTAGACAATTTGGTAGAAGGTATATCTCTGTCAGTCTAAAACATCATATGTCGTTCTTTTAATGTGAACCCATCATCAAGTTCTCTGGTTCCCTTGGATTTTTAACGCAATATAAAAGTACGAGAGTTATCCAAGTGCAACGGGGAGGTGCTGTATAGTGGAGCGATCCTCAATCACCGGGCTGCTGTTCGGCAATTTACTCGCACTAAATCATGGAACATTTTTCTGTAGAATAACATTTTTTAGGAATTAACTTTCTTCATTATCTTTGAGGTAAGTTATTCAGTAGTTTTGTTGTGGATTCCGAGATGAATTCGGTCTCCAAGGAATGACAAACGCAATAATTAAATATAATAAATAAAATATATTTACACAATCATACAAAGAGTAATACTGTTAGTAAGTCCAGGAACGTGGTTAGTAGCAAATACAGATAGATAGATATTGTCTCGAAGTAGGACTTCCTTTGAGTCTACGTGCTTGTAACTGACTTCTACAAGAGGTTACCTCACACTATCTCCATTCGTATATTATCTCACTCTCCGTATTTCCTTTCTCTATACGACTACTGACTGTAACTCTGGATATTTAACGGCAGCAGTCCAGGTACACTTGGTAGAGTCTACATATGAAAAAGGGGTGGACCCCATAATAAGTTTATTGCTAAAAATATGATTGTTATTATATAGCAATCCAATACGCTTTTTCCTGCGAAGATTTTCACGTTTCTTAATACATTGGTTTGATTCTGAAGGGCATATATCTGAAAGGCATATTTCACTATTTCCAATTCTAATATCAATGTCACATTTTCCATCTTATGACAAAAATTTTCTACCAACTGTTCCCTGAAACATCTTTAAGTAGATTACTCACTGCATCTTCTGTCTCCATCTGGCATGTGAGTGTTAATGTCTCTAAATACTCTTTCCAAATCATATTTGCCAGGAATTTCTGTAATCGATTTCTGATTGTTAGCAGTTTTTTTTTTTTTTTTTTTTTTACTTGCAGTTTGTTATTCTCTCTAAATCTTAATCGATTTCTCATATATGGTTCACATGCTAACCTGAACATTCATCGTAAGAGACATATCTCTGTTGCTTCATGTCTCTTTGTCATCTGCTGTAAAGCTGTCAAATATTCATTGCCGTTTAGGAGATTAGATACCATATAGCAGCTGAGCAACCGTTTCTTTATTTCTAAGGAGGGTTTTGCAACGAATGTTTCTGAAGGAGAGTTTCCTTGATTCTTTACTTCTTTTTTTCTTCTTTTTTTTCTGCTTATTTCTATTTCTTCTTTTTTTTCTGCTTATTTCTATTTCTTCTTATCATTTGCTTTGCTTAATATCTTTTTTTTTTTTTTTACTTCAATTTCCTTTTTCTCCTTTTTCTCTTATACTTATAATTTTTTCTTCTGTTCTGTTTTCTTTTTCCCGCCTCCTTCTCATCGTCGTTATTTTCTACTTTCCTTCCCCAATAATTCTTTCTTTATTATATCGCAATTATCTTTTTTCTTTTATACTTTACTCCTCTTTCTCTTTCACTATTTTCCTTCAAGTCTTTTATACATTTTCGTTTTTTTGAATATAGTTCGAACTTCCAGTATGTTATCATCGTTTTTTGTTTTTGTTTTTTTTCGTTTTTTTTTTCCTGAAGTATTGCTGTAAATAATAGTCATAGAACATAGAACAGCAAAAAAAAGAAACCGTGTTAGGAGACTATAAATTTTATATTGCTATCGACATTTTATCACCGTCTCTTGATTTGTGCAAATTTAACTCAGCGGGGTTTGTGTTGTTTTAAATATATTTTTTTCTCAATGGGCGTTGCACACATATCTTCCTCACACATATATCTTCGCTTGATATTGATTTTTTTTTTGTTTTTACTCATTCGATATTATGACGTGCTGTCGTGTGAAAATTCACTTCAAGTTTTTAAGTGTGCAATTTATATTTAATCCCATAGCATCTCTGCTTAGTCCGCTGAAGATTCAGCAGTCTCTCGTTCGCTGCACACTTCGGAAAACGATAAGGTTTTTGCAGAACTTGGACAGATATGTTCCTGGAAGGTATTAAATGTTGATTCCCCGCTGTATCAATGGTTTCCATAACTGGGTTTAACTTACGGTTTTCTTTACTTTAGACTAGATTCTAAACAAAGCTAGTGATCCACATCTGGTCTGTACTTTTACATATAGATGGATAGAGAAGTGATGGATTTGTAATAAATCTCTTAAGGCGTTAGGTCGAATCATATACAAAATATCTGAACCCATATTTGACCTCATTATACTGATTCCATTGATTAGCAGTCAGGCAAGCAGAACCTATTGTTTTTAAGCGACAATAAATTAATCTGACAATAATTTGCAATATCATATTATTAGTGTGTATGCTAATAATCTACACTGACAACTTCTCGAGCAATACGACTATATCGTTGTAGTTTATAATCTTTAGTGTTAAGCTGCGTGTCGCACAACGAGATATCGTGCTCATCGCTTTCAAGCAATATTCAACATGGTCGTTTAGTAGATAATAACGACGCTATAGCGAATTCAGGCTTGTTTTTCTTTTGACCTTTTCAAACTACAGCAGGACAAGAAAGCCACTAACACGCAGAGAGTGACTGAGTGCGAAAGAGTATAAGAAAATATTATCAAATAGTAAGAGCAATAAAAGAACAGAAAATGATAAGATAGAAGTTAATGACTTACTTTTCTAGATTCAACTTGATTGGAAAGCAAGAATCCGGAAGTGAGATCCACAAGTAAGAGGTGTGGGAGAAGGAGCTATTGGAATAGAACTTACATTTACATCTAGCCATTTCAAGTGTGAAATGATGAGACGTAGCTGCCAATCTAGTACTACGATTAATTTCATTGACACTGAGTAACATAGAGTAGAGTTCATCAGGGCAATTACTATAGAATCTCTATCTATAAAAGGCAGGATGTTTGTGGTGTGTGTGTGTGTGCGTGCGTGCGTGCGTGTGTGTGTGTGTGTGTGTGTGTGTGTAACGAATGGACGGCCGCAATTTTCGAAGAATTTGCACCGAAATTTACATGCACATGCTCCCATCGATAGTGGAAATAATCTCCTATTTTCATGCTTCTACTGCAGTTTTCATGTAGTTTGCGGCCAGAGTGAGAGCCTATAGCTGGCTGCCACGAATAGGCAGAAAGATTCTATTGGCCAGCGTGAGATCCAACAGCTGACTGACACGAATGTTAACTAGCATGCTAGCATGCAAAAAAAAATCGATAGCTGCATTCGTCACAAGTGGGGAAAATTTAAATCTGCATGGCATTTTACTCCAATTGGCTCATTCGCTTGCTTAAACTCAACGTTGATTCAGGTTCCGCAGAACTGGGTGGCTGTGAAAAAGTATTTGTTTTTAACATTCTTTTTTCATTCGGTTTTTCCAGTTACGAGTCCTTTTTTTTAAAGCTGATCGTTTTGTGCTCATTTTGTTTAGTTCTTTTTTCGTAACATTTAATGTTTAGTATAGAGCTTAGAAAAAATTCGCAGTGTGAGATAGGCAAGGAGTAAGGCATGTAGCAACATCAGCACGGTAAGGGGCACTCCTTTAAAGGCAAGGAAGGGCAAAATATTTTAAGTCAAGTGATAACGATTGATGTATGAGTCGTAGAATTTTTGAATCAAGCACGGGCAACGCTGGGCCATGCTGCTAGTTATTTATAGAAAAGGCACAATGAAACTAAAATACCGCGGTAGAAAAGTGACTGAAGCGGAGATGCTAGTTAAGAACCAATTTAATTGCAGATTCTTTGGATTTTATCACGTATATTGTGTTAAATTAAGCAACCCTTCGCAAATATATTTGTTCAGGTGGCTCGAAAATTATTTACAAATCCTTTTGTCATAATATTTCATATAATTTTTTTGTAGATAAATTGAAGTTTAGTAAAATATGCGCATCTTCTGAATCAGTACTTATTGGCAGCTTCATTAATTCTATTAAATAGCTGTTTTGTGGGAAAAATATGACTGTCATAATCTAAAAAGTTGTATAAAATATTCCAAATATGTATCAAATATGTATCTTGAGTGTTATGAAAAACTATACGTCTATAACCTGCCTCCACTTGTTAGTGAGAGACGCTGTTCTCCGCACTTAACACAACTAACTTTCTAATCCTAAAAACTAATTATTGCTTAAGGAAAGGTAATTTTCAGAGGATATGATATTTTATCAAATAATATATGCAAAATAAGACAGAACGCATGGTTGTTAGCAAAGTGATGCACCCAGAGGACGAATTGCATATCGGAGATATCAAAATCAAACAATTGTGAAAATTAAAATATCTGGAAAGTTTTTTAACAGGGGTCGGGAAGTGTGGCATTGAAATCTGACGGCGTATTAGGATAGCCAAGGGAGCATTCCAAAAAATAAGCACAATATTATTAGACACGGTAGAGTAATGGATAGGAGATCGGATTGAGGAATCGGAGAGCCGAGTTCGAATCCCAATCGGATCCATTACATTCATATACGGGCGAAAGATATGAATACTTGGGAAAGTTATGGATCCTCATTTAGTTCTCACGAGCTATGAGCAAATAGCAGGAAAGACTGAGTTCTATAGACTTGATTCTAGCATAAAGTATCACTTCAATTCAATCACTGGCGTAGCACACGCTCTAGAGCTAAAGAAAGGATCGTTCACATTGGCTCGCTGATCCCGAATACGGTCGAATGATGATTAAGAAACGGGAAAAAAAAGTTGAAGAAAAGAGTATTGAACTATTACGTAATATCTTTCCTCCAACTGAATGCTGGACAATCTCCCCAGAGATGAAAAAGAGACTTGAAATAAAAGACATTTTCTGTAGAAGGATGCTGAGGATACCATGGACTGAACATGTGAGTAACAACGAACTTTCAGAGAAAATGAAAACAAAAAGGAAACTTATTCTTAACATCAGTTGAGGTTTCTGGGATATAAAATGAGAAAGGATGGCTTGGAAACAGATTGAAAGCAAGAGAGAAGAAAACAATGCATAAAATATTTAGTGATCTTGAGTAAATAGATGGTGGAACTGGGTTTAGGAGAAATAACAGAAAGACAACATTTATTAAGAGTTAAAAAGGACAGGAAATTGGGGAGAGCCATGTTCGCTTATGTCCTGAGGGGACACAGAACATAAAGAAAAAGAAAACGTCCTCTCGTTCAGACCTTCTCGAGATCCCATGAGAAATTAAGCGATATTTTTATCTGACATTATTATATAGTGTATGTGTCTGCGTGCATTAGCGTTGCGTGTATTTGAGAAACAATATTTCATCCATTACAAGTTGGATAAGACATCAACGTAAGTTCTTTGTTTAGGATTTTTCTTTTCTCTCTCTCTTTCTCTCTCTCTCTCTCTCTCTCTCTCTAGGTTCCCTGGTTCCTTGTGCAAACATTAATATAAATTGTCCTATGTCTGTCTATTTCGACTTTCATAAGCCTTCATATCACGTTTAACCTTTTACACATATCGCGTCTTCTCACCTCATAAAGATTGTTTAAATTATTACACGCTCATGCTTCAGATGGTCATGCTATTTAATTACTGTTTTTCTTCTGAAATCCGACATATTCATTTATTAATTCTGTATTATGTTTGGTATTTTAATATTTGTAATTGTTTTACACTTTACATGATATAGTATTTTCTGTTACTGAAATTGATTTGCTGGATTTCTTTTTTGTTTTGTTTTATAGCTGTGTTGATTGTAAAAACGGGATTTAATTGAAATAATATCGGATAAATAGCAAGTTAACTGGTGCGATACTAGTTGTCTTACAGCCAATAAATGAGTCGTTTGAATTATTTTTACTTTGGCATTCTCCATGTTGGCGAACGAATTTAAAGTCTTATTAGTCTTTGATCTTTTTTTGATTTTTTGTGTTGTGCCGATTTTTTTTGATTATTTTTAGTTGTTTTCATTAATGGTTTTAATTTGTTACTTTTTCCCAGTAGGTGATATATATATATATATATATATATATATATATATATATATATATATATATATTGAACAATAAAAAAAATTAAAAAATTAAAATCTTCAGACACACTGGGTTGTAGATTAATATTCTTTCGTTTTTTTATTATTATTTCATTTAGATTCCTCCACTAGTTTCGGCTGAAATGGCCATCATCGGGAGGAGAAATATTTCTGCTTGCTGCTAGCACTAAACTACAGAAATGAATATATAAATATATATATATATATATATATATATATATATATATATATATATATATATATCGATGTATTTGTTTTCTCATCTTTTTTCGCTAGTTTTGAGATTATTATGTGAATTGTTTCTATAGAATTGTTCAATTTACTTATTACTATTAGTATTGTTATTCATAACTATTTTTCTAGGGTTCAATTAACTCTTAATTAACTCATGGATTAAAACCTGGCTTCTTAATCAGATTGATCCCAACCCTTCAAGTGGCCAACATTGTTCAACGGGTGAGTTGAGGATCGGTAGTCAGCTTCCGAAAAATGGCTGAAAAAATGGCGAAAATATTTTCTAAAAAATAAAAAGTCAATCTTGGAAGTAGCATCTTTTTGTTACTGGAAATTCAACTAAGAAATAGCAATTCCGTTTGCAAGACTCGATATTTTCCTGTTAAGTTTTCATCGGATATAATTAATATTCAACTTTGTGATTTGCTAGAATCGGGAAATATTTAATAAAAACCCAAACAATATCCTATTTTTGCTACCTCTCTAATTATGATTGTACTTGAGATGTAATAGAAATATAGGTAGACATATATAATATAATGTAATATGCAATAATCTTCGATAAAACGAATGAAGACCTCTCAGTAAATATTTACATCTAAAAATAAATACGCTTAAATTCACATTCATTCATGCCGTTCGCCAACGGCTTAGGGTTAGAATCTCCGACTGATGTCACTTCAGCCAGATTTCGATCCAAGCTAGCGGCAACCGGACGTCTAGCTACACAGATTAATTGTGATGTAGCGAAACAATCTGACTGTGGATGACAATATATATGCTCCTGAAAAATTATTTCGGTTGAGCTCTCTTTGGAAAGAAGTGTGAGTTGTAAACAGTGATTATTACTGCTAATAATGCAATAATCTTCGATGAAACGAATCAAGTTCTCTCAGTCTAAAAATAAATATGATTAAATTTACCTTCATCCCTGTCTCCTACCTAGGTTTAGAAACTCCGACTGGCGCCAATTCAGGCAGGTTTCGATCTTAGCTAGAGGCAACCGAATGTCTAGCAACACTGCTGAGATTTGATAGAGTGAAACGGTCTGTCTCTGAATGACACAATATATATATATATATATATCAAGAAGTAATAAGATAACCTAATAATAATTTCATGACTCACAGACACCACATTCTTCCAGTTGTGAATCCTGGAAAAACGATGTTCGTGTTGTTTAATGCATAGTAGGAAGGAATGAGAAGTCGTGATTATTAGATTCACATGCGTGCAATTAATCCTTGGAAATTATATGAATCCATCTCTTTAACAGGTAGATA
>OZ010581.1:51289702-51297202 GCA_963932145.1 Acanthosepion lycidas | reverse complement strand
CAGAAAGAGACATTTGAATTTCCTGCGTCCTCAATTATTTCCTTTCTTCCATGAATCTTTCTATTTATTCATTACTTTATCTAATTACCTCTTTTTTCCTACCTTGCTTTGTTTGTTTGTTTGTTTGGGTTTTATGGCATATCAACCACTGTGGGTTATTTAATGCCAAATCCAGTTTATATGAATTTTAAATGCCTATTTTGTATGGAATAAAAAATGCATAGCTGGCAACATTATGGTTCCTAAAACGCATAACTGGCAACATTATGGTTCCAAAAACGTATAGCTGGCAACATTATGGTTCTAAAAACGTATAACTTGCAACATTATGGTTCCAAAAACATGTAGCTGACAACATTATTGTTTCAAAAACGTATAGCTGGCAACATTATTGCTTCAAAAACGTATAGCTAGCAACATTATGGTTCCAAAAACGTATAGCTGGCAACATTATGGTTCCAAAAACGTATAGCTGACAACATTATTGTTTCAAAAACGCATAGCTGGCAACATTATTGTCTCAAAAACGTATAGCTGGCAACATTATGGTTCCAAAAACGTATAGCTGACAACATTATTGTTTCAAAACCGTATAGCTGGCAACATTGTTGTTTTAAAAAACGTATAGCTGGCAACATTATGGTTCCAAAAACGTATAGCTGGTAACATTATGGTTCCAAAAACGTATGGCTTGCAACATTATGGTTCCAAAAACGCATAGCTGACAACATTATTGTTTCAAAAACGTACAGCTGGCAACATTATTTTTTGCAAACAAAAGTACCTTGCTTGTCCCAGTTCTTCTTTCCTTCTTTGCTACCATTTACATAACATTTTGACTTCATCCCTGCTATGCTTTCTTTTCTTTTCCCTTCTCCAATATTTTCTTTATTTCATGTTGTTTTACATCCTTCCTCTTTCATTCTCACTCAGTTTCCTTTCCTTTTCTTCTATTGTCTTTCTTTTTTCTTTTCCTCGTTTCTTCACTCCATTCCTTCATTACAATTTTTCTTTCCTTCATTCCTTTATTCAATTCTTTTCTAGGATCTTATTTCCTTTCTCTCTATCTTCTTTATTCAGTTCCTTCTTCAAAACTTTGCTACCTTCACTACATTTTCCTTCTTGCTTTTCTTCCTTCCTTCCTTCACTCAGGACTTTATTCCCTGATTAATTCTTCCATTTCTTCTTTTATCATTCCCTCGTTCTTCCATCCTATCTTATTTCCAAGATGGATAGAATTTGGTTCCAATTATCTTTGATGAAGCATTTGTCCTATTTACTACTTATTTTCAGGCCCGTTTTTTTGACAAACAATCGAGAAGAAAAATATGATTCTATTACAGTGCTTGTAATTTTGAATTTCTGTTCTTTTGGCAGGTTTTTTCTCTCTGATTTCTCGATTTTATTTTATTTTTCTTCCTATGTTTATTTCTGTCTCTCCATCTTATTTGTCTTTCTCTTCCATTTTCCAGTGTTTCCTTATAATTTTGTTCGATTTTTTCAGTTTTCTTTTTTATTCCTCAGTAATCCTTACCGAATTTCATTCGCTTTTTGTTAAGCTCTTGTGTTTTAGTCTAAAGTAATTTATTTATACGCGATTGGATCAATAAACCCGGAAGTCGACACATTTATTTGTAGAATTTTGATATCAGTTTTTCATTTGATCATGTCTGAATTTCATTATTAATGTGGAAGTGTTGTTTAAAGAGAAATTGCAAACAATGAGATAATGTTGAAATTGATGAACTAATATTCATGAACTAAAAAGTATTTATGAACTAATTTTTTTTTTTGTATCCTTAAAAACATTACAAACAGACGAAGGTGTTACTCGAGTGAAGGAACAGCAACACGCGCGTACATGAAAGAAAGAGAGGTGTATTTTGTTTGTTTGTTTGTTTGTTTTGTTTTGTTTTACGGCATATCAACCTCAATGTGTCAAAGAGGTATATTGCAAAAGTGAATACACTACTAAAAGACAAAGAATCGGGTGGCAGGCTAGGAATTCGCGTAGCAATCTCCCAGATATATCCTGTGCTCACTGTATATAGCTACTGATTGGGCACCTTGAGGAGGTGTAATGGTTAGCAAGTTGTTTCGCTACAAAAATTACGACTGCTTAGTGAGTTCGATCCTCACTGTGTGCCCCTAATTTCGGCCTTGTGCCACATCTAAGCTACGCTTGGAAAATCACTATATGGCTACTGATAACGTCCGTCCACATAGGCGATAGGCAGAGTGTGATATTCGAATACAACACCTACCTCTGAGCTAATTTTCTCATGAAATTTTCATCAATACCTCTTCTTTGTGGGGTCAGGACATAATTATTTGAATTTTTTCCTCTTTCTAGTACTTTTCCGTCTCATCAGCACAACATTTTTCTACATTATGCTTACGGTCTCATCGATTCCCTGATAAATAATTGTTTTTTGTAATGATCATTTTCCTATTTTATCCGGGAAATATATTTTACCGATAGATTATTCTTCTATTCCTCTATTGGCTGTTGAGTGAAAATATTCCAAAGTATAAGAAGAACAATGTAGAATTTCTGGTAACTTAATTTGCGAAACAACTACCTGTAAGATAGTTGGGATCATAGAATCATTGTAAACTGTTCGATCCTTTCATTAAATAAAATGATTCCCACCCAAGATTGATGAATACAACCAAGGCTACTATTTAAGCCATAACTTGAAAGATTAGCCAAGAGATCGATTTATACCTTTCCTATAGGTATTAGTATAAGCTCATGTAATGAACACGAAAGTAAATAAAACACAGTACTGATAGAAGAGACGGAAAAGAAATGCCAAAATCTCCTGTGGAAGGTAGCGACGAAGAGTGAGTTGAAAGGACTAAGCATAAACTACAAGAATACAGAATATGGTCATCAGTAAAAGAAAGAACCTAAAATGCGAATAGCATGTCGGGAACACTAGAATCAATTAGACGTGTCAGTTTAAATAACTTGGAAGTGTTCTGAAAGAGGATAGTAAATGCGACACTGAGATCTCTAGACGTATTGGGATAGCCAAAGACACATTCACAAAAATGCTCACAGTATTGCGAGACAGGAGGATTTCTTTCGTAATAAAGAATAGAATACTGAGATATTATGTGACATCTCTCCTTCTTTACGGCAGAGAATGTTGGACGATTTCCTCAAAGATGAAAAAGAGACTTGAGGCGACGGAGATGTCTTCCTACAAAAGGATGCCAAGGATATCATGGACCGAGCGTGTGAGCCACGATGAGATCTTAGAGAGGATGCAAACAAGGAGGAGGCTCATACTTAACCCTAGGAAGTGGCAGCTGAAGTTTCTGGGAGACATAATAAGGAAGGAGAGCCTGGAGAATCTGATACTCACGGGTCGAATAGAAGGAATGTGAGACAAGGGAAAACAGCGCATGACACACTTAGCGGACTTAAGCAAGTCGATGAGAGAACGTGGTCTGGGGGTGGACTTGTTGATAGCTGCAAGGAATAGATGCAGGTAGAGAACCATGATCGCCTACGTTCTGAAAGGACATGGCACATATAAAGAAGACAGAATCACCGATGTCTCATTCCGAATTATAGAGATATTTTCTCGTCGCCATTTAATTTACAATACACTTTCTCTCAGATTGACTGCTGCGTAATAGAGATATACACATTGGTCATTATATTGAATGTTCCTGAATATTTGTTCAGCATCTAATCTGTATATTGTCGTGCAAGAGATTTCGATCGCTTATACATTTTTTAAAATTCCGGTAATCGCAAACCGATAAATACAATTTTTATTCTACAGATGGAATATTGCTTCTAGTGGATTGATTTTTACACAAAATAACCAACGTTTTGTAACAGGGGTTATTAATAAGAACTTCAAGTTGTAAGTTACCTCTATCATTGCAAAATATATTACAGAATTTGATTCTGCCATCGATTTACGTGGCAAATGTTCAGATGAGTTACGTTCCTTAGTTCCAGCAGTTCAAACCCTTCTCAAATATATTGTAGTTGAAATAAAATTCATAAATGATTTTTTTTATGGTTAGATAAGTAATATTATGTAATAGTCTAGTGACAATTATTTTTTAAAGAATTTTATTTTCCTCTGACTTCCTCATTTTGACCTTAAGAGCAGATAAAACAAAGGATGTCCTTTTTGATTGGCTAAACTAACGAAGGACGGTTAGGTTGCTTTGTTTTTTTGTTTTTTTTTACGGCATATCAACGTCAATGAGTTACTTAATGCCGACAAGATTTTTTCTGCTCGTAATATTCTTTTTTTAAAAATATATTGCTGATAATATTTTACTTTAAAAATATATAACTAGTAAATATTTTTTCCAAAATGTATTGCTGGTAATTTTTATTTTTATCAAAAATGTATTACAGGTAATATTTTTTTCTCAAAACTTATTTTTACACACGTAGTGTTTTATATGCAGATTGGGGGGTTAATTAATGCCTATAGCTAAAAAAGTGCTACCACCCCGGGTCTGTATGAACCTGGGCACACCGGCAATTAAGAGGTGGTCCCATGCTCCTCAAATCCTCCTGATCAGAGGCCATGCTGTTGAATGTAATTTATCATCTTATCCAGGATGCGGATGTAGTTTATCGTAATACCCCGAATGGGGGAAGGTTAGAGAGATAGAAATTTATTTCAGGAAGTATGTTTTTACACGTCAAATAGATCAGACGTGGTTATTTCGTGCCCTGGGAAATATGCTCTCCATTGGGGGCGATAGGGCGACCTCACTGACTAGTTAAAAATGTACACCTTGACGTGGTTAGTAAAATAGAACAGTTTCAAATCATGTTGCAGAAGTTTTCATTTTACCTCGGAAAAAAAAACCCACTAGCGATCACCGGACCGAGAGAAGAAAGAGGGGAAGGCAACTTCATTATGATCGCCTCAAGACCGTCACCTAAGAGAAGCCCTAGCAGGAAGGGGCTATGCAACACCATCACAGCTATGGGCCGCCATTCCACGTGCAATCTTAATCTGTTTGAGTCTAGGACTAAACTTTACCTCCCTTCCTATCTGAACAAATTGCCTCTTACCGTAATCCTCTACCTCGAGCAGCCTCCGGGCCCTGTACAAGGTGAACCTTACTGCAAAAATAACCCCCCCAAAAACACAAAAACAAAATAAAACAACTTCTAGTGTAGACACAACCATTAACTTCCCACATAGATCTATAATATTCTCTTCTTATTTTACCCCTATTACACACTTGCAAGATCTCATTCTGTTGCACTCCATTTTGTTTGCCTCATGGGTCTGGTATTGTGTGAACGAAACGTATAGAAAATTAATGAACACGCTATTTTAACAATATAAAAGAAATTTCGGAAATTTGCACTCTCTTTACAATTTGCGGTATTCAAATTATTAATAAAAAATCAATATAGACTCATAGATGCTCACGCGTGTACGAGCGAACTTATATCAACTGATGTCGGAATAAATATTTCATTGCATTGCTTAGAAAATGAGACGCGTCAAAAGATGGAGGAAGCGAGGGAGGGAAAAATCAAGAACACGTCTTGACTATTTGTCTGATATTTGATAAGACAGCACTTTGGTAATGTTCGACAAAGACGGGTTGAAATAAGACGCGTGCAATGATCAGCGTAAAATAAAAGCGCCTTTTGTCGTAAAAACGACATGACGTACAACAAGTGACAAACACCATTTTGCGATAAGATCGCTTTTGCACAATATCAAATATCACCGTTGTCTCACTGACTTTTTTCAACACCACACATCTTGCTTAAAATCATTATTCACAAACGCACACACACTCACACAGACACAGACACACACACATATGCGCACGCGTGTACGTTTGCGTTCGTCTCTGTGTAAAGATACGTAAGTACATGTGGCTATTAATGAATAAAGTCATGAACATAGGTCTAAATTTCTGTTCACTTCACACCAGAAACCCGAAACAGACATAAGTAAATTGATTCCCTATACATAAGCGCGTGCGCACAAACACGCACATTTACATGCACGCATACACATGCATACAACCACTTACACACAAAGACAGAGCAAGTGTAAGTTTCCACCTGAAATATAGTGACTAATTCGATACCACGATAAAATCTCAGTAGATATTTGAGTCTGTTGTATTTAATAGAATGTTTAGATGAATGATTGCTTTCTAAATATACTACATTTAAACACGCACAGAAAAATACAAAACTAACAAAAGCATATAACTAGAGATAGACAAACGCGCGCACACACACACACACGCACACACACATACACACACGCACACACACACACACACACATATATATATATATATATATATATATATATATGTTCCGTTAAGTTAATCGTTTAAATAGGTCAAGGTCTGGTCACTCCTCCTCCCACAATACTAAGTATGATTGAGAGAGATATTAAATTTAAACCCTCTCTAAACTCTACCATGTCTCTCTAACCAACCGTTATTACAATCTCTGTTAAATTACAAAAACTTACACTACCCATCAATTTTCATTTCATGTTTCATCTTTTGGAAGTGCTATCTGATGATCCGGCGTCCTTTAAAAGGGCTCTGGTGAAATAAATTATTATAATGGAAACTTAAAGTGGTCTGTTTTTCTTTAAAATTTTAATGTGTAGTGTAACCTGGATATAAGAGAGTTGTCGGGACCGGAGAAAAAGTCTCCTATATCCGGGTTTGGTCTATTTTGTTTAGGTAAGTATGGCTCTAATTTGGGACCAGAAAACATCTCTGATTTCCGAGTTACACTGTATATAATTAAGAAATTTCATAATTATAATTAAGTAATTCATTGAGTCTGAAATAAATCTCAACAGAATGCAGAAAGCACTGGACGGTCGTTTCGTCCTATATTTGGGTCTCATCCACTACCGAGAATTGAAACCCAGTCAGTTAGGTTGTCAAGCAAACATCATACCAACTGTTCCACTGGGTCTCGGTGACGAGGAGGTTGCAAATCAGACTCAATATAGCGACGCTCGCTCACATATTCCGTGGTGGAACTCTTACTGAGTTCTCTGTAACCATAGGACTGTGCGCCCTGGAGACACGACTACACTTACCAAGCCGCTCAAACTTGAGCATTAGAAGCCGGTTCAAGCAATGATAGATAGAAAATTATATGATATGATAGAAATTATTAGGAGGATTTGATAATTCAGTTTAAGTAATTCATTGAGTCTAAAAGAAACCTCAACAGAATGCAGAAAGCATGACGGTATGATGTTTGCTTGACAACCTAACTGTCAGGGTTTCAATTCTCGGTAGTGGATGCGCACTGCTGATGAGTCCAAAATATACGACGAAACGGCCGTCCAGTGCTTTCTGCATTCTGTTGAGGTTTCTTTCAGACTCGATGAATTCCTTAATTATAATTATCAAATCCTCCTAATAATTTCTATCATTCGTATATCATTGCTTAAACCGGCTTCTAATGCTCAAGTTTGAGTGGCTTGGTGATAACAGTCG
>OZ010581.1:51229702-51284702 GCA_963932145.1 Acanthosepion lycidas | reverse complement strand
TCATCCACTTGCTTAAGCTTACCTGGTATGTCATGCGTTGATTTCCCTTGTCTCTATTTCCCTCTATTCGACCTATGAGTATCAAATTCTCCAATCCTTCTTTTCTTTTTATGTTTCCCAGAAATTACAGCCACCTCTTCTTGATGTTAAGTATAAGCTTCGTCTTTGTTTTCACTCTTTCCAAAACCTCACATGCTGGGTCCATGACATCCTTAGAATCCTTCTGTAGAACCATACATCCGTTGCCTCGAGTCTCTTCTTCATATTTGAGGAGACTTTCCAACATACTCTGCTGTAAAAGAGGACAGATATCAAATAGCAGCTCAGTACTATTTTTTGTTACCAAAGAAATCCTACTGTCTCGCATTACTCTGCTCAACTTTTGAAATGCGTCCCTGGCCTTCCCAATACGTCTTCTAATCTCAGCGTCAAACTTACCGACCTCCGCCAAAACATTCCACCGATATTTAAACTTCTGCACCTGCTTGTTCTTAGTGTCCCCGACCTGCAAATCATATTTCGGGATCGTCCTTTTACTGATGACAATGCATTCTGTCTTCTTTTTATAATTAGTCCCTTCTTCTCGCTCTCCTTCACAAAATTTTGTAGTAGGTATTGGAATTTTTTTCCGTGTCTGCTGTCAGTACTGTGTCATCTGTGTATCTTATGTTGTTAAGATTGTGGCCGCCAATGCTGAATCCTTGTAGGATTCCAATTCTCTTAGAATTGCCTTGCTGTATAGGTTGAACAAGTCCGGTTAGAAGACACATATCTGCCTTACACACCTTTTTATTTTTCTATGTCCACTGAACTCATTGACAGTATAGGTTCTTGATTATTCTAATATCTTTCCCAAATATATCAAGGTTGCTGTGCAGTTCCACCAGATCCTAGTGGCGTACTTTGTCGAACGCCTTTGCGTAGCCTATAAAACAAAGGTACACATCTTTCTGCATTTGTATTGCTCTTTCTGATTAAATTCTGAGCGTGAATATCGCGTTTCTTATTCTGTTTTGTTTTTTTTAACGAACGCGCACCCGTCTTGTCCTATCACTGGCCTGACTCTGCTACCCGCCCTATTCATCAGAATATGGATGATGAGTTTTGTCACGTGGCTCATTAGGCTGATTGTTCCGTGGATTCACATTCGCAGTGCCATGAAAATACTTCTGCTGAGATCTTCCGGTATATCCCCATTTCTGTAACCTTTCTATGCCAAAGTCATCTAAGACTGTCAGCATTTCCGTTACAAGTCTGTCTGGCCCTGCCACCTTTTTTCTTTTCAATTTGGCCGGTGCAGTTTCTACTTCAGTTTATAGACTTCCAGGACCGTCGGTAGTTCTGTGTATTTGCTGTTTGTTCAATTTTGCCGTGGGAGAATTCCCCAATATATTCACTCCAGCGTCGAAGAATTTTTTGGGAAAATAAAAAAAAATATTTGAAGAACATTTTCTTAATCAGTTTTCTAAGGCTACCAAAAATTAATCCGGGAAATTTAAAGGATCAAAACCAAAATATATCTGCATGATATGTATATAAATTATTTAAAAAAACCTGTTTGAATGAAAACATGCTGCCTACCTAGACACATATATATAAACAAACATAAATACATGTATGAATGCATATATATATATATATATATATATATATATATATATATATATATATATATATATATTAATACAGATAATATTTGACACTAAACTATTAGGTTTTATTTTTGGCACATCGAAACTGGAGATGTGTAGATGAACTTTTTGCAATCGTACTGTTAACTCATCAGGATATTTGAGCAATTGACTGCAAATTTTCTCATTTTATATATATATATGTATATATATATATATATATGCTTGTGTCTGTATGTGAGCATTTGCACCAATACTTTTTTTAAGTATTCTATTTCATTTAATGGCACGATGAACGGAAATTTCCTATGTTTTTACACGCTGAATTGGTAGGTCGAAGATAAAGATTGCCGTTGCCAGTGTTGTCAGAAAAATCTTTTGACATTTTGAAGTTGGTTGTGTGTGTATATATATATATATATATATATATATATATATATATATATATATATGCGTATGTGTGTGTCTGTGTGTGTTAACTCAACGGCCAGTTTTTCAGGTATGGATTTCGAGTACTCCGGTTTGAACGCACTTCTGATTTTTTAACTGTCTCAGTATTTTACAATATCTTTTGGAAGAACTCTGTAGAAATTCCTCTCATTGAATTATGTCACCCCGCAATTCAATTCATCTTAAATTTTTTGGTTGTACGTCCAGGGTTCGAATCTGACATTCTACTACATACCAAAATATGCCAAATGTAACTGAGCACCTGTGACTGAGGAAACTCCTTTAACGCAGAACATTCTTTGCTGTTTTACAGAAACAAATAGACAACGATTTATTAATGTAACATGTTGGGTTGTCTGGCTGGCAGCGTTTAAAACAGGATGGATGCAACGCTGTCATATATTGAGGCGCGTTGTCAGATATACTTAGGTGGATAAAGGCAATTGAACTACTTTTATTCCATACCATGTGTCTCAGTTTAAGGCGGTAGAATATTCCCTGTTCCTTCTCATCAGCATCATATTTATGAATCGTTCTACAAGATTCGTTATGTCCCCACTTTTATGTTTACATTAAATTCTGATCCTACCCATTAAATGTCACTTTAAATCATCACATTTACAAAATTTTGTGATAGCATATTTGTGCTTTTTTTCTTGTTCTTACCTGACAGGAGTGGACCAAGCATGGTCGTCTACTGTTGTAGATCTTCTGACTAAACAGTTAAACCTCTTATGTCCTTTTTTAATTTATTTACTGTTTACTTACATTTTGCATGTTATTTAAAGCCAGCAAATATCTACTTTAGATTATAAGATTTTTATTTCTTTATATAATAATGATTTACTGAATACAAAGCTAATAATTAACCTAGTATTTCAGTACGGTCTCTCATCTAGACACTGACTTTATGTCGTTCAAATTCTTTCGATCATAAGGAAAGCAGCGTTTCACCTAGGCGATGCGGTACAGCTATATGTTGCGCGTACAGAAATGTTATCCCGTATATCTTCGTTTAAAAGTGTTTTCATCTAAGATACTGTTGATTTTTCTATCAGATTGAATGACTCCCAACATTCTCATTGGACAGCTTTCGCCATCAAGCGATTTCGCTCAAACCGCCCTGTGGATCTTCCTTCTGTTTTCCTGGCCGTCCCCTGTAAACTCAATAAAGATACCACATTCAAAATCCAAAGAACAATCCGCAGTTATATTGGTTCTAACCTGGCATCTTGGCTTCAGCCACTTGTGATTTTCTATAAATACTTTCATGTTAATTGTATTGATGATCTTTCCGCTACAGTACCTTGCGCAGTGCTAGATTGGCAACAAAGTCTCATAAATATACAGTTGTGCAACAGTTAGTTATATGCTAAGAGATTTCTTTCTCGCTGTTCTCGCTCTTCTCGCTTGTGGAACAGTCTTCTTGCTTCATGCTTTCCATCCAAATTTGTCCTTCAAAGATTTAAATCTAATGTTAATCGTAATATCTTATTGATTCCAATTATTTTATTATTCTCGGCACTTATTCATTTTCACCCGGGTTCCACCCTTCTGTATTAGCTGCTTTGCTGCCTTGCTTGGGGTTAAATGATTAGAAATAAGTCCCTTGAACACCTTTCTTAACGGAACTAACAATTGAAATGAAATTCAGCAGACTGAATTGATGCCAAGTCGTTGGCAGATTAGAAAGTTGCTTAAAAGGGCAATTATTCACGGGCACTTAATAAAGTAGTCACTAAGTATATATATATATATATATATATATATATATATATATATATATATATATATATATATATATGTGTGTGTGTGTGTGTGTGTGTGTGTGCGTGTGTGTGTGTGTATTCATATGTTTTTGATTGTATTTATGCATGTCTACACGTGAGTGAGGATATGTGACTGTATGTCTCTTTATCGGTGTGTATATATATATTGTGTATGCGTTTCATTTAATATGCGAGGGTTTTTGTATGTGTATGTGTGGGTCTCTGTGAATAACTTATTCTTGGTAATGGTATCTGATTCTGGCATAATTAAGCAAGCAGCGTATTCCAAATTCTAATTTGTCTGGATCGATAAATTCCGTGGCGTCTTTGCATATTTTTTTTAGTCGTGCAGGTCGGACTTGTTGGTTAATGAAATCAATGATTTAATCCAAAATGCAATTGCAATGCATGCATTTGTGGCCTTCGGCGTTCCGTTCTTTGTCTGTGAAAGAAGGTAAATGATTGCTAAAACCGATGAACTAAATCGCAGTTTTATTTTTGGATGAATTTATTTAGGAATTCTCTTTTGGTACACTGGAATACATGGTTAAGTGATAGCATTCCAAACATTGGCATGTAACTGTCCAAATTTTCAGAAAAGTTCCAAGTTCAACAAACATTTCTACGGGTATGTATTCAGATATTACATTCATTTTCTAAGTTCAGGATTTGGTTTTACATAAAAGAGATAATAACCTAGATAACATGAAATAAGTGATCAAATCAAATATACGAAACTTTAATTCCTATCTTGCTCTGTAAAGTTTTTAAAGCAAAATTTTTACTCATCTGAGAGACCGCTCTTTGCTTTGCATCAGCATAGCTGATGCTACCAGGAAAGTGACACGTTGCGCCTTATCGGCCTTACGTTCTCATTTGAAATGAAGTTGTAACCCTATATTGAATCAATTGCTAGGTCATCTGTTAAGAAAGCTCGTTCATTGTGTCGTGCGAGGCAATTGTTCTCTCTAGAATCTACCTTGCATATTTATAAGTCTACCAGTCGCCTATGCTTAGAATATTGCAGTCATATATGGGTCGGTGCCCATGCTATTTACTTTGAGATCCCTGATAAAATCCAAAGAAGCATCAGCAATATTACTGGCCCTGATCTGGCGGATCGGATTCAGTCACTCTCCCAAATCGTTAGGTTGCCTCTCTGTATCTTACTGACAGATTTTCAGTTACAATTATCTTGCTGGTAGTTTTCAGATCCCATTGTTGATACGAAATATAATTTTATCTCTCATGTTCTGAGGCAATAAACTGAAATTAATTCCATTTCCATCAACATATATTGATAGTTTTCCTTCTAATTTCTTTTACTCAGCATCGGCCAGTCTCCTGTTTTGAAGAATATGAGTGGTTTGTATTTTGCAATGTTAGCTTTTATGTACAATTCCATGTGATATAATTTGTTTATCGTGAAAATTTTATCATTTGCACAGTTCCCATGAAACATCTATTCCAGTCCATTCGTATCTGCTTTTGCAATAAATATTATTTTTATTGCTATGACGCTGCAGGACGTTGTCGATCAAGTCACTTTATAGATAGTTTTTCTTTATCATATGTGATTGTCCTGAATTCTTGCGAAATATTGAGGAATGGTTTCTTGTTGCTTTCTTTGCGGTTTGGAATTCAGCAAAAGCGAATGAACCTTGTTGTTTAGCCCGTAGCTGTGCTTGAAGAGGTAGAGAAGACGGATACATATATTTTACGAAGGCGAAAGTGACGCAACATGCTAACATGAAATTTGAACTCGCCTTGACGATTCCAATTTCAGTAAAGATATCCGTAATACTACCTCACATCATTATTAAATATTACTAATCTTTAATAAGTTTAGCTTAAAGAATTAACAGTATTAAATCTTTATAACAAAAGATTTAAAAAAAAAAACTGTGATGCATGATTATTTTAACGAGGAGGAATTAGTTTTCTTTTAAAAGCAGTACCAATATCTTTCCTTAATTAGGCAGGAATAATAGCAGAATGCTTTAATGGTAAATACTCGACAACGTCAGTAATATAACAGTATTTCCAGATTTATTAATAATACTTTCTTTTATCGCGTATTTCCATCCGTCTTTTTATTTTTAATATGTATCTCTTATATTGTTCGATTTTCATAGCATTACTTTTTGTTTTTCACGACCATGATATATGCTGCGATTCATACATAACTCCTAAACAAATTTTCTTCCTTGTCCAAGTTTTTTTTATTTTATTTATTTATTTATTTTTTTTTTTGTAAGAATTACATTAACTATTCATTTATCCTGAAAAAATAAAGATTTAATTCAATGATAATAAAAAATCTTTTTGGATATACTTTCGGTAATATCAGAATCTGCCAATCAAAATTAATGTTTATCGAAAGATAATTTTATATTTATTTTCCAGAAATGAAGTGTATCCAAACTGCAAATAAAGAAAAACAAAAGCAGAATGATAAAGCGGTTCTTGTAAAGACGATTATCTTTAATGAACGTTTTGAAAAATAAAAATGCTGGCGTATTTTCGTCAAGGAGATTTTTTTGTAAACGGATAAGCCAAAATGAAAAATAAAAAGCGTATGACAGGCTTTGTAGAATAAAAATCTAAAAGTATATCGTATTTTATTCCTAAATTATAAAAAAGTGATGAAACTAGATATCTGGGTTCGGTTTATATCACAGAAAAATTGGATTGAATCTGTTAATCGCAAAATAATTTTTAACCCTGAATCAAAGCAAAATATTATAATGTGAATGCCCGTACGTGTCTTATAAAGTAGCTTACAAGCCGCCCTATCCAGAGGCATTTACACTAGCTCATGTGATGAGCTCTTGTTAGGACCTTCTTCACAATAGATAAGGAGGAGTGTAGCTGCGATAGGCAACAATAAATTACACTACTCAAAATTGATCGCTGCAGTTAAGTACTGCATTAATATTTAAACTTAGCTTTTAAAAGTTCAACAATAATTTTTCTGTCGCCACTTAATTTAAAGGCAATTTGATGTACATAGATCGATACTTTCCGTACAAACACTTATTTTTATTTCATGGGTGACTTTCGCTGGATTTTGAAATTAATTTAAATTATTCCTAAATTTATATACAAGCTATAAAAATTGTTATCGCAAAAAAAAAAAAAAAAAAAAAAAAATGTCGCAAAAAAATCGCCGAAAACAATCGCAGCAATGAAAATTTGGGAAATCCAAAATTTCAGTACTGCGTGTCCTGATCTGGCCCGGGATGTTTTTAATTTATTCACTGAGTCGGCCTGTTCCTAAAACGGTATGATATGCTGGGCTACAGCCTCTAGAAGTAAAATTGAAAAAGTGTGTCAGAGTGGCACACTGACATTCGCATTTATTATTTAGATGATCCATTTTCAGAATACGCTTAAAATTAAGAACTGATTTGAATGGTATTTTTCATTACTATGAAACAAAAAAGCCTCTTATTGTCCTTAAAATAATGCTGGGTTCTTATTTCCAATTTTTTACACGATTAAGTTCTCAATAAAAAAATTAAAAAAAAATGAAAAACTGTGAATGAAATCTCACTGCTTAAACATTCTGAAGTGTTTATCTCCGTTAATATTGCATAATTTGTTGCAGTTAGTTTTTGTCGGTGATCTTTGTTAAGTTTCCTTCAGCCTCATTTTGAATAATCTCATCTCCAGAGTGATTTTTTTTTTTTTTTTTTTTGACAATCAAATTTGTTTCTTACACTCGATAACAATGTCTGCTTCAAATATCAAATTGGTGTTTTCACTCCACTTCATGTGGCTTTTATATCCCAACGTAAACTCATTCAAAAAGAATATATATGCATGTTACAGAATTAACCTATTTTAATAAGAAAAAAAAAACGAATATAAAAATGAACGAGAAGTCTGTAAAGTTAAGCACAATAGTAGAATACCCACATTTACAATGGCAAATTGTACAATAAAATTCAACTCTACCTAAATGATGTCCGACGGCAATAAATAGTGAAACATTGAAAATACGAAATATTGCTGTTATAAAAAAACTATTATTATTATTATTATTATTATTATTATTATTATTATTATTATTATTATTATTATTATTATTATTATTATTCATTTTGTAGTTCGTTTATTTGCTTGTTAATATAAGATTTCTTATAGCTGTGGACTGAGTGAAAAGCAGTATTCGTTAAAAGTTCAACTCTTTCTTTAGTATATATATATATATATATATATATATATATATATATATATATATATATATATATATATATATATATATATATATATATACACACACAACACCTGCAGCAAAATTTTCTAGCGAATATTAATTATTCCTCTAATTTCTATTGTATGTACAATTTATACTTTCACATTCCAAAATTTTCTCAATGGGATCTTTGTATTTTTTCGGGATCATGGCTTCCTTTTGTCCTCATTCTCTACCTTGTTTCTGCATACTTATTGCTATTGTTTTTATGTCTTGTTAAACCTACGGTAGATTTTGAAAGAAATAACTGAGGATGTTTGTATTGTAAGGTTTATTCTATAATATAAAATGCACATTGATTTTGTATATTTATCGATAATGCAGCCTGATTTTCCTTATCATCCTTTTTATTGTAGTACGTGGCCTTAAACTAGTTCATAAGGCAAAAAGTTCTATTGTTTCCAAAATAGTATCTCACTAGTAAATAGGGTAGATCAAGCTAATATTTTATTTTGTTTATCTTTTTCTTTCTTTGTATATATTTTATTATTTAACTTTTAATGATTTATAAAGCAGAATTATTTCTAACATGCAGAAATAGATTTAAAAACCGAGGTAATTCAGAAAATATAGTAAATAAAAAAGGGATGACTTCATTCAACTTTTTACCATTCTATATCACTATGGTTTTAAAATATCTCACATTGTAATAGGAATCTTTTTGTTAATAAAGATTAGATACTGTCTGAATATAGACGTAGAATTACCGTAGAAGACTCAGACAGTATGGTTCTTTCTATAAAATTTCACCATTACATTTTAAGTCTCCGTATTGTACAAGAGAATTATGGTCATATCTATTAGAACTAATGGTCAATGCATTTTAGATGTGTGTCTTCGTAAAAGTGCACTTTTCCTGTTCATATATTCCTAGAGATTCATCTGTGTATTTCTAAGAATTTTTATCAGTCTTTGTCATAAATTTCTGTTGCAAGTTTTAGGTTGGTACTGTTACCTTCTCTGTATATATTTAATTAATAACTGGTTATTTGGCTATGGGCTTATTGATCATTCTCTGTATATTAATCCGATGGTAATTTCTGATATTTTAAAAATAATTCGATCATATATAGCGTAAATTGAATGTCACTGGCTTGAAAATATTTAGTAAACCTTCTTTATTGATATTACACTTGTATTTTTTAAATATATTTATATATTACTAATTTTAAATATAAATTTATAAATTTGTGTGATATTTGTCTCTTTATTTCTGAAATGAAGCATTGTAAATAATTACACTGTTTATATTCTTCGGACTATTGTCCTCATCTTTATTGTCATATTAACAACCTTTCGGCTATAGTAGGCTCCGGCCTCCTTTAGTTGATATACGTTGGAATTTCGAATATATTCCCCAAAGAGTTGTAAGTTCAATACCTGGCCACAGCAGAGGAAAAAAAGTTGTAGAGTTGGGTTACTAAAGGAAAATAACTTAAAACGAGATATTCAGAAAAGGCATGGGATGTGGAACTAGAACAATCTACCATGAATGAAATAAAGGGCTCGGTTGGAAACAATATAAATAGTGTAAATTGTGTTATATTTGTTGAAAGTATTTCTTTCAATGTTATCTTTCAAAGTTATTGAAGCATTAATTAGATTATTAACAAACCCTAAACAAAAATGATATCGCTGAAATAATAATTGCTTTAATCAAATTTTCTGCTGCTAACATTTGATTCTTAGATTCGGTCTAAAGACATTCACAGTAATTTTTGTAGATTTATTTCTTTTTTTTCCCCATTCTCTCTAAATTTGTATTTCTATTTTCCCAATAATTCGGAGTATTTTATCGCCTCGAAAATAATATCTTCATAATATCTGAAATCTAATAGTCACGAAGACTTTATTATCAGTTATTTAAGGAATGCAATATGATCGATGAATTATGTCATCAACGTAATCTCTAAATTAAATGCGACAGCCAACATCATCATCATCATAATCGTTCACTTGTTAATTCTCTGAGCATGTACCTTATATTAGTTTGGTGCAAAAAAAATGACGTAATAATGTCGTTTTTTGACTTATTTTTAACGTCAAAAAACGACATTATTACGTCATTATTTTTGCACCAAACTAATATTTTATATGCCACTATCAACAATATTTTTTTTTTATTTTTTTTTTAAATAACTTTCTTCAATTTTATCTCCTTTTTACTATATGTTTCTTCATCCATCGCCTTTTTTTCTTTTCTATTCTTTTTACTCAGGAGAGCTTTGGACGTTATCAAAATCGCAATATATACAAAGTAAATTACGAATTAATCGTCTATGAAAATCGATAAGGATATTTCCGTCGAATAAACGGCTGAAAGATTATTGAAAGAATGTCGCTGATAATTCAGGGTTAAAAAAAATCTTAAACTAGTTACATAGACAATAGATAGTTAAGTTCGTACAAATACAGATACTCATTGACAGGTAGGCTTATCAACAGTTAAGAAACACACACACATATATATATATATATATATATCCGATACATATAGTTATTTCCCAAGCATAACTTAGATGTGGCACAAGGCCGAACGTATGGGGCATCTAGTGAGGATCGAACTCACTTTTCAGTTGTAACTGATCTAGCAAGACAAGCTTGCTAAACATTACACCACGCCGAGGTGCCCAAAGATATTTTCCAAACGTATCTTAGATGTGGCACAATGCCGAAAGTAGGGGGCACCCAGTGAGGATCGAACTCACTTTTCAGTAGTAACTGACACAGCAAGACAAGCTTGCTAGCCATTACACCACACCTAGGTGCCCATATCCGATACATATATAAAGGCCGTCTTCTAAGCACACCTATTTATTAGGCCGGCTAGCCAATCGCTGTTCCAGACACCTGGTAAGGCACATATGTCTTTGTTTCTCACCCAAAGATCTCTCCTGTGGTTCATACTGCTACTATACAGAGCAGGCTATAGCTACAGTTTCTGGCAAAAATCGGTCGTGATCAGCAGTTCGAACAGCGCAGTACACCAAAACCGTCGGTCACAATAACTTGTGAGTTCGTGCTAGACAACCATTGACGACTCCTGAACAGTTCTGTCTATTCAATGTTACTCTCAACGTTTGTGCCAACGAGTGGTATGGTTTTCTGACATATTCCATCGGTGTTGTACGTTGGTTTCTCTTTTAGGGGCTGATAACCAAAAGAGTCATTATCCTGCCAAATTCATCAAGGGGAGATTCAACCCGTATCCCTTGGTTGGAAAGCGAACGGTATGACTAATCGGCAATTTCGATTATGAGAAGAACATTTTTGCAATATATATACGCATACACCGCTAGCTCACTGAGTTTGGACTCTCCGACCCCTAAAACCAACGTACCCTTTTTGAATACTAATAAGAATACTAATAAATTTATATTTATATTTGTTCGATGTTAAGTACTTTCCCTTGTATATATATTAGGTTGGTGCAAAAATAATTTCGTTTTCTCACATAGTAACATATGTTAGAAAACGAAATTATTTTTGCACCAACCTAATATATATATATATATATATATATATATATATATATATATATATATATATATATATATATATATATATATATATTCATACACGTTTCATTAAATAATATAGACAAGTGTTGTCTATTTATTTTATGTAAATTTTTTCCGTAACGTCTGATAAGTTTAATAACATGATCGATGAACGAAGAAAAAAATACAGATTATTGATCCATATTTTTTTTTTTTTTAAATCTAAGCTTTCGGCTTACATAAGGCATTATCAATGATGTAATATTAAGAATATTTGTATAGATGCCATAATTGATTTTGTTTATGTTGGGTTTCAAATGTTTGATGTATAGTGCTTCAAGGATTTTTAGTTTTTTCTATTGTTTTCATGTCGTTGTATAATTGTGTTTTCGACAAGTGTATTACGGAATTGTGTGTGCGGACAGGCATGTTGTTTTAAATGCCTAAAAATATTTTCATTCAAATGTAGTGTCAGGCATCGTGAAAGCGAGTTTGTGGTGTGACCAACATAAATATTATTTAATTCGTTGGAGATACACTCTCCCAAAGGGCACTTGAATTTATAAACTATGTTGGTTTTTGCGAAGAATTAAGTTGGATATACTAGATTTAGTGTAGAATATGATTAATTTAATTTTTTTGCTAGGATCTGTAGTTGATATATTAGAATTTACTAATTTTTTTAGTATATTTTCATCTTTTTTTATAATTAATATTCGTTTGATTACGATATAGGAGATTAATATGTTTGAGATCAGTAGAAGCAGTATTATGTACAATTTGCTTAGTATCGTGATTTCTAAGAAAGCATCTTATTTGTCCATCAACTATATAGTTTGGAAAGCTATTATTAATAAGTGTCTGTTTTATATTCTTTAGCTCACTGTAAAAAATCTTTAGTTCTCTGTATATATATATATATATATATATATATATATATATATATATATATATATATATATATATATATATATATATCATTAAAAACGACAGACAAGGTAGTACGGATAAGTTTTTTATTTACTTTTTCTTGTGTTCTAACAGGAGCTTTCTTTTCTGGACAAAAGGGTGTGTAAGAACTGTCCAAATGTTTTATATTTCCGAGCGATTTGTCTTGCGTTACATCTATTCGATCACAGCTCCATTAGAACCCATTTAAACACACACACAAATTTACCCGACTCCATTAGGAACACACTTGTAGAAAACACAAATATATTAACTGCATCCACCTGCAAAAAAAGACTAAAAGTAATGGAACCTTTAATAATAAAAAAGAAAAAGCCAATTCCTAATAATATTAACTATTAACAAAGCCACAAAGTGATAACCGTATTCGGAAATTAAAAACATCCCTACCACACACTAAGACATACACAGAACGCACACACGCAATTAAGCTGTAAAATCGAATCATCCTTGATAATGTCTAAAGGTATAGCCGGAAGCGCTCGGAAATATAAAACGTTTGGACAATTCTTACACACCCTTTGTCCAGAAAAGAAAGGTCTTGTTAGAACATAAGAAAAAATAAATAAAAAGTTTGACCGTAGTACCTTGTCTGTTGTTTTTAATGAACCATGCATTAAGGAAGGATTGCTGCCTAATTATACAACTATATATATATATATATTTCAATAAAGGTGCAATTAATTTACAAATTCATGAATTATTCATACATAAAACAAGTACAAAGGTTAATGATTTAAATGGCGAGAAATCCATCTTCGCGAACAATTCAAATAATATACAAAAACCCCGAACCTGTTGATGAATGAAAAGATCCTGTTTTATAAATTTCAGTTGCAATAGTTCTTTTTATTTTTACAAGCTTTAGTCTGTTCCTACAGACATCCTCAGGTATGAAATAGATTGTGTTCTTGTTTTTACTCTCAGTAATAAGTGGACAACGAAACAGGGTTGTAATCCGAAAAATGCTATGAGAAATGTGTTATTGTTTTGGAATTTGCAGTCGCAACGCTGAGTTTGAATTTAAATTTTAAGGTTCTGCGTGTATGTACAAATGTAGTAATAACCTTAAAATTTAAATTCAAACTCAGCGTTGCGACTGCACGTTCCAAAACAATAACACATTTCTCATAGCATTTTTCGGATTACAACCCTGTTTTCGTTGTCCACTTATTACTCTGTGTGTGTGTGTGTGTGTATGTGTGTGTGCGTGCGTGCGCGCGCACTAGAAAAAATGAATTGATTAACATCCTGAATCGTTGCTTTATTTCCCTCAAGATTGAAAAATACAGAAAATATATGTATGTTCCAGTAAATAACCTCATGTTTAGACACGACATGACTATGTTCATTTTTTCTACACAGACTGCATATTATTACACTATATCCTCCTTTGGCGTTAACCCTGGCTCTCTATTATTCTGCCTTATCTAGTCTGGTGCTCCTGCAATTTATTTGGAAATCTTGACAAAATTCAAAAAAGATCTCGACTTCAGACATTTTAAATTGGTGACGTGGTTTGTCGCTTTAGCTTTTCTACAAAATATTTTCATGTTAATTGTTTTAACGAGCTGATGTCGGCGTCAATCGCCATCTTCTCTCTTCCTGAAAACTCTTTCTTTATCGAACTTTTTCTTATTTCTCTTCACTAATGTCTTCTCATTGTTTTTCACTTCCTGTAAGCCACTGCGTCCTAATGGCATTATCGCATCGTCCCCCTTTTTTTCTATCTCAATTTCTACTTCCTCTTCCTGATTTTTTTTTCCATTCTCTCCAAAACCTCCTCGTTTCTTACCGGTTCGGCCCATGGTATCCTCAACATCCTTCTGTAGATCCACATATCTGTTGTTTCATGTCTTCATCTTTGAGGAGATTGTCCATACGAGTGTTAAATTCAGACAACATTTATGTTATATTAATTTGGAGGTATTTCTTAATTATGCTATTTAATATTGTTCTTTCTTATTGCTATAAATTTGAGAGAAATGTAAAGTGTGTAATGAGAACAGGTATATCGCTGTGTGGTGGATGAAAAGTATTATTATTATTTAAAAAATGATTTGCATTTGATTTACAATCACATGCTGAGTGATATTCAATGAGATATGGTCAGCGAATAACGTCATTATTTCTGTTGTTCCCGCTTAATTAAGAAAAAATCAATTATTAACAAAATGGACAACACTTTTTGCACAATATGGACTGTGCTTTTGAAAATTAGTATATATATATATATTTTTTTTTAATTCCTTTCTTTGTCAAACCTAAAGCTGCAACAATAACAGGAGAGTTTTAGTTCTTAAATGCCACATTTTCTTTTTATTTCCATCTCCAGGTTTTTTTTATTTGCATAGTTCTTCAAAGAGCTTTGCAGGAAAGTTTTTGTCTCTTGGTATGCACATGTCAGTCAGTGCGCGAACATTTTCTTGTCTGGCTTTGATAATATTGTGTGGGTGATAGGCTTGTATCGTGTGAACTATGTTTTGTAGTTATTATTATTATTATTTTATTATTATTATTATTATTATTATTATTATTATTATTATAATTATTATTATTATTATTATTATTATTATTATTATTATTATTATTAGTTTCTTTGCTTTCTGGCGTTTACACATTTCTTTCCGGGTCCCACCCAGGGACCTAAGGTTAGAAATGGCATCATGACACTTTTCACTGACAAAAATAAAAATAAATAAATAAATAAAATAAAATAAAAATTACATCAATAAAGCCCTTCGTAAAGTGTGGGCTGTACTTGTCAGAACAATTTTTTGTATCTCCTTGAGGCATGGGCTTCCAGGAATCCCTGCAATTAGTCTACTGCAATCTTTTCCAACCAGTCCTAGTGCTCCAACTACAACAGGGATTGTTGATGTTCCCATATGCCACATTTTCGAGATTTCTATTTCAAGGTCCTTGTATTTTGACAACTTTTTGAATATCTTCAAAGATACATTGCAGTCAGCAGGGACTGCCATATCAATAAGGAGGCACCGTTTTTGTTTGTGGTCTTTAATAACAATATCTGGGCGGTTGGCCTTGATTGTTCTGTCAGTGTGAATTGTGTAGTCCCATAGAATTGTAACAGGTCCTATCTCCGTAACCGGGTCTGGGTGGTGTTCATACATTATTATTATTATTATTATTATTATTATTATTATTATTATTATGATTATTATCATCATCATATAAATTGTTTTACTATATCTGTATTAATGATAAAATCCCAAAGAGTAGTAAACACGTTTATTTTATTATTATTTTTATTTCCTTTGATTTCTGTGGTATACTCATTTCTTTCCGGTTTCCAATCATAGACCTAATGTCAGAAATGGTATCATGGCATTTTCCACTGACTATGTTTTGGAAAGAAATACTAAGATCACATATTTTACATAGATAAACCTCTTCCTAGTGTGTGAGATGTACATGTGGGTATAAATTTTTTGTGTTTCTTTAAAGCATGGGCTACCAGAAATCTCTCCATTGTATCTATCCGACCATTTCCAATCAATCCGAAGGCTCTAACGACAACTGAAATTATGGATGCCTCACATCTTTGATATTTAGATATCAAGGACTTTGTAGTTTGATAGTTTTTTGAAGATCTCCAGCGATATATTACTGTCTACAGCGGCTGCAATATCAATAAGAAGGAACATTCTGTTTTTTTATTTTGTAATGCTGTTTTTTTTTCAAGTTATTCTGCATTTCATTTTTGAATGAAAGTATTTCCTAATAGGTTATTGATCGTGTTATTCTAATTGTCTTCTGAAGAAGCGAACTGATATCAAGAATACAATATTTTGTATCTCAGATAATAATTTGATTCCTGGGATTTTTATATGGTATTCCTATCATCACTATAATTCTATTAGGTTGGCGCAAAAATATTGTCGTTTTTGACGTTAAAAAATACGTCAAAAAACGACAATATTTTTGCACCAACCTAATACATTCTTGGAATTGCTTTTTCCATGTTTTTATATGTATCATAATTATTATTATTATAAACGAGTGTAAGTGTAGCACAGCAACAATACAGATATTGTGTCACCCAGCCTTTTAATTTCGAATCAGAAACATACATCAAATACAAATATATGCGATCTGGTGGCAGGATTTAAGAAAAGCAGCGCATGACATTGTGTGTTGGGCGCAGTCAGGGACATCTTCGGGATAGATAAGCCAGTGTCCTCCGATCTTCTGAATGAAGGTGTTACTAAGTATCATGCTGGGACATATAAGTAACCAATACTGACTTATTTTTCTACCTAAAAATGAAAAACAAACATACAAACAAAAAACAACTAATCCTCTCGACATAGAATTGATGTTACAACGACACGCACCCTTTTATAGAGATGCACAGTTCGTCAACTCCTAAGAGACCTCGGATATGTCCAAGTTTTTAATTTCAGAAAATTGGCAAACAAATTTGTAGTATTGACCGTGTTATCTAATGCAGACCATTTTAATTCCTCGAAGCAACACATACTCTTGACAACTCTTTCAATGTATTAAGATTAGAAATCTAAAGAGCCGAACCGACGGTAAAATCAGATAATATTTTTATTCAATATTACGTTACACTGGAGACCTTACATTCTTGGTCGAATTGAACTTGAAAATTCGCAGGAATTTTGGCACTTCCTAGTAATGAAAATTTTTTTCAATGTTGGAACATGTGTTTGATTCCAGTTATGTCCAGTTTACTGTCCTGGAAATGGACCTTACCGCTGTTAATAATGGTCGGTACTGTATTAGTATCCATATCTCACAAACATGTCACCCCAGTGTGGACATCCCTATTATTTTATTTTTACAATACGGCTCACGCTTTATAATGCCCCGGGTCCCTCGATGTAGATGGTTACGTTCGTAGGCAATATATGCGGACAAGATAACAGTCCCGCAAGCTAGATGATAACCTTCGTAGCAATTTTTGAAAACAAGATAACGGTTAACCCTAGTCTTGAAAAGGTTAAGATTGTAATGATCGAGGAAGCATCCTCTTGGGAGTCCCTTTCACTCAGTAGTGGTTTGCAGGAAGAAACTGTCATTGAAGAAACTGAATGGAATTTACTTCTCACCAATGGAATACAGAGGGAATGTGGATGTTTTGCTAATATGCAAATAGCAGGGCCTGTCTTTGACGGTAAGATTTGAACTGGTGGTTGGACCAGGGAATTTAGTACGTCCAAGCACTTTCCGTGGGTGAGACGCTTGGCATTTCCGAGATTCTCAGTCCCTGTCTTAAAGTTTTGATCGCCTGGTCATGTTTCATCGACAACAGAAAACATACTGCTTACTTTATAAACCTCAGTAATATCTTCGTTGTTATGTTTAAGTTTACGGTTGGATTGTTTTTGGAATCCCACAAGAATTTTGTTTGTTCATTCTCCATAACCCTATCGTGTCTTTGGCAGTACCATTTCTAATTCACGACACTTCAATATTTCTTCTTGATTCACCAGTGTATTTCTGGACACACCTCCATGTGTTGACTCTTTGTACAAGCATTTCAAAAGTGCCCACGAATGAGTCACGTCTACAGTCTCATTCTCACTTTATCAACACACAACCGATGGAAAAAAAAGCTCTTTCGTTTTCAGGGAATCCTCAATGGATATCGATATATTATCTTTTTTACATCTCAAGTGGCCCTTCAACAACAAATGTCAGGTCTATTCTGTCTTCGACATCTTTGTATCCCTATCAAGGGATTAGATTTCCTTATCCCAAATTTCTCCTCATTAAGCCTTCGTGTAATCCTAATTTACATCGATTTCCAAGGTAATTTATTATTACTAGTTAGAACCAGTAGAAATTTCACGGTTCTCCTATTCTGATTAATTCTAATTTTTAAGTTAATCATTAAAATAAGCTCATGGCGAGTTCTACGACAACAAAATAGAAAATCCGCTATCGTATATTTAAATATTTGAGCTTAACAACTTTAACAAAATATTGCAATAACATTAAATAACATTAATAACATTAAAAACAAAATGAAAGTTCGTTGTTATTTTAAGAAGTAAGGATATACAAATGAAAATAGATTTTCGCACACACGTTTTACATAGATAAAGACCGTCGTAAAGTATGAGCTGTAATTCAAGAGCAATAATTTGTAATGCTTTATGACATGGTTTAGAAGTAATCACTTCAGTGAATAAATCAGAACCCTTTTCAATGAAAACCATGGCTCCCACCATAACTGGAATTATTGATATCTTCATGTCAGAAAATTTTGAAATTTCTATTGCAAGATCATTGTAATTTGAGAGTAATTTTGAAGAACTTCAAAGATACGTTCAGTTTATTATTATTGTCATTATTATTATTAGGTTGTCCCAAAAGTTCGTAAACATTTGCGAAAAATTGAATTTTTATGCAACACAATCCAGCACAATCGAGAGAAGCAATGGGTTCAGAAAGGGCAAGAGACACCGTCGGTTCCAATACATGATCGATTCGGCAAGAAAGTCATGCTGTGCGTTTGGTGGAACTTTGAAGGAATCGTGCCTTTTGAGTTGGTTGCGAATGGTCGTGCCATCAGTGCCGAACTTTACTGTCAGCAACTGGAGCGGGTCTACGAAAAGTTGAAGCAAAAGTACCCGGCTCTGATCAACCGAAAGCGCGCTATGATGCAGCAGGACAATGCCAAGACACACACCGCCAGGAAGACCAAATACAAGTTTGAAGAGCTGGACGACGTTGAGGTTCTGCCACATCCAGACTACAGTCCTGACTGTGCTCAATCAGATTACGGCCTTTTCCGCTCAATGCAACACTTTCTGAAGGGCCGCCGATTCGACTCGTTTGATGAAGCCGGCTGAATAGTACTTTCACCAGATCCGAAAGCTTGCAGATCGATGGCACAAAGTCTTGGAAAATGATGCTCTTTATTTTGAGGAATAATTTTTGTTGTTTTTGTTATTACTTGGCGAGTAAAATTTTTTGCAATTTTTTACGAACTTTTGGGACAACCTAATTATTATTATTATTAGTAGTAGTAGTAGTAGTAGTAGTACAGTTGGTATTATTAGTAGTAGTTGTAGTAGCAGTACAGCTGGTATTATTATTATTAGTATAGTTGGTATTATACTTATCAATATTATGATTATTAGTACAGTGTAACCCGGATATAAGAGACCCGGATATAAAATAAACCCGAATATATTTTCTCTGGTCCCAAATTAGAGCCATACTTACCTAAACAAAATAGACCAAACCCAGATATCAGAGACTTCTTCTCCGGTCACGACAACTCTCTTGTATCCGGGTTACACTGTAGTAGTAAATTTGATATTATAATTATTAGTAGTAATAATATCACAGTTGCTATTATTATTATTATTAGTAGTAGTAGTAGTTGTAGTGCTCTTAGCATTATTATTATTATTATTATTATTATTATTATTATTATTATTATTGTCTAGTTAAAGACGAAAATAAAGTTTACTGTGTTATCAAAACAAGATCTGAGTAAAATTAAAATAAACTGAAGAAATACAAGTGGATTTAGTTGAGAATATTGTCAAAATATAATCCATAACCGTCAGTCATTCTTACCATTTCTATCTTTATACACCTGTTGACCTCGTCCAACTGATTAACCGAGACAAATCTTTGGAACAGTCTTATCACCGAGGAACGTGACAAAGTTTCATATGGAAGTAAAAAGAAAATGCTTTTCATATGAGCTATTTTGTGCGAGTCATTTGCTACCATAAAATAATTGTTTATTTCCTTACATAATTTTTATAATTATGAACAAAATACACCATTTCATAAAGCATTTTAAGAATTGAGATTTTATTTAGATCTAAGATTTAAAGATTTAGATTTAAAATTTTTATCACTACCAAAATATTTCTTTTACGAAATAGTATCATTAGTAGAAATATTTTATGCACTAACTGGTATTATTGCAGGGTGTAGCGTTAGATAATAAAGGCAATGTATATCACTGTGTATTTAATTTCTTATATTTGTGTCTTTTGCATTAACTTTTACGCATACGACTTTTATTTCATTCCTTCTCATATGACTAATGCAGATTTAATGAGATCTTCGCAAAGCTCCTTGTAAATCAAAGTTAACATAGCCGTTTCTTTGATTTCAAATGAATTTTTTTACTTTGTTCCTCCTTCTGTAATTAGCAAGAAACAACAATAAAATGCAATTAAATTTAGAAAAAAATACAGATGCCAAAATTTAAAAACAAAACTGTATGCTCAGAGTTGATTAGCCTTCAACATACTATGGAAAATAAACGGTAAATAAGAGATCCTAGAGGGGAATCACTAGATTTAGCGAATTCCATGTGATAACACTTTAAATAATAATAAAGTGAAGAAAAAGAAAGAAAAACAAAAACAAAAAATTTAAAGAAGAATAGGAAAATGAAAGAAGAAAAAGAAAAAAAAAGAAAGAGAAAGAAGAAAAATGATAAAGAAGAAAAGAAAAAAGAAAAGAGAAAAAAACAGTAAAAGAAATAAGAAAGAAGAAAAAGAAAATGGAAAATAAAGAAAAAATAAAAATAATGAAGAAAAGAACAAAGAAAGAAAAAAAAGAAAAACAGAAATAGAATAAAGAAAAGTAAAAAAAAGAAAAGAAAAAAAAGATAAAACAAAACGGAAAAGAAAGAAAAAAGAAAAAGAAAAACAGAAAGAAAAAGAAGAAAAAAAAGAAGAAAAAAGGAAGAAGAAAAAACAGAAAAAGAATGGAGAAAACAAAAAAGAAAGAAGAAAATGAAAAAGAAGAAAAATAAAAACAAAAAAGAAACAAGAAGATAATGTCGACGCCAAAATAAAAACGACATGATGCAAAGAAAAACAATTGAAGTCATTGAAGGAGAAAATAAAAAGTAAAAAATATAAAATTGACGCAGTTGAAAAAAAAAATATCGAAGTTCAACAAAACAAGCAAATTATTACCAGCAAATATGAAGACGTTGTCTCCATTGATGAAAAGGACAGGAAAGAGATAAAGAAAGATCTCAACACTGATGAAGCGGTAATCTTGATTGGGATTGTGATGATTAGAATGTCAATGATATCCATATTAAAATTATCAGCCAAAATCATGATGATGCTATCAATAATAATTATAGCGAGACATAAAGGCTTCTTTTCTTTACATTCCACAGAAGCGATTTTAAAACACTTCGCGGAATGCGTGCAAGATTAAAACAATGAAAAAATAATGAGAAAAGAATATCGATGCCGGTATGTCTCTATTGTTCTCTCTCTTATCAGTAACATCAACAACAGCAACATCACTATCACAACCAATATGCAATATATATATATATATATATATATATATATATATATATATATATATATATATATATATATATATATATGCTTTTGCCCATACAGGCAGATGTACAGCTAGATCAGAAGCTATACAAAAGTATTTAAAAAAGGCATTGTATGATGATGATAATAATAATAATAATAATAATAATAATAATAATAATAATAATAATAATAGCAGGACTGGAATAATTCCAGTTGGAGTCTTTCGTTAGATTGGAAAGGGTTCAGATGGATTCAATGAAGAGATGCCTTTTAGACCATACCTTAAAGGAACACAAAAATTCTACGCAGAATACAGCCCACACATTATGCAGGGCTTTATCTCTGTAAAATATGTGTGGTCTTTGGTTGCGTCTTTTTTTCTTTAAATAAAGACACTCAGGGAAATTTCCTGATGCAATTTCTGACATGATGTCTCTGGTTGGGTCCCGGAAGAAAATGAATATACAGCAAAAATCAAAGTAAATAATAATAATAATAATAATAATAATAATAATAATAATAATAATAATAATAATAATAATAATATTATTTGCATTTCTAAATAAACAGATATATCGGGCAATCTCATGACGATGTCTTTAAATGATTACGTTTGATATATATTTTAATTTAGGCCAGTCATGAGCAAACTGCAGCCCGTAGTACGTCTAATTTAATGAGGAAAATAACACTTCTAAAAAAAATGGTTTGTTTCGTTTCGTTCTAACTTGTTCATTCACACACGGTCATCCATAACCGCATAAATAAAAAATTATTAAGTGAAATAATCCTTGCATTTATAATCTTTCGGCGAAGATAACGTTTTCATCACTTTAAACTATAGGCGACTTGCGCTAAGGAACATCAGATGCGTAAATATCTTTAGAAAAAGAAAAAGTCCATAATATTTTTTCTCTGGCGAAGAGACAGATCCTTTTTTTTTTTTTTTTTTTTGTATTTTAAACTGAAAAATTCGGGAGTAAAACCTGTGTACAAATCCGGATTCGGAATCCCTAAAACAATACGATGTTCAACTTAATTCTGGCAACACTAGCGAGTCACTCCCATGTGGGGTGGTACAATCAGAACAGATGCTGCGCCTCCACGAGCAAGTGAGTGATAAACGTTTGGAGCGCATACATAATATACAACTAAACAATTAATTATATAATATTTTTTTTATATATATTTTAATATTTTTTGCATTTTAAATAAATTAGAAATTAATTCCATAAAGAGGGGTGTGTTAACCACACTCCATCTGTGTTAATAGCATCAAATTTTAATTAAAATTAAAAAAAAATATTTTTTCCAAAGAAAAAATAAATCAACTTATCCCTAGTTTTAAGACAGACACTTATGCGTACCTTCTTCTGTAGTGAACATAGCTGATGCACCTTCAACGAAAAATAACCAAGAAACGTTTTAATGGCAAGGTGCGATTTATGATGAGCTATATCCCATAGTGTCCAATTTGGAGAAAAGCTGCCACGTCTGCTTTAGTCGTTATCTATGTTTCGGATATATATATGAGAAGATTAGACTTTCACAAGTTTAAGCGTTTGCCAGAAGGAAAAAA
The DNA here is from genome assembly GCA_963932145.1 of Acanthosepion lycidas. NCBI lineage: Eukaryota > Metazoa > Mollusca > Cephalopoda > Sepiida > Sepiidae > Acanthosepion > Acanthosepion lycidas. The sequence continues at coordinate 51,261,223 of OZ010581.1, read as the reverse complement.
AAACAGGTTCTCATCATTGAAGGCAATCACGAAAACTAACATCTAAGTTAAGGAAAACTGTTCATATTATGTTATCCTTAACTTAGATGGTGATTTGGGTTGAAATTTCAACTTTGAGTTTCGAGTAGACGGGTCGGGATGTTAAATGATTTTTTTTAAAGAAAAATCCAGCATCTTGAGTGCAACCACAGCTTTTATTACATAGTCAGGACATTTCCTCCCACTTTTTATTTTGGCTGCATGGGTTTTTGGACAGAACGTTTCATTATTAGAAAAAAATCCAGCCATTATTTTAGACGCCTATTTTAAAACCAAAGACGTCTCAATTCGTCATTAATCAATTCTGCTTTTGTCCTACCAGGTACCAGCGGTTTCAGACATTTTTTTTTACCTCCGTAACGTAGCTGTGCCTTGTCTATAAATACATTCATGGTAATTGTTCGAATGAACTTTCCTCTCGTTGGACTCTATGAATTTAAACGCAATACTAGATTGAGGGCAAGGTCTCATCGAATAAAATGTAATATGGTCAAATGTAAATGTAAATTCCATGCTAAAAGATTTTCTATCTCACTTTTCGCTTATAGAACTCTCTTCAAGCTTCTTTATTCCAGTTCAACTTTGATCTTCAAATATTTAAATGTAATGTCAATTGTTATCTTCTATCGTGTTCTTGTTCTTTTATTGTTCTCGCCTCTTAATACTCTTTCTCTTTTTCTTACATTCTTTCACATACTGTAACCCTATGAGGTTTAAGGGCTTTATTCCCTAGCTTGGAATGAAATGACAGAAAAAACTTCTGGAATAATTAAATTCACACAAAATGTTCCGAAAAATCTAATCACCCACTGGTTAGTTATTATAGTTCAGAGGCTTGAACAAACTTCCCGGACATCGAAGCAGAAAAAAATATTCCAAAACGGTCAGTGCAAATACTACACAAATCGTATATAACTGCATAGAATTCTTACGAAGTTGCGATGTGATGTTTATAGAAAGTAACTGTTAGGTGTTCAGACAGAAAAATGGGCGCCAGTTGATAGTATAATCAATGGAACTACTTGTAGCAGGTGTAGTAAAATTTGAATTCATATTCTGAGAAAATGACTTTGAAGTTAACGACCAGAATCTAATTTATTAAAAACAGATTTTCCCTGAGCGTTTGAATGAAATTTCATGTTTATTTTACATAGGAAGTGTAGCTGAGAGCGCTCATTCTGAAAGGTACCGTTTTTTTCTCAAATCGGGAAACGGTAAAGCTCCATTTTTACTTTTGTTTCATTTCATAGTCAAATATCGTAAATCAAAATTCTGAGAAGGTGTTTTGTTAACTTGAAACAAGCTTATTTTCTCCTTAAAAGATTAATACTATTTGAAACAGCGCTATCATAGTTTAAACAGAAAGATATCATATGTAATAAACACAGTTTTGAATTTAACAGAAAATAGTGCAGTGTTATAAGACATGTTCCAACATCCAATGATGTTCAGTTTAATTGAACACCTTAATACATAGTCTGTCTATATTTCTGAGATGAGGTATTATGTACATTATTTACATTATTCAGACTACTGTCCTCATCTTTTTCGCCATATGTATCACAACGTTTCGGCCGTTGTACGCTCCTGCCTTCTTCAGGTCGTTGGAATGTCGAACTGAACTCTTTATTTCGTTCACTGGGGTAGACTGTTCTAGTCCCACGTGCCATATTTGATGGATGTCATTATCGCCTGTTAATTTCCCTCTGAAAGTTCTCCACTGCCTTAGCCGGATATTGAACTCACACTCTTTGGGTCCTGTCACTGGATCTAACCAACACCTTTATCCACTGTGCCTTGTGTCCTCAAGGACACAGTGGAGCGTACAACGGCCGAAACGTTGTGATAAATATGGCGTAAAAGATGAGGACAATAGTCCGAATAATGTAAATAATGTACCTTAATTCATCATAATTTCTTCATCTGTTGAGAACAATCATTTTATGCTGTGTTTGCATTTTTTTAGATTGAATACCTGCGTTATATCCACGTAATACTAGCTGTAGTATGATTGCCATTCATTAGTCGCTGAAGAATAAACGTTCTTGAGTTCAGTTTCACTACGACTTCGACGTTTCCAAACATAAGACAATTTTCCTCAAATTTTAAGTTTTGATGTCTCAGTAGTAGTCTTAATATCAAAATATTTTATTTGAAAGAAGAATGGAAAAAAACGAAAAAACTGTCGAAATAAAGATTTGATTTAACCATTTCAGATTGCTTATGTCGAACAAATAAAATCTTTCCTTTTCTTAAATTGGCCATCCACTTACAACAATGACATTCTCCGTACAGAGTATGCTGGAAAGGCTAAAGCAATCAGGTACTTTTCAGATGTTCCCATAGCGTGAATATTGACCTTTTGGAACATGTCTGCTTAACGCTGCACGGTCAAGGTTGCATCAGTACATGACATGCACTTATCTGAGCTGGTGGATTAATAATGGGTTCTTATATGGTCACTTAACTATTCATGTCAATTCTCTTTAATCAATGCCATTTTCGTAAATATGAGATAAGAGTACTTTTACCATTTCATCCGTAACATTCTCTGCTAAAGACTAACGACTGTATTGTAACATATAAAACAGTTTTCCGTTCTAGGAATTAATTATTTTTATTGTCTGATTGTAAAATATACTGTTGCTGCGCTCGTTCAGCTGTTTTTTTTTTAAATATTCTGGTATGATAGTGCATAACGAAAAGGATAATTCAGTCAATGATGTGCCATACAGGATACACGCATACGCGATCATGTATATTTCGATATATGATTGAATTAGGTTGCCCTATCTTTCTGTGGTAGACCAGTTGCCATCCAAGGCTATAGAACCCGGTCTGTCCTGCTATTTACCCATAGCTGTGGGAAGAAGAAGAGAATCCATACTTTTCCCAAAGGTATGAACACATAAGTGAATGTAATGGATTCGACTGGAATTCCAACTCGGATCTCACGATTCCTCAATTCGAGCCACTATCCATTACTCGGCTGTAATTACCTAAATTGAATATTACTATAGCAAATTTGTGTTAAACATTAGAAATAAAGTTATAAGGATTTGTAAGAATGATATAAGACATTATAAAGCTTAAAATATTTTCTAATTAAGTAACATTTATATAATTGATAACAAAATAAAACACTCGGATGAAAGTGTTTTTTTTTTTTATTGTAGATACCATAATAAAAATTAAAAGATCACATAGGTAATATAGTAAAACACGAAGAAAAAGACTTAAAATTAATTTTAAAAAAATAATCAAAGAGAATGCTTAATTGAGAAATGAGAGACAACCCACTATGTGGACAACATATTAAGAATTTCAAAGTCAACCGGATATAGGCATTTAAACCCCTGACTAGTGTACAGAAAATCTGACATACGAAAGCAGATACGAAGGAACAGAACAAATATTCTGGTTTAATGGATACCGGCTCGGAATAAGAACTCAGAGAGATGAGTTAGAATATCCTATCGGGTTTGATATATTCACTTACGCACAAATGCCCTTGGAAAAGGCATGAATCCATTCCTTCTCCTCCCAGTTATAGGTTCAATAGCAGGACACCCTGTGTTTTTTTGACTTAGTTGGCAACCAATCTGCCGCAGAAATAAAAGCATCTTACAGGTAGAAAAATCTTCTACCTCGTCAGTCATGTATTGGTTTTCTAAGCGACGCTTAGATGTGGCATATGGCCAAAAGTATGGGGTACCTAGTGAGGAACGAACTCACTATTCAGCTGTAACAGTTTTAGCAAGACCAGCTTGTTAACCATTGCACCACGCTGAGGCGCCCTCTCGTCAGTCATGTGTCGAAAGATACATAACGCCCAAGTGTGTATCACATGTAGCACTTAACTATTGATAAAGGACAGGAAATTGTAGAGAGCCGTGATCGCCCCCATCCTGAGAAGACACTGCACATTTAAAATTTATTTTGTGTACTAAATCAATCCATTTCCTATCCAAGTGCAGACGGTTAACTCCGTCTATATATTCTGGATTACTATAATATATCAAATAAATCAATTGATATTGAAAACCGAATAGTTATCTATACTTTACAAGTCTTTCCGAGCGTGTGAAGCTAGCAAACGATCGATCAGTGAATCAATTTCTCCTCAGATAGATCGATGCATAAATAATTAAAATGATAAACAGGTAAGAAATTGAACTGTCTGTTTCTTTACCATTCGAGAAGTATTTCCATAAATGTATTTGTGTATATAAGTGCAGATTTTGTACGAATCATTTTAAATGCATGTTTAAATGTTCATAAAATATGTACGAGTGGCCTAGATTTAGTTACTCAGAATAAAGTAACAGATCTCATTATATCTTGACGAGATTGTCTGGTCAATGAATTTTTTACCAAACATCTCTGACTGCTTCCGACGTGAGAAAGTAATTTTTCAAAAAACAATATTATGGAAGTTGTGAAATAAAATAATATATAAGATAGTTGCACATTTTAAATAAACCAAAAAAACAAAAAAAAACTTATGTAATTATTCGTTTTCTTTTTTATTTGATATATTTTTCATTTTTTTTACAACTCTCCAGAAAACCGAATACATTTTTCTGTTCTCTAATTTCCTCTGTCTACATTAGAAGTATTAGTAAATATTTTGCTTGCAGATTTGATTAGATTAATGAAAGAAAAACATCAAACGCAGTTTCCTAAACATTCTACAGATGTACATACAGACTCAGGGATGAATTGAAATGTCTTATGCATATACGTATTGCAATATAACGTTTTTCCAGAAAAAAATTGAAGAAAAGACGATAATATGAGTAACATTAAAGAGAAATGTGCTTATAAGCGACGTACTATTGTCTCTAAATGTGCATGTGGTGTGGCGGTTATCGATGCAGAAAATGCAATCGGCATGACAAGTTCAAATCCAAACTGAAAAGTTAGCGTCAGTTTGCAATCATATCGTTTATGAATAAACCAAACCCGCTCTTTCATACTGACATAATAACAGAACCAAAAGGTAGAACATTCAGTAGTTTCTACTGGCAACGTAATAGTTATTAGTGCGAAAGAGTAATAGTTGAGCGAAGTTCCAGCTGTGACCGTTGCATTAACTTCTCATTAATTCTCATTAAACCGCTTGGTTAATGCTTGACCTGTAACGTATGTCCAAACTAAGACCGATGGAAAATACATAAACAGACAATGCTTATCTCCGTCATAGTGATATTATTAAAATAGCAGGACAGACAAGTAGAGTAGCAAGGATTTTGCACGGGAACTTTAATGGATGTGGGAACGGAGAGTTGAGTTCAACTTGCGTCTTCCCTTCCGTTAACTTTGCACCAATCCGCTTAGTAAATGCCGGAATCCATATTATTTCGATGAGTGGCGTTTTCTGGTGACCAGAATATGAGAAGAAACATTCAGAAACGTAAACATTGGAGAAAGCAGCAGGAAACCACTCCGCTAATATTCCCAAGAATATTTTTTCCGGACAACAAAAAAGAGGAATCTCTGAGAGTCATTCACACCTACGTTCCAAAGTAATATGACATTGTAATAAAAGAAAGTCAAGGATTGTGACGCAATAGATAAGGCGGTTGTGAAGCTGTAACTATGCGCATTGAATGGGTTCAGGTTTGACTGCTGAATGGTTGTTGGGACCGGAAATACGAAGCATTCTATCTCTAAGGTGGCGAATGATATAAGTTCTGTTCTGATATATGATAGCAAAGAATATAAGTGCACATGTTTTACGGACAGATTTCAGCCGTATAGGAAAACTGATATTAAATTTCAACTTAAATATTGTGCTACACAGCCTATCAGACAACACACATTAGATACCCCAATATATTACGTGTAATTTATTTATCGGCAGCCAATAATCAAGCAATACATTCAAGACTAAAGTAGTCAAAGTAACAGTAATGAGGCAAAAATTTCAAAACCATGAATAGTGTTAACACACTAAAGGTATACAGCCAAACGATTACTGCGTTATGACTTCAAGACAAGATAGAGTAGTATATATGTTCGCTTATTTTCTAGTTTACACCACCCTCTTGGATTTTTAAAAAGGGTTAGAGGTTTATCCCTTGTTTCCTGTTTAGGATTGGGTTTCCGGTTTCTTCTAAAGACTGTTTCAGATCTATACTCCTAAATTTGTTCTTTTCTATACTGTTACAAGTCAACACTGTAACCATATACCTTGAGTGGCTCTTGGGCCTAGTATTGGGTAAACATTATTAAAAAAAAAAAAACAAAAAAAAAACAGAAATTCGATGAAACCGAGAATTGGCCCAGGAAGAAATTGCAGTATGCACCAGTATGTTTTGTCGATGGATTTGGGGAGGGGTATTTTTGCAAATATTCCAGTGATTGGAACCAACATTCATTGGAGTAAGGTTGAATAAATCCAGTGAGAAACCACACCCTTGGGTCAAGCTTCTTTCTATTCTGCGTCCTTGCTCAGTTCTACGTTCTTAAATTCCTACAAGCATATCCTGCATGCGTCCTTATTTGCAGATTAGCAACGTTCTGGAACCTAAAATCTAGAATATAGAGTATATAAATGTAATATTTCTCTCTGTATTTATGAATACATACGTAAATTATTATTATACTAGTAGTATCCGCGAAAACTTCACGGTTTTCCTATTTTAAATGTTTGTTCTCTCATAATATTGAATGAATAAATAAGCTCAGTGATTGGTCCAAGACTGAAATATATCCGTGGGAATTCCTTTATTTCATTGTTAAATATTTTAGATCAACAACATTAACAAAATGTTGCAATCAAAACCAGAATTATGAATCCTGATCATTATGTAAAAACGCAGTAGGTTACCAATGAAAATATTTTAAATCGATAAGATTTTCCATTTCATTGAATTAGACGTTAAACATATGACGGAATTGACACCTCATTTATCATTTCTTTCTTTCTTTCTTTTTATTTCTTTTCTTTCCTTCTTTGCTTTCTTGCTTGGTTTGAAACCAGAGGAATCCTCTGATTATGTCTTTTTCGTCTTTTCCATTAAAACGGTATAATCGATTGTTTATGAGGCAACAGAAAGGTGTAACTTACGAACTAAAAAAGTAACACTCATAATTATACTATAGTAGTATTTCCTTTCACAAGATAACTACTTATTTGACAATGGATTAAACATTAAAATGAACAAATAATTAGAAATTGACGTTGATATTCACTAACGTTGTTGTCGTCATTATCTTACCATCATTACAAATCCTAATGTATATACAAATGATAAATTAAAATAGCATATGTTTACTAAGGTTTCTACAAGTTCTTCTTGAACCTGCAGACTACCTGTGTATTATAGCGTTCTAAAATATGCTAATAATTATTACAGTAAATTGATACAACACATGAACATTTCGTTACAATGAAAGAAAAGAATACTGAACTATTATATCTATACTCATGAATGGTGGGAAATCGCCATAGAGATGATGAGAAAACGAGAGGCAAGTAAAATATCGTTCTATAGAAGAATGCTGAGGATTTCAGGGGTACGTAAGCAATGAAGTATTAAGGTGAATAGAAACAAAAATCGGACACATATTCTGAATCAGAACAAGAGAGATTAAAATTCTTGGATATATAATAAGGAATGAGGGCTTGACAAATATTCTCAGGCAGATACCCTTATACAAGTTTTTTTACAAATAAAATCTAAGCAATATATTATTACTATCGCACTTCAGATTGGTGGAACGCACTTTCGATTTCATATTTTCCAGTCAAATTTGATCTTCAAAAAGTTACTTACAATGAAAATTGTTATCTCCTTTATGATTCTTTTTTTTTAAAGATAAATTAGGCAAATATCTTGAAATACACCTGACCTCGAGCCTGCCGAGATTATTGTAGTCATATTGAAGTAATATCTTAAAAATATCCTCTTGGATGTGCGCAAAGGATATCTGCATTACTGACAGAGTTGCATAAAGAATGTTGGAGGAACTGACAGCGGAACAACAATTATTCAAAACATTCTTTCAAACAACAAATAAAAAAAACTTATTTGAACAAGACATTAAAAACAAATTCATTTGAAAAGCAAATATTAAAAAAAACAACAACTAATTTCAATCATTTCAAACTGAACGAATGGTACCTGTGAATTTGAGGAAAAATTGTAGATGTTATCCTGTTTTGTTTTGTTCTTTTAGATGTTTTTTTTTAAGTTTTTGCGAAATACTCGAGAGCAATCGGCTACTCTACGCGCATTTGCCAGAGACGCTAGATTAATAGTGTCTTTCATTTTACCCTATGTTCTGTACAGTTTTCATTCGGCTTTGGCAGCTGCTATTGGTTCTGTCAATATTAAGAAAATCTTAAACAAGCATAGGAACATTATAACCCCGAATATATTATGATTGAGATTATATTTTTGACTGTTGGAAAGTTTCTAGTTTGAAACCATTTAAAATGTATTTAAAAATTTTTTTAATTATTTCTCCCCAATAAAGGCAATAAAGCCTTTAAGTTGCATTTGGTTATTGATTGTTGGAGTTTGAGAAAAATATTATTAAGGAGAGAGAACAATAAAACAAATTAAGAGGACAAAAGATAACGATTGTCAGTGGACGTTATTATTTGTCATACGAGGGATACTTCGATATATGCTAATGATTAGGGAGATTAACATACTTAAGTATTTATAATAATTTCTTATATCACAGATTTCTGTATGCAATATTTTCCACCCCAAGAAATTACTATTTACATTCGGGCTATTCTCATCATGTTTCGGGCGTTGGGATCACTGTTTTGAGTGAGATATAAAAACTGACTTAAACATAAATAATTATGAAATGTGTGAGATAGATAGGCAGTTAGCTAGCTATTATGATAGATAGATAGATAGATAGATAGATAGATAGATAGATAGATAGATAGATATAAAAACATCAAGTAGAGGAGAGAGAATGATGAACAGAGAGTGAAAATGTTTTGATAAGAACATTAGGAAGTTTAATGTAATCTGCATTAGTTGAAAAATAATCTGATTTCATCGAATAAAGTTAATTTTTCATGCTAAAGTGAAAAAAGAAAAAAAAAATTTGGAATTTTTAGCAATCCATATTGAATTTTTCGCATAACCTCACTATCATTTAGTTTTCCAAATGGACTAGAAATATATTAGGTTGGTGCAAAAATAATGAGGTAATAATGTCGTTTTTGACGTATTTTTTTAACGTCAAAAAACGACATTATTACGTCATTATTTTTGCACCAACCTAATATTTTTGATTTCTGTCTTTAGTGTTAAGAGTCACGGTGGAGTAATTGATAGCGGATCGGAGAAATCGGTAAACCGAGTTCGAATTCAAATCAGATCCATTACATTTACTCGGATGCTAACCTTCGGAAAGGTATGAATCCTCTTTTTCTCCTCCCAGCTATTGATAGACCGGGTTCTGTAGCCTTGGATGGCAACTGGTCTACCACGAAAGAAATGGCAACATACTGCGGGAAAAATCTTCTTCAGTCATCTATCGAAAGATCGCCTAGGCGTGTATCACGTATGGCAGATAACTGACGGATCTCCATTGTTAAGTGAGGCAAACTAAAATCTTTTCTTTGACTCCCTCACAGTACCTTACATTAAATTCTTTTAGTGTCAATACTTTAAAGGATGAAACATGTTAATCCTCTTTTATCTTATTTATTGTTTTTTGTTAATCTACTTCATACGTTTACTAGTAACTAATCATAATAATACGCCTATCTTTATCAATCTACCTGCATCGATCTATATTCTAATCGCGTTATATATATATATATATATATATATATATATATATATATATATATATATATATATATATATGATAACTCACTTCGATTTCATTTGCTTGGAATGTCTTAAGATTTGTTTCGGCAAAAATTCTTCATCAGTATTTATCATGCGATGATATATTTCCACTTTGAAGTTTGCGGCCTGAATTCATAAGATTGACAAATAGACAAACCGACCCAGAGATAAGCGGATGAGAAGATCGATATGAGATCTCCTCTTGTGAAACTTTGCGCTCTCACTGAATTTCATATTTAAGAATCGATAGTAACAAAATATAGAATTCAGAAACAAACCGAAATCAATTTTTCGAACGTACTTGAGAATTCGTTGGAGAATTCTATTGATCTGAAAATCAGACTCATGAACTTTGCATATTCATTCGGTTTTCTCACTGAAAATTTGATTGAAAAAAGTCTAAAAGAAAGAATTCAGTTTTTTTTCCCCCTATAACGCAGAAGCAATTTCGAAAACAGCGCCAAGTTAAGGGGACTTATGAGAAGCAACCTTTCAAGAAGCACAAGGATTTGAAAGATTTTACAAGCATTAGTCAAATGCAGGTCGTATAGTGCGAATATCACAGAAAAATAAAGATATCATAAACGAGTATATTTTTGTTTTTAAATATTCCGCCAAAAAGTCGTTATGGTCTATTTTCAACAGCTTCTGAAGAGGCTACTATTGTCAGACATGCCTCATTGAAACGTAAAGCGTTCATTTAGTCTTTCTCCATTTTTGGCTCTTTTGCGTTAAGTTCCAGTACACGGTTTTCTCGATGTGTGCGATCGTACGCATGCAAGCGTACACGCCTCTGTCAATACCCAATTATAATATGGGGGCTGACTATAGTTGATACACATTTTATTCTATAAGTTAAGAACCTGGTCGTTATCTAGATTGGTGGCTACTGGGGAATATCGGATACTGTAAGCTTAGATATACGCATGGTGTAATAGATAAAAGCTCGGAATTGGTATTCTCAGAGAAGAGTCAATTTTGGTCTCTTCTTTATATTGCCACTGGGGAAAGTATGATTCCAATTTTTTTCTCCCTCAGATATGAGTTAATTAGTAGGAATTGTATCCGTAAAATATTATTATCTCCAAAAAAATTCTTGCACTCGAAAAATATTTTCAGGCTTTAAAATTATGTATGAAAGGTTCATAAGCCATAAAAAAATCATATCAATCAAAACCTTAAGCACTCTGAGCATATTTAAATTTCTATCGCCTTTTTTTTCTTAAATTTATCAGTTTTTTGGGGGGTTTTGGTTTAAAAAAAAAAAACTCATTACAATATGAATAATTTTCTCGGGAAATCTCTGCGGAGTATTTTCAGACAATAACGATAAATATTAAAATTAAAGCAGCAAGCTGATTAATATGCTTACGGGCATTTTCAGGTGGCAAACATTAAAAAAAAAAAAAAATTAAAAGTAAAATTAACCGTGCCTATATCTTCAGCATTTCTCGATGTAAAATTGTAAGCAAATCTTATTGTAGTTATTTTCTCCCTTGTATATATAAAATATATAGTCAGGGTGAAGTAACGGATTGAGGAATCGGAGAGCCGAGTTCGAACTCCAGTCGAATCCACTACATTCACTTACGTTTTCCTTGGGAAAGTTATGAATCCTCTTCTCTTTCCGACGCAGCTATGGATAAAAAGCAGGACAGACCGGGTTCTGTAGACTTGGATGGCAACTGATCTACCGAAGAAAAAAATGTCAGCCAATTGCGCAAAAGATTCGTCAGTCATGTATCGAAAGATACATGATCGCCTAAGTGTTTATCACGCAGAGCACATAACTGGCTGATATAAAAAATTCCATCGAATATAATACTATTAATCTGAACAAGATATTTTGTTGGACAAAGCGTAAAGTCAGATTTTTTTCTGAATGTCTCGTTTAGTTACACACACTTAGAATGATATTCAGGGAGAGGCAAAATCGAGCAACATAGGGATAATTTATTGAAACTATAATTAGACATGGAAATCTTATTTACTAGTTATTTAATTGTTATATGTGCTGTACAAAATGACCCCCCTTCTTTTTCAAAACACATTTCTTGTGTCTTCATGATTCCTTAACATGTCTGAGAGTTAGCACTGTCATTTCTGCGGCATTCATATTTAATTCTTTCTTTTATTTCCTCAATATTTCTAGGGCGCGTCTGATAAACAACGGGTTTCAAATGGCTGAACTGGAAAAGAATTTGAAGGGTGTGAGGGCGGGTCATTAATTAACTCCTGCAGTGTGCTGTTTTTGTTTCATTATCTCTCTCTCTCTCTCTATCTTTCTCTGTCTCTCTCTGTATATATATATATATATATATATATATATATATATATATATATATATATATATATATATAGATAGATAGATATAGTCATCCACAGACAGACTGTTTCGGTGTATCGGAACTCCTCAGCGTGGATAGAAGCCCGATTGCTTGAAGCCGGGATTGAGTCCAAACTGATTTGTCATCAGTCAGATAGCTTACATCTAGGACATCAATATATATATATATATATATATATATATATATATATATATATATATATATATATATATATATATATAAGAGTATTAATGAAAGAAATACCAAATGGAAACATTTTATATGAAACCGTTTCGATCCATGAGTTTAGAATTTTTCTCAATAGCTTGTTAAATACACAGAAGTAACGTGGAAAAATAGCGTTAAGTGTTCAAATTTTGACTGAGGCTTTTAGCCCCTGACTTGTTAAAGTTAATTAAATAAATAAACAAAATTAATCATGAGAAAATTACATATAAATAAAGAAATAATAATTACGTAAAAACAATAACAGCAATAACAGAAACATTTGTTCAATGTCTTTTAATATAGGAATAAAACTTCAGATATTTACCACCATAGTTTAGCTTTATGTCTGGCAGCAAGTTTGTAGAAACTTTCCGAGCATTTATCTCATTCAAAATTTCAGCACATAAATTTATTTCATTTTTTTTTTCATGTTACATGGTGTAGAGATTGCTACATATAATTCCTTGGCATAAAAGGTATTCTTTCCCTTATTTCATTAATATATATATATATATATATATATATATATATATATATATATATATATATATATATATATATACTGACGATCGCAAAAGCGTGAAACCCAGGGTCACAAATTCAGATCAATCCAACCAAATATGTTAGCTCTATCTCTGATATTGAGCGCTTTTTTATAAGTACCGCGCATATAATATATAAATAATTATATATATATATATATATATATATATATATATATATATATATATATATATATATATATATATATATATATATATATATGCATGTTTCATTAAAGACGACAGTCAAGGTACTACTATTAAGCTTTTTATGTAATGTTTCTTGTATTCGAACAAGAGCTTACATTTCTGGACAATGAGTGTATAAAAACTATCCAAATGTTTTATATTCCCGAGCGCTTTCAGCTATAGATTTAGGCATTATCAAGGATGATTCAATTTTTCAGCTTAATTGAGTGTGTGCATTAAGCGTGTTTTAGTGAAACATGCATACACGAAGGATTGTTACCTAAATATACAATATATATGTGCGTGTGTGTTTAAGTGTGTGTGTGTGTATCAGTATGTGTCTGAAGTTGTCACCAAACACACGAACGCAAATCCAGTTTTCACTAAAAAGATTTTCCACAATAACTCTCTTTCAATATATATATATATATATATATATATATATATATATATATATATATATATATTTCAAATAACAATACTTCCTTGTAGGCCTTGTCAACTTTTATTTCTTCATATCTCTGAGTTGATAAGGCGTACAAGGAAGTCTTGTGGTTCGTAATAGCTATTCGAAAAAGTTTTTTTTTGGGTGGGGGTGGTATTCTCTGTAATATATGCTATGTCATAATAAAAACATTGAACTCTGTGGGTTAGTTTAATATATTATATTAGGATTCACTTGGAATATTTGCCAGCTGATTTATTATTATCATTATTATAATTATTATTATTATTATTATTGTCTGTTTGCATACACACACACACACACACACACATATATATATATATAAAGAGAGAGAGAGAGACAGAGAGATTGAGAGAGTGAGAGTGAGAGAGAGTTGTGCATTTCGGCAGGAATCTCTTTTAATACAGGGTTCATTATGCAAAACTGGCAAGGTACTTTTATTATTATTATTATTATTATTATTATTATTATTATTATTGTATACATAAAAGTATCTTCTTTTAGGAGCATAACGGATTAAAAATTATCGAAAGATTTGTAGGTTTCGATCTGTCCGCTAATGTGTTTTCAAATATTTTTATACTCTTATAATAAGTAGTCTGTAATTACTGTTGTAGATTGCATAACAGTTACACGAAGCATATATTTTCTTAATTTGCAAATAAAGGGAGCACATTTCGGTTGTGTTGGTTACTAATATTGTTAAGAGTTAATTTTTATTTTATTTTTATATTGATGTCCATCACTATTACACTTTTTTTTGCAGTGGATTGAGAGTACGTGTTAGTTTGGTGCAAAAATAATGACGTAATAATGTCGTTTTTTGACGTTAAAAATACGTCAAAAAACGACATTATTACGTCATTATTTTTGCACCAACCTAATATGTCATTCGTGTCTTGGACGATTATATTTCCACCGCCGCCACATTATTTTGACGCTCCTGAGTTAACTGCCTACACGATGAAAACAAACCAATTAATAATTATCATGAACACGCAACTCATCTGCCCGCCAACACGACTGACGCTACACATTCTCGATCAGTAGAATGGTACCAACCTCAATATGGAACATACTTGATAGAAGCCCTAATTACCTTTATTTTTTAGCATAAATATTTTTTTCGATTTTTTACTTGTTATATTTGTTTGTATATTCTTTTTTCAGTTTTTAATTTTGCTGGCTCTCGTAATGACTTCTAGATTTAAATTATTTCCTATCATTTTATCTTTTTCATTCCATTTCTGGTAATTTGCAGAGTAGGAATTTATTTTCGTGCCTGCATTTTGCATTTTTCTTATTCTGTAAAGGGGGTGATATGCGTTTATCTTGTATACGCAAAAGCTATATTATTGCCAGGTGATATAAACTGCTATTCTGTTCTTCTATGACACTTTTGTTATTGATTCATCGTATATATTTGGATAGGGTTCTGCTATTTTCATAATATTTGATTTTAAATTACGTTTTGCATGAGCAACTTCTACATTTCAATTAACTTTCCATTATTCCTATATATTTTTATAGGTTTTCATTTTGCTCTTAGAATAGCTTAATATATCACATTAGTTTGTAGCCAGATACACTGTAGTGGGCACTCGTAGTTTGTTTTTTTTTATTTGCAGCTGCGTGTTGTTTGTTTTGTTGTGTACTAGTGGCCTTTCTCTTTTTTTTTTTTGTTGTTTTTTTTTCTGTGCGGATGTAGAGAAAGATAGAGTGTGGTTGCATGTTGGTATGTTTCTGTGCGTACTGGATATACTTCATTGGGTAGAAAGTTCAAATATGTGTGTCTTCGCAAGTTAGAAGATTTAAGCTGTAAATAATATTACGCTACGCCAAAAATTGCACATTTCCTCTTATGTTGGCTATATTCTTAGGGAATATGTACTCATCCCTGAATCTACATTATTGCCTGGAAATCTCGACCGCCATTATGTTATTAGAATAAAATCGCTTCTTTCTTTCATTTTTTATGGCGAAAACTCGACTCCAATTTAATTATATCGCAGTCTTCCGTAAACATTCCAATCTTCTCTTCCATGTCAATACAACGAGAATGATTTATATTTTCTACATGAAAAGCAGCTGCTGCTTCGAAGAACCGAATTTGTATATTCGTTTGACGGGAAGTGAACATGAAAAAAACGTTTTATTTTATTGGTTGCTTCGTTATTATCCTCTACATATAATTGATCTCAGTTGTATTCAAGAGCCTTTCTGAATTTAGGAATTCGTTTTTGTTTAGGCCAGAAAGATTTTTATTTTTTCTACGAGCTGTAATAATGAAAAACTCGTTAATTTTTCTTTATTTGCTTGTGTTGAAAACTTTGTTAATGCCTTAATTCGCAAGAGTGAATTGATCTGAACAATAATTTGTTTATTAGTTTGCCTACAACTTTCTTCTTCTCTAAAGAAAAATAGTCTTTTCTTGAGAAAACAAGGGTGATTTATAATCGATTTCCACAGCTACATTTTCGATATAGTGCAGTGGCTTTACTAAATTTTCTGGGTAGCTTTCAAACATCGAAATGAACTCTCAATATACTTTCAAAACGTTATGGTTTTTCGATTATTTCTAAGGCACAATAAATACACTTGGGAATTAGATGACTTTTTATTTTCTTCAAATTACCTTAATTGTACACGCAGTTAATTATGACTCATCTGAGTCGAAGGTATAGTGGCAGCTTTGATTTTTTAAAAATATTTTGTGTATGTATCTGACTTGCTTAAGATTATTCACAGTTTACCAGATTTACTTGGCTAAATGTGATAGATATAGAATGTGTATATATTTAATAAATATTATTTAGCAAAAAAAATGCTTTCTAATTAGAACACAATATGGAAAGCTGATAATTTCTGAATTTTAACTTCTGTCTAAAGCCAACACGCACACACACAAACAAATAAGCACACACACACACACACACTCACACACACACGCACACATATATATATATATATATATATATATATATATAATGCTTAATGGTTAGTGTTAAATCGGACCAGGGAACAATAGTCTTAAAAAGTGCTCAATACATGTGCGAACAAATATAAATAAAAGTCAAAATAACATATAGAGCTTTTAACTATTTGAAACACTCTGAATTTAAGTTATATATATATATATATATATATATATATATATATATATATATATATATATATATATATATATATATATATAATGAATTAAAAAAAATGAATGAAAGGTATGAATCCATGTCATTTCCCTCAGGTATGGGTAAATAGTAGGACAGGCTGTCTAAGTAGTCCACCACTAGCAGTGGTCTACCTACCTCAAGATCACCATTTCATTTACAACTTCGGTTTTGGTTATTCCTCACTCAGGAACCCTTCCTAGGTTACGATACGTGTTTAAATAATAATAGCTGGTTAGTTACATTAAACCAAGATTCGTTGACATGGCACATCAAATCGTGGAAATGATAGTATCTCTAGTTACAATGTATTTTAATGGAATTTCTCGTACACCTTGAAATTACATCTATCAGTTCCTCGGAAAGATTGACAGTAAGACCACATCAAGCTTCAAACATGCATCTCCAAATATCTTTATAACCAGAACCTAGCAGCTCATGTCTCTTCTCATCTAGCCTAGTTGTCTTTGTCAGGGAAACGTTCTTGTAAAATTCAATACCACTTAAGCCAAACTATTAACATCCCATCACCAATGAATTTGACCTATCATGATGTATGGGTGTTCTCTCAATGATGCACCTTGGCGTAAACGTCTCTTTCGTAGAATATTGGTTAGCTTGCCAGTGGTCTAACACACAAGTAGGCAAGTGTAGCAAAAGCTAAAACTGACGAGTCATTTCATAGAGAAATATATGGGTGAGTAAAGACCACTCATGCAAATGTATTGGACAGGTCTATTCTAGCAAAATGGACCAACCTAACTGGTGTATTATGTACTCTCCTATAAAATGAGGTAAAATCAGCTGGCTTGCTTTACAAGGTAACAGAAGAAGGCAGCCATGTTTGCAAGTAAGTCACTCCTCCCTCCTCTCCCCATTGCCGAAGCATATTGACCGTTGGAGAGGAATAATTCCCTATTGCCTGGCTGATTGTAAGGGAGTACTCGGGATACCGCCCTGGGAATACTGGTTCTTGATGGCTGTGATTGAGTAGGGCTCTGGGACGTTAGGTCATTTCGCAATGTAATGTCACCATTTCCCGACTCTTTGGCAGATTGATGTGGTCTACATATATATGTAATTGCCGGATCAGGTGACACAGGCATGGCGCTTGGTATGGAGGTCTTGATTATGAGTGTTTCAAGTTTCCTTAGGAACCTACGGTTCCGCAGTGTTATTCTACCTTATCCTGCAACTCTAATTCTATATTGACGGTTCGGAAGCGTCTCTACTATTCGCCCAGCTATGTCTCATCGACGGCTATTTTGGTTTTGAATGGAGACCTTATAAATTGGGAATAGGGCGTGTGCAGTACAGTTGTACCCTTCGATGAGGTCTGCATTGCGTTTGAATAATTTCTGTTGTGTGTGTGTTCACGTTTTTTCGCTGCGGCTATCCATTCAGGGTGTGGTGTATATAACTGTGGGTGCGATGGGATAAAATCCCGAAGACATCTATGAAGCATGAGTTGCGCTGGTGATAAGCCAATGCCTTGGATAGAGGTGTTTCTCTATTGCAGGATTACTTGTGCTGCCATGTCATTGTCCAAGGAACCCTGGTGTCCTGTGCACTCTTTTATGAGTCTTTTTGCTGTCTTCACTGCTAATTCTGCACGTCCGTTAGACTGGGGATAGGCCACTGATGAAATTCTTTGTTTAACAGCCCAGGTTTTTAGGAATTGTCGGAATGAGTAAGCTGAGAATGGCGGTCCACCGTCTGTACTAAGTTCCTCAGGTGCACCATATGTTTGGAATATTTCTCTGCAGATTGATATCAACCTGGAAGCAACTTCTTGCTCTGGCTTGATGCGGTACAGAATGAGCCATCCAGTGAGCCTGTCTGCACAAGCAACATATGTGAAGGATCCAACATAGAATAAATCCATTACAATTTGTTGAAATGGCCATTCAGGTGTAGGCGTCTTGTGGATTGGTTCATGTGGTAGACTTGGGGCATTCCTTGAACATTGCGAATTGAGGCATTCATTCCAGGCCAGTAAACTGAGTCATTGACACGCGCTTTCATACGAACTACTCTTTGATGAGCCCTTTAATATGTAGGCACTTTGGTGAGCACTTTAATATGTTTTTTGGGCTGAGAGGTTGATATTATTACCCTCCTGTCAAGTAGTATTAGGCCATTGTCATTGCTGAGGCGGTTACGAAATTCCCAGTATTCCCGGATCGTAGGCGGCGTTGCTTGACGACTGTTTGGAAAACCATTGTCTATGGTTTTTCCGTAATAGGGTGTATTGCGTGTCTTTTTGACCTGCAAAACGAATGTGGTCAGGGGAAGTTATGGCAGGGTTTTCATCTAATTAAGATATTGATGTGAGGGCTGTCAATCTCATTGTTGCACAAGTCTCATCTGATTCATCAATGTCTATAGGAGAGGGTTCTGTGGATGTATCAAGTAGGATTTGTACTGTAGTGACTGGATTGTGGGAAATAGCATCAGAGGCACTGTGCCATTTTCCAGGGAAGTGTTGCATGGTGAAACGATATCTCAAGCTTTTTTCTTTGAGTCAGAATTGGCGAGGGTTGTGACTTTTGCTGATATCTCGATCACCAAGTAGGTTTCTCAACCCTTATAAGCCAGGGATGGTTGCTTATTCAATTTAGTTTTGGAGAAATATATGGGTGAATAAAGACCACTCATGCAAATGTATTGGGCAGGTCCATTCTAGCAAAATGCACCAACCTTACTGGTGTATTAGGCACTCTCCTATAAAATGAGGTAAAATCAGCTGGCTTGCTTTACAAGGGAACAGAAGAAGGCAGCTATGTTGGCAGGTAAGTCACTTGACTTCTACATCTTTGGATTCAAGCTCGCTCGAGCCCTCAAGAGAAACTCATATATCGCATTTATTGCTAATGATGCTGGTAAAATTTTACCGTTTCAGTATGTATTAGGTTCCCTCTTCTATACGCTTTACAAAAGGCAAATCAGACCTAAAATGAGATATTGTTGCCATATTTAGCCTGGAGCTGCCTACTCGTCACTTGCCCGTCCTCATAGAGTTCAAAACCCCACTAGGTGATTAATTATTTTGCATATTACAATTTCTTTACCACGGGCGAAACATCGGGAGATTCGAGACACTCTAT
Source organism: Acanthosepion lycidas (assembly GCA_963932145.1). Lineage (NCBI taxonomy): Eukaryota > Metazoa > Mollusca > Cephalopoda > Sepiida > Sepiidae > Acanthosepion > Acanthosepion lycidas. Next base: position 51,241,319 of record OZ010581.1, on the reverse strand, counting down.
CGCCATTTCCATGCCATGTTTTCTGACTCGCAACGTTCTTTGGTTCCAACAGACCTGACTTTTACAAATGGGAGCCGCCATGCGTTTTTCACAAGTGTGTATCCATATTCTCTTCGTATTCCATTAATAAGAAGTATGTTCCAGATTTTTCTCATAATAATTCCTGCTCTGTGGAACACATAATATGATTTTTTCACTATCACCACAATTTTGAACTTTTCGAACTACCCTCATCTGCAACTGAAACAAAATATACGAATGCCCATTACACTGTATCTGTCTAAAATCTGATGAAATATACCAAGCTACAGTTAGCCGGTTTATTTCTTATATAATCTCTTGAACATATAGTCTTTAATTGTCATCAGCTCATACGAATTCAGGCATAAACTCTCTAACTTGAGTGGGTCTTGGGACTTGTATTGGGTGAATATTAGTATAAGAATCGAATATATATTCATTATGTTTAATAGATAATTGTGTGTATACACATATATATATATATATATATATATATATATATATATATATATATATATATATATATATATATATTAGCTAAATAGCTATTTTTGGTAACATCATTCTCGATATATTTTAAACAAATATGAAATTTTTTTTTGCTTCTCTGAATTTATATAAAGTAAAAATGTAAATAACACAGTAATCAAGTATTTGAACCCACTAGGCGTGACCAAGATTTAGTTTATAAATCAAATATATTTGACTTGTATGTTTCTGAAGATCAATAGTAATACACTAACCTAATTTACATAGTTATTGGTTCCATAGGATGAATATATAAGTTTGATTGTTTATATACTGTTTGATTGATTGAATATATAAATTTTGATTATATATATATATATATATATATATATATATATATATATATATATATATATATATATATATATGTGTATATATAATAGTAACCCAGCGCTTCTTAAACTGTTTTCATTCATTGCCCCATTTTTCATCACGAGATTTTTCGCGACCCCAGGTATTAATCAACTACACTGAAAATGCATCCGTTGTCACTTCACTAGTCGCAACGGCGCCGCACGCGCGTTTAATTAACGTAGCGCTAGCGTGGCACATCACGTTAAATATCTGGCCTTTGTGAAATAACTTATAAACTGAAATTCAAGTGTTTGAATTTAATTCCCGCGATACCAGCATTTCTCATCGCGACCCCATTTGCTGTACTAACCTAATTTTCATGGCTATTATGTTACACTCCATAAGATGAATATATATAATTTGTCGAAAATTTGGACTGATACTTGGACGATACACAGGAATTGAATAAACTACAGAACATGATACTGGGAGTCGGGCCCATAATAATTGGTTCTAAGGGAACTATCCATAAGTCTTAGAAGATATATTGCCACAATTCCGATTTCAAGTTTCAAAAAATATTCAGAAGCCGGTGCAATGATTTGCAAATGTACAACCAGTCGTTCTCTCCCAAAATCTAATCACGTTTGGTCCTACAAAAACATAAATAACCAATATATTACTATTAGTGCTACTATTAGTGCTACTAATAATAATTTGCTTGTTGCTTGTTCCTCTGTTATAGCTAACTTGTTAAAAAATGATTGGTTCTGCAGCAGCGGAGAGTGTGGATACCATACAATTTTGCTTACTTCCAGGTAGCCTCTTTCTGGGTCATTGTCATTAACCAACATTGGAATCTTTTGGTGAGTGTCTGCTTATTTCAAACCCCGGCATTACATTCGATAAATAATTGAACATTCCGTTTTGACTACAAGAAATATCAGAGAGGATGTTTGAGCACAGTGAAAGAAAGAAAGAAAGAAAGAAAGAAAGAAAGAAAGAAAATGAGGCGATTATGGTTTGACTTAGTGAAATGGAAAACCTTTAAAATTTCAAATATTTTCATCTGTACCCTTTTATGTCTTTAAATAAGTACCTTTCTTCTTACTATTGTTCACCCAATACAGAATCTAATTGCTATTGAAGTTAGGGAGATATTAATGGTGATGTTGCAAAAGTGTATAGGAACGAAGTAAGGTTTACACATTATGCAAGATAAATAATCGTTTAGCCTCGACTTGAAGAGGTTAAAATTTTAGTGATCAAGGAAGCATTAACCCCAGGAATCCTTTCCACGTGGTGACAATTTCAGGGAAGAAGATCCATGTCGGGAGCTTATTCCTTATCAATGGAATATGAAGAAAATTAGGATGATTCGACTCAGCGTGTGTGGCATGGCAGGTCCTAGTTGTGGAGTGTGAGTGGTGAATCCAGCTTGTGTAATTCGCTCAAACATCTTCAATTAAAATAGCAAAGACGTTGAATGGGAAAGAAGTTGAAAGGCAGAAAAATTATGACCCAAAATATGCCACACATGTATTCATATTATTTTTTTTTTAATGTAATATCTTGAGAGAAAGTTATCAAATTCTATGTACCGATGCAACAGCGAAATTTCCATGGAGATGTTATAGTCGCGAAACTTGCATGAAGTTTTCTCAACCATTAAATTATGTGAACATCAAAAATTAAAATAAGGAAATAGTGAAATATTCAGGTGTACTACTCTATATACTACTACTACTACTACTACTACTACTACTACTACTACTAATAATAATAATAATAATAATAATTATTATTATTATTATTATTATTATTATTATAATAGCAACGGAAACATTATATAAAAATGCAATGCCTATTCATATATATTTAGTGATACTTTTGACGTTAATTTAACGTGTATTTATCCCATGAGAAAAGTGACCCATGCAAATTCTTTATAAACCATTTGATAATAATTTAAACAGATCCTCTTAAAAAATTAAAAACACCTCTTTAAAAATTTATATATACAACTTAAAAAATTATTCACCATATTAAGTCTTTCCATATACTGCTGAATAAATGTTTAAATACACTGTTTTAAAAAAGTACGTAGATCATTTGAAATATCATACAAAGCTGAAAAAAAGTAAAACTATAGTCAAACACTTAGGAAAACTGTACACTATTGATAACAGGATTTTTATTGGTACGCAGCATCATTTCCAAGCGTATGACAAGAAAAAAATATAATTGTTTTATGAAATGGCTGCGAAAATACGCTCTTCTTTCAATCAACAGTTTCAAAAATGTTATCATTTATTGTACAGTGTAAACCGGATATAAGAGACCCGGATATAAGAGAAAAAACGGATATAAGATAGATTTTCTCTGGTCCCAAATTAGAGCCTGTGTTAATGTATATGAATTAGACCAAACCCGGATATAAGAGAAATCCGGACATAAGAGAAACCCGGATATAAGAGAAACTCGGTTATAAGAGACTTCTTCTCCGGTCGGGACAACTCTCTTATATCCGGGTTACACTGTAATAAAGAAATATTGACATATGTCCGCAAGAGTAAAAGACCAGGATGCGTGATATAAATTGATGTCAAAATCAAGAAAATGCAGAATTTATCCGGGATGTTTTTTTAACAGCTGATAAAACATAAGGCACCGAAACCAAATACGCATTAAATACCAGCGAGAGATGCATTTCAAAAGCTAAGAAAGCCGCTGAAAAACAAAAAAAAAATCGTTAGAATTAAAGAAAGGAGTGCTGGATTGCTAGGTTATATCTATACATTTATATGACAGTGAATGCTGGACAATCTCCATCCAAATTGATTAAGAGAAAAATGGCAGTAAAATAAATACAGTTCAACAGAACGATACTGAGAATTCCATGGATGGAGAGAATAAGCAACGACGAAGCCTTAAAAGAAATTGCAACAAAAATTAAAATCAGGAAGAGACAGCTTACATTTTCAATGCATATTGAGGAACGACATATTGGGGATAGGCAAGAGTGACGACGGAATGCAGTGAGCCATCTACCTGACGAGTTTATGTGAATGTAGGAAAGAACAAAAGGCGGGAGCGTTGCAAAAGAAGAAAGACTGCTTCGTGTCACAGGGGATAAGAAGGTTTGGAGAGGCAAGTTTGCGTCATATAGAAGAACATTGACTTATTGAATTGTTTCTTATACACATGACAGGGTGATTTTCTAGAAAATTTGCATTTTAGGTGTTATATTGTATAGTATGTATTATTATTTTTTTGTCGGGGTACCAATTTTAATGACAAGTTTGTTAACCTAACATTTCCTTAAATATAAAATGACAAGAATGAAAATGTGCTACATATTACAAGGTTCAATGCAATGTCCAGTGGACTGACAAAGGTAAAACTCCACAACAGATCGCTAAATCTGATCACGATGGGAAAAATGTGTATAATAAGCGGGAATCCTCAGGATATTATAGATGTAAAGTTCTTGAAAAGTAGTGAAACCCCATATGCATATTTACATATGTAGCAATTGCAACGTGCCTATAAATGCTTGGTGAAAAAGCACCAATAGGATAATCTTGTTGTTGACCATGACAACCCAAGCAGGAATGCCGAAAAATAACCCAAGTAAAAAGAAAAATGAAACTCGGTTGGCCTGCTCTACTTCACCCGCCATATTTACCTGATCTTGTACCAACTGCTTTTTATCGTTTTGGGATCACGGTAAAGGGCTTTGATGTGAAAAATAAAACCTTGTTTAAATAAAACCCAATTCCAATTCCATTACATGCTACGCATAAATGAATACACCTCCGGCTTTCAACCCAAATATGTGGCTGGTCAGTTGATCAGCTGATCAGCCAAACAGCGACACTATGGAGACAACAGCTCAGATGATGATGATGTAAATTTCTTGGACTAACGCATTTCTGACCATGTTAACAGATACAGGATACTTGTAGAAGTGGTTAAGAGTAAAGTATTTAATGGTTTTACCGAAATCTTTTCGGCACCACTTCGAAATTATTCATTTGAACAATCTAGCAGACCGTTTCTAAATATATATTCGCATGTTCTTTTTTTGGCAAAGAATACATGATAAAACCTTACATCAAATATATAGTTACAATTGTGTATGTTACATTTTGAGTTAAATCAACAGACCTTTTATTGTGTAAGTGTAAGAGTAATACGGCTTTTGTTTGCATTTGTCAACAATCTTTTTTGATAACACACACAAACACACACGCACACACACACATTATGAAATGGAGAGAGACCGATAATTATTTTTTAAAACATTTTTTACAAAATCCTTCAATTAAAACGAAAAACAAAAAAGAACGTATAAACATAAAAAAATATCTTAAAAAAATAATTGTCGGACTTTGTCCATTTCATAATGTATGACGCCATTTGTTTACATTTAGATACGCATTGAGCAGATATGAATGAATGGGAGAAACTCATGGAGAATTGTTTTTAAAAACAGTAAAATCGATCTTGCTAACCGAATGCTCCTCTGTGGCCCAATGGGTTAAGGCACGTCAGGTTATATGGTGGTTCCGTATAGGATACAGGTTCGATTCCTGTCGGAGGACGCATATTTTCTATGAAAATTTCTCAGATATTCAGGCCGGTAAATGTCGTTAATACTGTTTATTATAAACAGAGCATTTACTTAAATATTTGTATCAATAAAAAGAACGTATAAACATAAAAAAATGTCTTAAAAATAATTGTCGGACTTTGTCCATTTCATAATGTTTGTTTACATTTGGATACTCTTTGAGCAGATATGAGTGAATGCGAGAAAATCATGGAGAATTGTGTTTAAAACAGTAAATTCGACCTGGCTAACCGAATGCTCCTCAGAGCATTTACTTAAATATTTGTATCTATAAAAAGAACGTATAAACATAAAAAATGTCTTAATATATATATATATATATATATATATATATATATATATATATATATGATCTTAGAATAAATAACACTGTCTATCATTTTTTTACGTTCCATATCACTTTATGGCATCAGTGATCATGGCTGTCCACAGCCTCCTTTTTCTTTTTCTTTTGACAATCTGCATTGCTCTGATTGTGTTCTTTTCTATTACCAGTTCGAAATTTCGTCTATGACAAAGACTATGTTAATTCTTGTACTTTCCACCCGAAGCATTCTTCGCGAAAAAAAATAAAAAATAAAAAAAGAAAACTTAAACTGAAACCGAAAAAAAATATACAAGCGAAATGTGTGTGAAGTATGGCAAGAAAGAGTGAAGATGCTGATGCCTCAGGCAGGGTCGGGAATGGTGGTATATTTTCTTTATTCACCTTGCCTATTTCGCTTTTGTTGATGTTGTTGGTGTTGCGTCGGTTTTTTCTTTCATTAATTTATTCATTTATTCGTGCAGACTTCACCGATTTTCACGATCGACGTTTTTGTAGAATATTTTCCATTATTTATTAATGTTTTTATTAATTTCTTAATTTCGTTGTTTTCGATTTTTCCTTCTTTTCTTCTTATTAATTTCTTTATCTTGTCTTCATTATTTCTTCATTATTTCTTCATCTTTCTTTGTTATTTGGTATTCTTTCCTATTTTCGGATTCATTGTTTTTTTTTTCTTTCTTTTTAGTTTAATTATTACGTTTATATTTTTGTATCTTATTACTATTTTAACATTTTGATTTCTTCGTTTCTTTCTTCATGCATTCTTATATTTTTTTTAAATTTATTTTTCTATTTTAACGTACTTTTTTTTATCTTTCTTTCTCTTCCAATTTTATGCTTCATTGTTATTCATTCGATATTCTTTTTTTTAACTGCTTTTTCTATTTTCTTTTTAGGCTTTCTTTTTAACTTTTCCTTTTAAGGGTTTTTCTTTTAAGCTTTCTTATTTTTAACTTTATAATTTTTCCCTTTTTTCTATTGTTTTTTTTTTTTTTCAGGTTTTCTTTTGCAATTTGATGGCCTCTTTTGTTTCTTTTTTGATTTTAATCTTTTTTTCTCCTTTTCTGATTACTTTTCTTCTTTTACTTCATTTAAGATCTTTTTTTTATTAGTTTTTATTTTCCTTGATTCGTTTTTCATCAATTTCCCTGTGGTTTTCACAATTTTCATTTATTTCTTGTATCCTCTGTTTCTCTTATAGGATGTCTTCCTATGTCCTGATTTCATTCTATTATTCACTTATAATGTGGAAAATTTCCCGACTTTTACAATTATTTTTATTACTATTTTTATTTTCACAATAATTTTATCAAATATTTGCTGTGTTATTGTTTATTTTTATCATGACAAGCATCCTGATCATTCTCCTCATCAACCATTTCTTTTTTTCTTTGTATATATATTTTCGATTATCCAAATATTTAAAGACTTTGCACGAGTTTTTTTTTTTTTTTTAAACTTTGACTTTTTTCCAAATCCTTTCTGACGCCATCAACAGGTTTGCTGATTTTTTTCTAAATTTCAGTTTATATTTGTATATATTTAACATTTCTTAATTTTTTTGTTCTGTATTTAATCACGATACAAAATGTTCTTATTTTTCAAAAAATTGTATGTCGCGTGTCAGCAATTACAAAGTTTGGCATTTAAAAAAAAATACACCTCTATAGTTGGATACGCAATGCGAATAAAACTGACCATATTAAGAAACTAACCTGTAAATCTAGTTTCTTAACTATTAAGTTGTGGTAAATGTCTAAACTGATATTTAATAAACTGAGCTGAAATTATCCAATTCGGATAGAATCGGTAGAGTCTCATCAATTTTCACTTCGTACTAATGACATTTAAAAAGGCATGAACCCATCATGTTTCCACCCAGTTATATGCGAAATAGTCGAACAAATTGTGTCCGATAATACTACGTGTCGACCAGTCTAAGAGAAAGAAAACTTCAAATTAAAAACTGAGGAGACGGCAACGGAAATTATCTCCAATATCCTTACCACGGCAGAGATTGAGGAATCGGAGAGCCGAGTTCGAACTCCAGAAGAATCCATTACCTTCGTCTACGTGCTAATTCCCTTGGAAAAGATATGGATCATCTTCTTCTCCTTCCAGCTATTGGTAAATAGCAGGGCTGACCGAATTCTGTGGATTGAATGACAACTGGTCTACTGAAGAAAGAAATGGCAACCTACTACTAGTCGTCATTCATGTATCTTTCGATACATGATCGCCTACGCGAGTATCACGCATGGCACATAACTGACTGACTGATCCTACCCCAGAAATCATAATTATTCACAGATATTTTAAAAGATAATGTGGCGAGCCATGGTCACCTGAATAGATATATAGCTTTTATAAGAGAGTTTAATACACGTTCTTCAATCACTTTCCTACCTCCATGAATGAGCATCCCCGTGCCTTTTCTTCAAATATTTTCATGATATTTGTTCTGACGAGCTTTCCTCTTTGATATCTGGACTTTATAAATTTAAGTGCAGTTACTGATTGGCGGCAAAATCTCATCATTTTACTTTTGAAATGATTAGATATAACCGCAAGTTGGATGCTAACAGGTTCTCTCTCGCACGCACTTCTAATTTGCGAAACTCACAGTTTTTTGCTTTCTAATAAATCTTGAACTTCCAAAATTTAAATGCAGTGTCAATCTTTAAATTCTTTCTTCTGAATTCCCGTTCTTTTACTTTTCTCTCACTTTAATAATGCGTTCTATTTCACACATTCTCCACATTCAGTAACTGCGTGTATCTTAGTCGCTTTATTTCCTTGCCTGGGTGAATTGAATCATAAAAAAAATAAATGTCTTAGAAGCCCAAAAGCAAAAAGTGTCAAACATCATGTAATGGTAAGTTAACAAGCATTCTGGAAAATTCGGTATTAGACTTAGTTCAATTTCATTGGGTGTACCAATAATGTGCCTTTGTACCAGACAAAGCCTACTATACTATTTTTCTTTTTTTTGTATGAAATAAATTCTTCAAACTAAAGAGCTACACTTGCTATTCAGAACATCTTATTTATAAATACCCTCTGGTGTCACTTTAAACTGTCGGACCCCAGTTTTTTTTAATAATTAAACAGTGGGTATTACGTCGATTTGTCTCCGCATCCGAGAAATCTCATAAAGGAAAAATGCGCTCCACTGTAAGGATTGAACCTACACCCACTCTGTATGGAAAAGCACTATTTTCTCCAGTGTACTTTAATTTTCGTCTACCAGGAACGAGGCAGAAAGCAAGGTTCTATTTTCCCTCTTTAAAGGAGCACGTGCTCTTCATCCATATTTTTTCTTGAAAGCTTCAATCTGATTGGTTTTGTATACAAAATATAAACAATGCAATATATAAAGAATTAATGGATTTTTGTGGTGTCAAGGAACACCCATTTCCACTTTTGCGATGCCAAAAAATACTCGTTGTCACTTTCCTAACACTCGTTGCAGTAGAGAATTTGTAATCGCTGGTACAACTATAGCACGCCGTTAAACAGTGCTGGTGTCAGACGCCTTCGAATAACAATCGCACTAATAGTACTTTCTCAATAATACTCATTCGAATAGCAATCTTTATAGAGAAATAGTATATTGAATATAGTAGAGAATAGTTGTCCTTATAGTAATAGAGGATAGAGTAGACATAGCGACCCTCTATACGTATAGAGGTTAGACTAAAAATGTCGATAAATGTAGACTTCACTCGACTTCCTATACATGTGTTTCCTTCATGGTGTCGCGATCCACTTAATTAAACAATGGGATCGCCTGTGTTTGCTCACTGGCGATCTATGTTCAAACTCAGATGTCGGCGGCGAAACTTTATTCGTCTGTAACAGATTCATTTGTAATCCAATATTTTTCTTACTTCAGAATATACGACTTCACTATTATAACTATAGTGAATATTCCGTATTTGAAATGGATTCCCTGTTTTTATTATTAAAAACGAAATAAATTCTGAAGTTACACGTAATACATGCAGTTTAATAAATAAAAAATGGGGCTTCCATTTCAAATACTAAGTATCCACTATAATGACGTCGCAGTTAATCAAAATTTCGGATTAAAAATAAATCAATTAATTCATCAGAAACTTTATCTGAACAATAATAATAAGATATAACATGAGAATATAACTGGAGTATGTTTGAATTTTTTAAAAAATTCCATCTGAAATAAAGAAAATATGAACTTTTAAAAAAAATTACTCACCATATATATATATATATATATATATATATATATATATATATATATATATATATATATATGTATATAAATGGACTTCACCCCAAGAAGGAATTAAACCTAATAAGACACAAATGTTTACTGAGCGTGAAACAATTAGAAAGCAGAAACATTAATAATAAGCGAGAATAAAAGAAGAGAAATCAGAACAGTAGATAGCGGTTGACATTGCATTTCAATTTTTGCAGATTAAAGTTGACTAGAAAGCTTAGAGCCGGAAGTGACTTCTACAAGCGAGTAGTGCGATTAAAGGTATGCTTAGCATAGAACTTACGGTTACAGGTAGCTATCTCAAGTGTAAATTAGTGAGACTGTGTCTTCATTTTAGTATTGTCCTTAATGTCTAGGTACCAAAGCGAAGAACTTAAAGTTGTCATTAAAGTATTTATTGAAAAACAAAAAACACACGGAGGCAGATTTTATGGCGGTGGAAATGTAATTGAAGTTGTGCCGAGAGATCAGGCTGAACATGGAAACAAATGACGTCAGTTTTATTTGATGTCATTAGGCAGGCATTGTTTTTAAACAGATTCTTAGTATTTCTTTATGTATATATTTCATTTGTTAACCTTTCCAGTAGAGATGCTTTCTTTTTATTCACAACTTCATTACGCATTGGTCACTTATTTTTATTCAACATTCATTATCCCTATTTTTTCCTCTTCTATCTTGCGATATATTTTCAGGCTGCTTTTCTTGTTTTTTTATTTATTTATTATTCATTTGTTTTTATGTTGTTGTTTTTTTAATTTTACTCCTTATTTTTTTCTTCAATTCATTTATTTATTAGGTTGGTGCAAAAATAATGACGTAATAATGTCGTTTTTTTACGTATTTTGTAACGTCAAAAACGACATTATTACGTCATTATTTTTTGCACCAACCTAATATTTACTTAGGATTAAAAAAGGAGGTTCTTGTATTTCTCTGTTTATTGTAATAAACTTAAGTTTGACGTCATTCGCTCTTGATGAAATTGGGCACCGAAATTCCTTTTGCGGTTTTTTTCCATTTTATCGAGTCATTTCACCACGGACCACTCCATTTATTTCTAATTTTCCTTTATATTTCCCGATTGCATCTGCTTTTGAAAAATACCATTCTTTTGAATCTTTCATGTATTCTCCCAGAGAAAAATACCTACTTTAGAAACTGGTGAATATAGGATGCTTGTTCTTGTCTTTCAGATTTTCTTTAAGGGTTCGTGCCTATCACATATACACGCAAAATAGACTTTTTTTTTTTTTGATTTTCTCTCTATTTTTTGACATTATTAGAGTTTCATGCCTTTTGTGCTATCCACCTTGGTGTACGTGTGTGTTTGTGTGTGCTTTGTTTTTTTTGTTTTGTTTTAATTTGTATATTTTATTTCATTTCAATTTTGTTTCATTCATATATTTTATTTCATTTTTTTTTGTTTTGTTTTCGATCCAAAATTCTATTTTCGGAACTCGTTTCTTTGGCTCTGCTTATCGTTAAGCTTTCAATCTGCCTTATTCTTCGGTTTTAGCAGAGATTTTTTTTTCTATCGATATTT
>OZ010581.1:51222202-51227202 GCA_963932145.1 Acanthosepion lycidas | reverse complement strand
ATTTGTTAGGGAGGAGTGTGATTTTGAAAGGAGACTTGGGAGAAATGTGGGATTGTTCAGTTACAAAGAAATTATACCTTGCTTAATGTTAGTATCGATCGCTTATCTCTCGATATATATATATATATATATATATATATATATATATATATATATATATGTGTGTGTGTGTGTGTGTGTGTGTGTGCATATATATATATATATATATATGTATATGTGTGTGTGTGTATGTGTGTGTGTTTGCATATATATATATATATATATATATATATATATGTATATATATATATATATATATTCAATTCCTAAAATCTTACGTAAGTTTGCATGTATGTTTTGGATAATTGAAAGATATTTTAATGCATAAAAATATTTGTTCATTTCAAAGTTTCTAAGTCAAGCAATGTTTGGTAAAAGCACAAAATAGAATATTAGATCATGTTTACCTGCATTTACAAGGTGTGAAGACATTTGTGAGATTGCATTCTGAAATCTGGTTTACCACTGACCTAGATTGAGAACGATAGTAACCATTGAAGAATGCGAAATCACTCTGTATATATTTTCTTCGGATTGTGTTCTTCGTCATATATATATATATATTGGCTATATATATATATATATGTGTGTGCGTGTGTGTGTGCGCGCGCGTGTGTGCGTGTTTGTGTATCGTGTGAAAAATAATATATATATATATATATATATATATATATATATATATATATATATATAAACCCATTAGCAAATTTGTCACCGTAAAATTTAACTACAGTTCCACTAAAAACATAACACAAATAATAAAATAGCCACAAAAATAATTGCAATGGCGTAATGAAAGATTCCCAATTTAATTTCACAGTCAAAACTATATGCTCACTACAAGGAAATTGCCTACAAAGGAACATATTTTACAAATCTAAGGCAAGTGCAAGCAACACTACAATGGCACCAAAAAGGAACAAGAAAAGAAAAGACACCCTCGACCACTCATTCCCCAACAGAAAGTAACCCAACAGCGCCAAAATATCCACATACATATGGCAAATAAAAGACAGAAACATCATGCCAAAAACAAGCTGGGAAATCATGAAAACCTGATCTGCCTACAATAACATATCAAAGTGATGTCTACTTTGTCTACACGAAAATGTGGCAATAATCTCCCACACTCAGCAAAAGCAATTACTAAAACACAGTCGAAAATAATTTCAAAATGCAGACACGAGAATAAATATCTACTCTATATCGTTCATACCAAACGGATAATACCTACAAAAAAAATGAACACTGTCAGGAATGAAACTACAGAAAAAATGGTAGAACACTGTAATGCAAATACACCAGAACTACCAAAACACCTATAATTAACTAAAACAACACCTATAATTAACAATACCTGCACTGTTATCAACACTACAACTACACCCACTAACACCACCATCACTCTTACAATTAAGATAGACCGATAAAAATATCAGTACCGTTACCTACACTACCATCACTCCTGCGGACACGGCCACCACTATAAAATTTGGTGAAGCCATTAGAGAGGATAAAACCATCAAACCCCCCCCCAATATTATCGTTTTATAACAACTACTGCCTCTTTGGCTATTAATATTGTTGTTACCTCTTACCACTTTACCTACCGAAAATAACTGCTACTATCACTGCTACTATCAGTAGTGCAATCACGTCATAACCATTGCCACTACCATTACTGCTGTATTTTAACACTGTTTTTCTTATTGCTATGATTATGATTATCATCATCAGTATTATTATCATCATAATTATCATGGTTACACCAACTATTATCATAATTAAGATTGTCATTACTCCTCCACTTTTTATGTATACTTTCGTTTCCATAGTCATTAAGGTTAAATTTACCGTTAATGCATCAATAACTATTAACATATTAATAATGGGTATCATCACTATCAGCATAATCACAATCGTAAATAATAGACACACAGTCAGCGTTAGAAATAAAAACATCATCATCACAAACAGAACACGAAGACCAGATCAATAGGAGTCTATGTGCGCGTCAACATGTGTATGGGTGTGTGTGAGGAAGTGTAAGTTTGCCTGACGACGCAGGCGGTAGTTTTAAGAAGTGTTAAGAACACAGCTACGTGCTCCTTGTTGAAAGGAATATCGCTACACATAAAAAGCCACGTGTTCCGACAGCGAAATATAAATAAAATTACATATGTATGTATGCCCGATTGCATGGATGTGTATCAGCATCTGGCCACAGATTGATTATACGGGTGCATTTGTATGAACAAAAATGCGTATACCTGTATGTGTGCGCGACTATGTGTCTGAGAGTGTCATCCAGAACAGCCACGGAAGGAAGTTCCCCCTGACACCACCAAACATAATCAAAAAAGCATAAACAGACACAAGTTTAAAAAATGAACCAGCTTTTCTGATGATCGCAAAAGCGTGAAACACAAGGTCACAAACTCATATCGATACAACTGAATATGTTAGGTTTGTCACTGATATTGAGCGCTTTCCACTAAGTACTGCACATACAAAATAACATATATATATATATATATATATATATATATATATATATATATATATATATATATATAACGTCATCCACAGACAGACTGTTTGGCTGTTTCACAGCTCATCAGTGTAGCTAGACATCCGGTTGCCTCTAGCTAGGATCGAAACACACACACACACACACACATATATATATATATATATATATATATATATATATATGTGTGTGTGTGTGTGTGTGTGTGTGTGTGACAAAGGGGGAAGTTTTAGTTTCATCTCGTTTTTTAGGAGTTCATCAGACTAAGTCAGTGGGCATAAGTATCTACATCAACGTAAACAAACTTAGCCCCATAAAGTGCTAAAGTACACCTCTTTACGCATCTTTACCCCCAAATTGTTCTTGTATGTATGTATTTATGAGCGCGTGGTCGAGTGGTTCGCTTTCTGACCATGAGTCCCGGCTTTAAATTTCACCACGGTTGATTTGTCAGGAGGACCGTCGACAGCTCTGCTAGCACGAAATCACAAGTCATCGTGAGGGAGGGTTTGAGTGTGCTGGCCTTGTTCAGATTGTTGATCACGCTGGAGAAGACACACTCTCCCAGAAATTCTAAGGTCTGCTCAGCATAGTTGCAGTATAAACTACAGGTGGGCTCTGTCGGTATTTAACAAACACAAATGTTCCTGTAGACGGGTATTATCGAATAAGAGTGGCTAGCTATTTTATCTCTGTATTATGTCAGATACGAACCCTGTTGGTATCATTTAACATGTCTGTATACTCGTAACGAAACCGGTTCCCACACCAGGCTTTTCTGGTTATGAAGGTGCCTTGACATTCAGCAGGATTGAAACTAGATATGTCGGGCCGGAATGAAGCGCGTCCTGGGTATGACGATAAACTACATGCGCGTCCTCGGTATGACGATAAACTACGTCCAACAACAAGGCCTCGGATAATGTTTTCGGAAAAATAATGTTGCCAGCTATACGTTTTTGAAACAATAATGTTGCCAGATATACGTTTTTGAAACAATAATGTTGCCAGGTATGCGTTTTTGAAACAATAATGTTGCCAGCTATATGTTTAATAGTACTGTATTTTTAATATATGTATAGGTATATATATATATATATATATATATATATATATATATATATATATATATATATATGTGTGTGTGTGTGTGTGTGTGTGTGTGTGTGTGTGTGTGTGTGTGTGTGTGTATAACTTAATTTAGCATTAAATGACCCACAGTGGTTGATATGTCATAAAACACAAACAACCAAACAACCAAACGGAATGAAGCTTTAAGTCGTTGCCCCTCTAGCACACTGTCCATTGGGCGTTTTTGAAGAAGTTAATCTCCATGACGATAAAACATGCGATCTCCCGTATCTATTCTCTGATTTTGCTTATGTTGTTCTTTGACACATAGTTGTGGAGATCTGGAAGTTGTTTTGTGTGTAGTAGAAGCATGTAGCAATTCTATCTTTATATTCAGACATCACTTCGCAAGTCCTGTGATAATCTGAGGGTTTATAGGCAGTCAGCTCATCTTTCATAAAATGGACATTACTGCAAAATGTATCTGTTATTATATCTTATATAGATCTCTATATATTACTTCAAACGTTAATTTAGTGAATACGCGTATTTGAGTAGAAACTGCGTTTTTATTTAAACAGTATTTTTTTTTCTACTGGAAATCACACCCGAAAAAAATATTAACGCATTGCTCTTTAACTGAATTGAATGTAGCTCTCCGGACCACAGACGTATTTCGCATAGAAAACGTTAAAAATTCCATTCCTCTCGTACGACGATAGCCTGGGGTTAGAATCTCGGACAGATACCAAATCGGTCGGATTTTCATCCCGGTTTGAAGCAATCGGAAGTCTAACCACACTGAAGTGCTCTGATACAGCGAAGCAGTCTACCTGTGGATGACACCTTATATATATATATATATATATATATATATATATATATATATATATATATATATATATATATATATATATGTTCACTTTTCCACCGGCGTATCTCCATGTACTCGTTCTATAAATAGTGTCATGTTTATTGATCCCGTGACCTCTTCGCAATGGTACCTAGAATTTATGAATTTAAGCGCAGTACTGTACTAACGATGAGGTCTCAGCAATTTACAGATGAGTTAGCTAGACGTAATTGTAAGCTCTATGCTAACAGGTTTTTTTCTAACCTTTCTCGCTTGTGGAACTCTCTTCCGGCTCCATACATTCCTGTCAAATTTAATCTTCAAAAATGTAAATTCAATTTAATTTTCTCTCTATTCTCATCCTGGTTACTTTTCCTTTGTTCCCTGTCCTTACTAATGTTTGTGTTTGCTAATTCTTAGTAACCTCGTAACTCTTGCTTATTTACTGTGTTTACTGCTTTGCTTAGAGTAAACCGGCTTAAAAACCGACTACATTGGCAGCCCTTT
>OZ010581.1:51182202-51219702 GCA_963932145.1 Acanthosepion lycidas | reverse complement strand
TATATATATATATATATATATATATAGAGAGAGAGAGAGAGAGAGAGAGTGGAAAGTAACTAGACATTAAAAATTGTTTATTTTTAGTATCACTAAAGTCATAATGATTACATTTTCTAAACACTCAACACTAATAGAGATTTCTTATTTACGTGGAGCAGCTAAAACCTAATTACTGTGACCGCGTAATGTAATATGAATAGAGAAAGCAAGGTTGGCATGCAGATTGGCCTGATTTTTTCAAAACGTCCTCTTGAATGGCGAGGCTGTATTCCATGTTGATGTTTTCATCTATCGTCACAACTGCCATTAATGGGCGTCCTGTGATTACAATCCAAATATGATGGTTGAGAGGATGCACGCTCGACCACAATGATGGTGTGGTGCGCAATGACAGCAACAAGAATCGTCGGCCCATATCTTTTACGGGACACGATGAACATTGACTGCTATCTGCAGGTGCTCGAAAATTACGTGTGGACCACGTTGTCTGTCTGGGATAACATTGGTGATCTGATATTCATTCAAGATTGTTCGCCACACAATTTTTGTCTAACTGCGTGTGCAGTTAGACCAACATTTTCAGGATGTTGGATAGGACGACGTGGACCACATGAATGGCCTCCAAGAAGTCCAGATTTCATCCATCTGGTTTGTACCTGTGGGGTTATACAAAAGAAGAGGTGTACAAGACCTTGCACACTGAAGGATTTAAAGTCACGGAATCAGGGGGTTTTAAATTATATTCTTTTCAGAAAGTTTTTAATTTCATCAATGGCCGTTTGAGGAAACTGTTTGATGCCACCTGAGCTTCAGTTGATCTACTTTCCTTTTCCCATATAGATTTTATCACCAATTTTTAATTCTCACTTACTTTTCACTCATGTATATCTATATATATATATATATATATATATCTATCTCTATATATATATATATATATATTTGCAAAAAATATTAATATTTATCCTAAGAATGATTTCTGTATATTGGACAATTCTGATTGCAAGACAACATCTAATAAAATTTTTTTCATGAGATCACTGTCCTGGTTTTTGTTGCACGTAAATAGTAATGAAGATATCTGTCGTCAAATATCTATACATATGAGAAATTGAGATTATGATTATCACAATTGCTATAATCCTGGTATTTTTAAGTTCTTTCCACGCATATCATGACCAACTATCATTAGTTTAACATCCATCCGGGCAATGTCTATTTTTGACGTATCTGCCGCTTCTGCTATATACCTAAAGGGCCATGGCAAACTCCAAAGAAGAATCTGCAAATACGTCGGTGTTGATATAGCATATCGGCTTTAGTGTCTTTCCCAACGATATAACCTAGCTATCCTGTGCATTTTCATTAAATATTTTCATGGTCATTTTTCTGCTGAAATTTCTTCCTTGTACGTTGACTTCACAAAGATAAGCGTAATACTAGATCGGCGGATAGGTTTCATCATTTCCCTGTTAAAATTGCTAGATGTAACAGTACGTTCTATGCATATAGTTTCTTCACTTGCTCTTCTCACCGTTGCAACTACCAGCTTCTTGATTTTCTGTCAAAAAAAAAAAAAAAAAAAGAAAAGAAAAAAAATGAATACAACGTCCCATTGTCATTTTTTGTCTCCAGGAACCCGGGACAATATATTGTCCTATCTATCGTAGATAAAGTTTTATCAATTTCTTTGACTTTCAGTACCCGCTTGCGTATTAGTGACTTCACTGCCTTGCAAGCAAGGCAATGAAAGTCAAAACAGAAAAATTAAATAAAGTTATCCGTTTTGCTGGTTCAATACTCGAATGGATATTCAAGCATTGCTGAGATCGAGAGTGGTTATATCGATGCCGAACCTTGGCAAATTCAGTTCCGCAAATTAAAAAAGAAAATAATTCCGCTTCTTTCATTTTCATATCTTATAACATCTTCAAATTCTTCGCGAATAAAAATATATACGGTGTATAATTCGTTCTGATTAGTGAAATGCGATGAGTCTCTTTAAAGAGAAAATAAGATTTTATCATTCGAGAAGTGAACGAGTTACTTTGCTAAAAGTATATTAGTCAAAAACAATGAGAACTTAAAGTAAAATGTACCAGTAATTTTCTTTTTACTTTTGCTTTAACCATTAAAGTTGTTTTTTTTTTTCATATATTAGAATTGTTTTTTCATCTTATGACAATCAGCGCGTAGATAATAGATTTTGATTCGGAAGAGGATTATCAGAAGACACTAATTCCTTTATAGTTCAATCGAGCAATAATAGATTATGATTTATTTATCCAGAAATTAAAAAGACAAAAAGAAAAAAAAACATACATTCAGCTTTGTTTTTTTTTGTTTTTGTTTTTTTTAATTTATTGAACGACTTCACATAAATCTGGCAGTGCCATTCAACTCTGAAGATGGTTGTTGGAGTTTTTTCTGGGGAAAAAGTATTTGAACAAATCATGAGTAGCTTAACTTTGGAGATATTTTATGTTCATAATAAAGTAAATTGTCAAACTTGGATTCAATTTTTTTACTACTTTAAGCGCTATTTTGTGGATACCTGTGTTTCAGTAGATTGCCTATTAAACAGTGGGAATTACGTCTAATTGTATGCACAAACCAGAATTATAATAATGAACATCTCCTTTCCGGCAGGTTTTGAATGTACGCCAGTCTTTGCATCTGATCCCTTAGATCGTTCGACGACAGCTGCATTACAGTCAAGCAAGGTTCAATAACCCTTTTAAAGAAATTGATATGGTCATATGGTTAAAATAATCTTGGAACCCTATGACTGTTCATTTTTTCGTATTCGAAGCGTAAACAAAGACATTTCGGACGGAGATTACATTTTTATCAAGTTTCTGGATTGCCTGTGCCGACTGGCATAATAAGCACTGTTTAGTAACACAGGCAATTTCTAAAACATGGGTCGCCAAAACGTACTCCTTAGAGTTGTATGAAAAAGATAGATAGATAGATAGATAGATAGATAGATAGATAGATAGATAGATATTAGGTTGGTGCAAAAATAATTTCGTTTTCCCACATAGTAACATATGTTAGAAAACAAAATTATTTTTGCACCAACCTAACAGATAGATCTAAAGGTACCTGGCATTGATTATGTGCTAAAATACATTTAAATGTGTTGTTTGGTCATACTCGGTCGATTACTGCAACGAGCCGCTCTCTGCTTCAAAATATTCCTCCGAAAATGGCTTTATAATCATTAAAATCATATTGTAGATATGTCATTTGTTAAATTCGACAGAATACTAAAAATGTATCAATAGATACATAGAAGGATATATATATATATATATATATATATATATATATATATATATATATATATATATATATATATATATATATATGGTTGGATAGATGTGAGCTTGTGATCCTGGGATTCACGCTTTAGCGATTGTCAGACAAACTCTATATGTTAGCTCTATCTCTGATATTGAGCGCTTTCTAATAAGTACCGCGCATATAATATATAAATAATTATACATATATATAAATATATATTTATTTATATTTATATACACACACTTTTCACACACACACACACACACACACACACACACACACACACACACACACACACACACACACACACATATATATATATATATATATATATATATATATATATATATATATATATATTTTAGGTTGGTACAAAAATAATGTCGTTTTCTCACATATGTTAACATGCAATTATTTTTGCACCGACCTAATATATATATATATAAGGTAGGTTAGTAAATAAAACAAGGAAGAGCGATAGGGTACCAATATAATCAGTACGATAAACGTTTATTAAATATTAATTATTAAACATATGACAGAAATGTAGCACGGAGGGAGAGGTTTTAAGTTCGGAATTTTCAGACACGCATGTGTCCTTCTTCAACGGACCGCGGAATAAATTGAGAAATGGGAATAACTCAACGTCATATTTTTTTTAGAGATGGGGTATTTTTCAGTGGAAATCTTATTGTTAGGAAAAGCACGATCTCTGTCTGATTCCTCGATGGGCGAAACTTTTTATGAAAATATACTTAAATTTAAAATTTTGATCGGTGTAAAAGCGCTAGGCAGTTTTATTATTACTAGTGTGTGTCGTGGGAGGAGTGAGATTGTAAGCACTGATGGAGATTGTTATAGGTTGGGGAAAGCGAAAGACGTCTCGCGTGTCGCAAAAGTTGTCAAGTGTAGAAGGACGGTCGTTGATTAGAATATGATCTGATGAAAAGGGAGAAAGAGAAAGGAAGAAAGAGAAAGGAAGAAAGAGAAAGGATGAAAGAGAGGGTGGGAAAAGGGGAATATATAATAATAAAATTTTATTAAATATAATGAAATGAAAAGAAAAATTGAAGGAACAAGAAAAATGGATAAAAATTTGAATAAAAATTTGGAAATATATTTTATCAAAAATGTGGGTCCAGAAAAAAAAAAAAAAAAGGAAAGGAAAAGCTGAGAGGAAATGAGTGTACATATATAGATGCATATGTATACAAAAGTTCACATATCAGTGTGTAAATATACACAAACCACCACACAGATATATGAATCTCAATACACGTACAGATATAAATACATGTTAAAAGATAATACTTTTAAGTATGGTCTGTCAAATACCTACCTGGCACAGGGCTCGCCCCTGGGCTGGTGGTATTACGGCTAGGACTAGCTTGGAACCGCTCCGGCCTGGACCAGCTTGGACATGCCAAGACCAGCTATGGATAGCTAAGACCAGCTCTGACCAGCTTGGACAAGCTATAACCAGCTAAGACCAGTTTGGCCCGAGTGAAAACATTCGGGTCCCCACGTTAAAAACTGACCTTGTCTCACAACCTGACTCAGTGGGGGTGTCAAGTAAATATCCAGGTATAGATACATGTGTAAGATTAATATGTATCTACACTAACCTTTCCAACTTCCTACATAAGTTTATATGTAAAGGAGACAGTGACAGAATAAATGATGGTATAAAAAGAGAGATTGGAAAGTAACCCTCAGTGTACAGGGCAATACTTCCTTTACAGAATAGTGCTTCATTAGGGAAATCATAGGTGGTAGAACGTAAAAATATAATAGGTACATGGGGATGATGGCTGTTCAAATTTATAGTTAATATGAGGAGGTGGGGTTACTCACCCGAAAAGTGGGGTTGCTGATAATAGATTTTCATGTGGAAATTGTTCTCGCTGAATAAACACAAATCCCTGTTTAGTCACTCTATGTGGAAATTTTTTTTTTTAAAGCATTTCACCCCAAGCAAGGCGGGAAGCCACTAGGACGCAAGGGGTTACAGAAAATTTAGAGCAAGATCAGATAGGAGTGATATAAGAAACGATGAGGAGAAGGATAGTGGATAGAACAAGCAACTGGAGATGTCGATTGGCATTACATTTGAATAGGTGGAGATTATAGCTCTCAGGGAAACTGGAATAGGGAAGGGAGTTCTACAGGCGAGAGGTGCGAGACATGAAGCTATTGGAGTAGGAGAGACGGCTACATTTAGGAGTTTCGACAGTGAAGGGATGAAAGCGGGATGCCAGCCTCGTAGGGCACTTGAACTCATGAAATCTGGGAACCAGCGAATGCAGCTCCTCGGAGCAATTGCCATGAAAGTATTTGTAAAACAGGTAGAGAGAGGCGACGACGCGTCTGTGAGAAAGTGACTGTAGACGAGATGCCAGATCAGGGCCAATTATATTGCATATCCGCCTCTGGAGCCTATCAAGAACCCCGAGGCAAACAGAAGGGGCACCAGACCATATATGGCAGCAATACTTTTACAATATACTTCAATTCCGATCTACGTCTGTCCTCCCGGCTACCATAACAAGACGGTAAAACCCGCTCCCTGTCTCGTCGATGTTATGACGAGATTGGTTGAAGTGTAACAGCGACCGGTGAATTTTTGTTGTCCCTGATGGTTTTCTTGAGGTTATTTAATCGTAGACGGATTTCCGGTTTCTCCCACATAATTCCCCTTCTTACATTTGTGACAGAAAAGTAAATATACGAGATTGGAATTCACAGTTGAGAGCCGGCGGTTTGAATACCACATGAGTGCCAGGGTGTGTATAAATGGTGTGAGTGATGATGTGTTCGCAGGTACCAGGGTTTTTTGCAATTGGAATTCCCTTGTTGAGGTGAGCAGTTGCAGATGTTGGATGATGTTAGATGTCAAAGACGTTGGTGGCTGACGCCTCGCGTATAGGTGTATGGGGGGTTATCGCTAAATAATTTACTAATAGTATTGTCTAGTTTTAAATGTTGGTATGTTAAAGGAAAATTTTGGGATTTTATATTTAAAATAAAAAAAACGATGGTGATTCCGGATTTATTCTTTTTCGTTACATAATTGAGGAGATTGTTTCTCTTATGTTTGGTATCCTTGCTGTTAGATTATTTGACTATTAATAAAGTGATTGCAAAGATATCGTATGTATATGTTGTAATCTTCCTTACGAGAACAGATGTGTTTAATGCGTTTTTAATGATCTTTAAATTATATATCTGTATGTGTACACACACACACACACACACACATATATATATATATATATATATATATATATATATATATATATGTATATATTTATTTATTTAAAAATATGATTCCAACACTACATAACAGTTATCATGTTTCAAAGCAAGAGCCGAAAACTTCAATATAATTATTTGAATTAAATTGAATTAAAATACTAAGCTCAAATAATTAAAATAAATTCAAATAATTATAATTATATTTAAGCTCTACTTTTGTATCGAGCAGTATTTTTAAAAAATAATAACAAAAAATAATAAAGAACTTTGGATTATTTACCTAACGAGTTCTTTCCTATTTTCTATATATTTAAATATGTAAAACCAATGATCAAATGATGTAAGAAATGATACATCACAATATAATTATTATTCCTATGTTCAACTTGTTTATATCAACAAATCTCCTTTGTTTTATATTGAGAAACTTTCTGCATTAGACATAACAAATTATGTATGTAAATACACACAGACATAGACACACACACACACATACATATATATATATATATATATATATATATATATATATATATATATATATATATATATATACTTACATAAACACACATAGACACGAGATCTGGTGACACGTATATATGTAGGAGGGACAGGTGTCACAAACAATTCATTTAATTTCCAGAAAACAAACTGCATGATAGCCTCTTCCAATCACTCACCCTCGTGTCTAATGCACATGCATCCTTCTCTGCCGCACTTCTGATAGAGGATTCTTCTTGAATGTCTCCTAGCGCCGTCGTTATTGCCCTCTTGATGTCATCCACGTCTTCAAAACAGGTCCCCTTGATGATCCCAGTAACTTTGGGTAAAAGAAATAAGTCACATGGCACAATATCAGTTGAACTGGGTAGGTATTCTAGTACAGCGGTATTCTTCTTGGCCAGGAACCACCAGGGCGTTGTGAGCGGTTGCATTAACGTGGTGAAGCAGACCCGATCTATTCAGCCACAAATCTCGTTCCTTTTCATGCACTGAGCGAAGCAAACACCGCAGGATCTATTTTTAGATTGGCTAATTCATTGTCTGTCACTGTACCAAGAAGGTACTGTGTACGTTGCATCTCTCATCGAAGAATAGATAAGTCCAGTTACTTTTTTGAGCCTGCGTGAATATATATATATATATATATATATATATATATATATATTTTTTTTTTTTTCATTTTTTTTTTTTTTCAAGTCATAAATTATATAAAATTAATCTGTTTGTTGTTCCGGCTATACTTTTAGCCATTATTAAAGATGAATTTAATTTTGCTTTTAACTAAATATATGTGTTCTTTATGAATTCAGTCAGTTATGTGACATGCATGATAAACGCTTAGGCGATCATGTATCTTTTGATATCTGACTGACGAGGCAGAATTTCTCCCTGCAGTAGGTTGCTATTTATTTTTGCAGTAGACAAGATGCCATCCAAGGCCTTAGAACCCGGTCTGTTTTGCTTTTTACCCATAGCTGGTGGGGGGAGAAGAAGAGAATTCATACCTTCCCCAAGGTTTTAGGACGTAAGTGAATGTAATTTATCCTACTGTAATTCGAACTCGTCTATCCGACTCTTAAATCCGAGCCGGTATGCATTAATCCACCGTGCCTCCGTTTATTGATTACGTCTCATAAATTAACATAGAACCCGACCAAACTCTATCTGTAATATACTCGTTTCTAATACAAATATTATAGAACCATCCACATGTACAAAACGGCTAAAAATAATGGAAGCTTTATTCATAAAAAGAAAAGAAAAACAACACTCAATAATATCAACTACGAAAAAGGTCACAATTAGCCGACCAGTTTAGAACATAAAACATTCTCATAACTCTAAATGCATACATAAAACAAAACAGTTAATTCAGTTAAAAGTAAAATAAATTCCGTCCTTGATAATGGTTAAAAGTATCGCGGATGGCACTTGAAAAACATTCGGACAATTTTTATATAATTTATGTCTGGAAAGGAAAAAGAAATAGACGAACACATGAGAAATTATATTAAAATATCAAACAGTAAATCTTATAAGTTTTTTTTTGTTTTTGTTTTTTTTTACGAAACTTGCATAAAAGTATGATTGCGGTTCGATTACACAATTTTTAAATTATATGACCCGGCAACCAACACACTACAACATTCAAAAAATTAATTTTTCACGACAAATAAAACAGCTAAAAATGAAAATCCAGCATTTAGATTACGACATCCTAACACATAATTTGATATTTATAAACACTTTGACCGCGCCGAACGCGAATATAATGAAGCACAATACCATATAGACCTAAGTATTAATAATAATGATCACAGAATAATATTTACGAAAAACTTTGTATCTTATACCAATGAAATATTCTAGTCTCCAACAACAATGACTGATCGTCAGAAGGAATTCCAAATCTCGGAGCAAATTGACATCTTTACCCCAAAGTTGACCTCCTCACAAAGAAACCGGAAATCAAAGTCTTACACCAATTAATATCCCAGCCTCATCCACATGTAAAAATATTAGAAGAAAACATACGAGGAAGCCAAACCATGTCGGACGTCGTGATACCAAGTCAGGATTGATTACATTACAGGTCCTTCTTTGGATTTTATCAAAAAACATCGCACCAGACTAGGTATGGCAGCAGTATTCAATGCACTGACGAATGGTAGATTTGTAAATGTGCAATATAGACTTCTGAAGAGAACAAATTTCTGGCATGGCACAGTGACCCGAATTTCCTTGCAGTAGATGCAGCTATTGATTCGATGTATTCCACTTCAAGTCAGTTGAAACATGATGCCAAGAAGGTGCGGTGCGTTGTTCTCCAGGTGTCTAACGTCTGTCATGCTGATGGCAGGTAGAAATGTTTCTCTATAGTGGTTACATTAGAGCAGTGTTGGTCTCACTGTTCATTGTTGTCTTGGTATTCCTGAAACTTACTTAATGTATCTGCTATCATATATATATATATATATATATATATATATATATATATATATATATATATATATATATCATATATTATGATTGAAAATATTACATGCTTAAAAACATTAGAATCATTTTTTTCTTGAATATGAGCTGTAGATATGGGGATTGCGTCTTATACGAATGCGCATCTTTTATTTCATCGATTTCTGTTTTATCTATTATGCATTGATTGATGAGCTTGACTGATTCTCTTCGGGTATATAAAAGGCCGGCAAAGCTCAATCAACATAACATACTCTACTGATCACAGACCACAGAAATAAGTTTAAATATGTCCATCGAACGCAAATGTTTTATTGGTGCAGCCATTCAAAACATCGCTAGTCTTTCCTATTTTAGTTTATAATCTTTTTTCTTATCCTAGGCAGCAGCGTAAATAAAGCTAATACCACACCAAATAATCTCCGAAACGAATATCAAATGTCCGTAATTCGTGACACAGCTTTTTTCCACTGATCGATACAAGGCGGTAAACGTAGCAACAGACGATGAAAAGACGACAGGAAACATACGTGCGGACCTAACAAAAGCTGTTCGAGTCTTCGTGCCGAAAGTTCTTACGAGACTCTCGGCAGAAAACACGACTGTAATTTCTAATTCACAATATAAATCATCAAAGAATTAATTCCAATAAATTAATGATAAAATTCCTCTTGTGGATTGACTTTACTATTGATACACACTGGGCGAATACACACTGAAATGGTAGTAAGATACATCATTTCAAGTTCAACTGTAGTGGGATCGAATGTCGTCATTAGATTCCAATCGATATGGTCTTTAACGGAAAGGAAGTTGAGATAAATGGCGATGTGA
Organism: Acanthosepion lycidas; assembly: GCA_963932145.1. Taxonomy (NCBI): domain Eukaryota; kingdom Metazoa; phylum Mollusca; class Cephalopoda; order Sepiida; family Sepiidae; genus Acanthosepion; species Acanthosepion lycidas. Next base: position 51,209,322 of record OZ010581.1, on the reverse strand, counting down.
TCGATTAAACGGATTCAGATTGAAATCGATCTTAACTGGGCTGAAATTTGAATGGTTAGAGAATAAAGAATTCCACACACACACACACACACACATATATATATATATATATATATATATATATATATATATATTGTCATTCTTACGTTTAGCAAAATTGTTGTTGTGTATGTAAAAAATGTTATTTTCAAACGTGTCTTTCTCTCACTATATATATATATATATATATATATATATATATATATATATATATATATAATCTTACCTTCGTCACAGGCAGAAAATTCTAAGTTTTAGGCAGGAAGAAATCGTCATCGTCCATTAAACTCAAAAGTGTACAGTCGGTGAAGAAAAAATGTATATTAATTAATACATACCAAACATGATTTTATTAGAACCAGCACCTAATGTGCGATATTTCTTATATACATTGTGCGATAGGTAAATTGGCGCCAGTTATATTTTTAATTTTGCGCATGCGCCTTATTTGTTTTTTTTTTTTATTTTTCGACTGAACAGTATAATGGGATCAGTTGACCACGGTCTGTGAGTAAAAGAGTAAATTATGCAATTCATCCCCCCAAAATTAGGAAGCAGTATACTGTACTGCATGACATACTTGATAAAAGTTCCAATACAAACATTTCAGAGTGTTTAAGTGTCCACCTGAGGACAGTACAGAGGATTCGAAAAGAAATGAATGCTGATTACAAATGTACGGCAGATCGCAAAACCCACTCTGATATTTCTGATGAGAAAAATCGAGAGAATTTGTTGATGAAGGCCTCAGACTCAACGCGACGACCTACATCAAGTGACTCGCTGAGGTAGCGCTGCCTTGGGACAAGAGGGTGGCTGATGGAAGACCATGTGTGTGGCAAAAGAACACTGCACCATGTTACACAAATAGAAGAACACACTCATGGTTGTGATACAAGAACATTTTTACGAACACATCACACCTTGCATCTGGTAACCTAACTTCCCGGACTGCAACCCTTTGATTATTAAGAACCAAAAAAAAAATAACTACATCTAACACTAAATATAAACTGAAGGCCGCGTTCATGGCAGCATTCAGCAACCTAAACAAGGAGATCATCCAGAAAAGTTACAAGAGAGGTTTGTGCATATGTGTGTGCGTATATATATATATATATATATATATATATATATATATATATATATATATATATGTCTTACTGAGAGAAAAAAAAACAGATGAAGTAAACTCCGCTGTTCGTAGCATTTACTTCTTTTTTTTTTTTTTTTTTTTAAGTGCTAGATACAAAGTAGAGCAATATATTAATATTTTATTCCAGATATTAGAACAAAAAACATATTGAAATCGCTACACAACAGAATGATAATCCGCTTCTACGCCTGACCACGAAAAACACATTCTACAGACTGTCGGAGACGATCCCGTTATCAGCACATGTCTAGTGGCCCAATCCTGTGGTACATCTCAAATTACCGAATAGAGGATAAATTAAGAACATCTCCTGTATCCGTATCATGTGCAATGTATGTGGTTACTTTCGCCCTCTGGTCTCTCACCACGTGAGAACATTTGTGTCTTCAGTCTTGTGTACGTATGAGGTAACATATGGAAAAGATAAATAACAAATATACAAAACCAACATTTGTGTGCAGGTCGGACCCAATGTTACAATACAGGCGAGACACAAGCAGCAGCTTACGATTAATGTAAATCTGGAATTGTAGGTGTTTGGTAGGTCCATATGTTCTCCCAGCAAAACTTACACTAACTGACTAGAGGGACTTTATTTAGTACACGCTTCCAAACCTGATATAGTATGTACCCCTGCTAATACGAAAACGCATGGGCTTCATGTATGATAGGACAGCACATTTTAGTTACAATGTTCGCGGTGAACTGGCTGACATCTACCATGAAAGAAGACTCGGTTCCATGGCCTACACGTTCCTCCGAACTTTGGAGCCACCTAAAAAAATTGGTTTATACAGAAGATTACTAATTCAGAAACGCCTTTTCCACGTTTCGTGTGTGCCTGCGAAACTTCGAATCAACACTGATTGGGAGTATTTGAAAGGACCCACCAGTCAATGATCCGTCGGGTGAACGCCTGTGCAGAAACAAACGGAAGACATTTTGAACATTTGTTTTGAGTTGCTGTGTTCAGATACGACGTTGGCCTTTTTCAACATATATTTACATGGACATTTTACCTTGTTTTGGAACCCGCCCCAAATTTATAAATGTATTTTGGATTTTATCTTGGATTGTACATTTAACAGCCTATACCGTAATCTTTAAACTGAATAACTCCAAATCAAAGAATTTTATATAGACTCTTGTCCTTGTTTTTTTGGTGTGACAAAGCCACTGCAATGCTTGTAAGTATATTTGGGACACACACACACACACACACACACACACACACACACACACACATATATATATATATATATATATATATATATTGATAATATTTGTGGTCAGTGTATATATATATATATATATATATATATATATATATATATATATATATATATATATATATATATATATATTCCGAAGAGGATAGAATCCAGCTAGAACTCAATATATATATATATATATATATATATATATATATATATATATACACACACATACATACGCGTATGTACGCATACACTCGCGAGCACACACACACTCACATATGTGTGTGTGGTGTGTTTGTGTGCGTGCGTGTGTGTGTGAGTGTACGTCTGTGTGTCTGTATCTTTTTCAAGTATTTCCTATCATAAAGATATTTGATTTTAAATAGCAGGTTGTACATTTTGTTTGTTTTTAAAGACATTTCGCAATAATCAGTCAGTTATGTGCCATGCGTGATACACGCGTAAGCGATAATGCATCTTTCGATATATGACTGACGAGGCAGATGTTTTTTCCGCAATAAGTTGCCATTTATTTCTGCGGTAGACCAGTTGACATCCAAGGCTATAGAACGTGGTCGGCCCTGCTATTTACACATAGCTGGGGGCGAGAAGAAGACTATTCATACATTTTCAAAGAATGTCAGCACGCAAGTGAATGTAATGGATTCGAGAGGTATACGGACTCGGGTCTCTCTGATTCCTCAGTCCAACCCACTATCCATTACACTACATGATATCTGTCCTTTTTTTACGGTAGGGAATAGTGGACAATATCCTCAAGGATGTAGAATAGACTCGAGGCAACAGTCATGTAGTCCTACAGAAGGATGCTAAGGATACCATGAACCGAAGATATGAGCAACGATGAGGTATTGGAGAAGATACAAACAACGAGGAAACTTATACTTAACGTAAAGAAAATGCAGCTGAAATTTCTGGGACACGTAATGAGAAAAGAGGGCTGATACTCAGAGGACAGACAGAAGGAAAGAGGGACAAGGGAAAGCATCGCGTTACATGCTTAACGGGCTTAAGCAAGTGGATGACAGAACAAAAATCTGGGCTAAATAGCTAAAAGAAAAAAATATATTAAGACCTACATGGGATAGAATGAGGTGGAGAGCCATGATCGCCTACGTCCTGAAAGGACACGTTATATAAAAAGAAGAATATATATTTTTTGTCAAAATGGAATTTCAAGGAGCGAACTTTCTGTTCACTGCTTTCCGTGAATAATTTCGCAGGAGTTTCTTTGTCGACACCAGCTACCTTGATAGCTAGACTCTATGGTCTTCATCCTTCGGGGGATATTTCTTATTTATCATCACTCGTTGCGTGAAGATTTTTTAGAAAAGCCGTCTAGAGGATTGCACAGGAAATGCACTTTTACACCAGAAAATCTCGAAAAAGTGCTCGAAAAGGTTAACACAGTTTGCACAAGTTCTTCATAATTTTACAATTTCCTATTTCCCAAGAAACCAGAAACAACAGCAGAAAAAAATCCTTTTTTTGCTTTTTTATTTTCAACGTCTCCACAAACTGTTCATCCAGCAATAGCAGCCTGAATATTCTCACAAGACATGTCTGGAAACTTTCTGCTTAAGAACCTGAAACAATTATCATCCTGGTTCACAGCCTTCGCAAACTGCTTCATCAGCCCAAGCTTTATATGCAATGGGAGAAGAAAAACGTTACAGTGATTGATCAGCGGTTAATATTAAACATTTTTCTCTACAAAAAAACAAAGATACTTGACATAAACATCTTGTAGGCCAAGAAATTATCCAATGACTTTCCTCTCCTCACATATAGTCCAGTTTTTTTCTCCTCATACCACATCTTTTCAACCCCTATTTTCATACAGTCGTAGATTTTCTTCAGCGTTACAGAATATCCAATAGGTATATCGTCATTAAGCGAAAGGACACAGGTCTTCTGGGTTATATTCACACTTCATAGCAGCAATGAAGCATTTAATATCCTTGCAATAAACAAAATCATCATCCCTCGATGAATATAAAATGCGAACTTGCTTCACGGGGCAACCGGGTTCTCTTTTAAACGTGACTCAAGCAGCTGATCGATTTCCATTAATAAGCCTGTGTAAAATGATTTAGCAGACATGTTTTGTTCAGTTTGCTATACTCCATATCCTACTCCATTACCTTATTCTTATGATGACTATTACCAAGAAAGAACAATTCATCAAAGGGTGGCTCAAGGCAAATAGCGAACGGCAGATTTGAATAAATTATGTGCAGCCATATCTATCTATCTATCTATCTATCTATCTTCAGCCATATCTATTTATCTATTGGGCTCCTCAAGTCGGTGTAATGGTTAGCAAGCTTGGCTCGCTAGAACAATTACAAGTGAGTAGTGAGTTTGATCCTCACTGGGTGCCCCTTGTGCCACATCTAAGCTACGCTTGGAAAATCGCCATATCTATCTATCTATCTATCTATCTATCTATCTACCTTCCATATGACTAAAAAGCTCAAAATCGTTGAGTATATATATATATATATATATATATATATATATATATATATATATATATATATATATATATCAACCATGCAAAAGTAGAAGTTTTCCTGATGATTTTGTGGATCCCTCCACAGCATGATAATGCCAAATATTACGTCGTTTCTTAAGTTTTTTGTCTATTTTCTTACTATTTCAACGCTTGTTTTACAGTCTATATGCGGTACTGACTTTAAATTTATCACCCATTTTAATGATAAGGTAAGTTAAGCATTCTTCATATCTTTGATTTTGAGTGGCTACCTAAGTCAATATTGCAGGAAACATCATCTTTTTATTCTCTCACATATGTTCATATTTCTGAAATGCAAAAGATAATGACACCAGAGAAAATCTTTCAGAGAATTGTCAATTCAAAATGTAAGCAAATGTAGATTTCTGATGGCAAATATCCATAAAACGCCTACGAACCTCCAAGTACTTTCTATAGATTTCTGACTATGCTTGACAAAAACTGACCTTAAACAACGTGACTTCACAATTACAGCATTAATAGTGCCCCCCAAAATACCAACGGCCATGAGAAATAGTTAACGTTTCAACGAAAAGAATGTCTCAGCTGGATTGTAATAATAGTCACACTAATTCAAGTAGTACCTGAGCATATCTTCAGACAAATTATTAACATCTAAATTTATAAATAACATTTCTGTAATAATCATAATGGCATTTAAAACTGATCAGACTGAAAATAATTAAGACTGCTCAAGTTTTATGCTTTTTTTATTTACTGATGATGCTTAGATCATATCATTTAATTTCAATATTAAAGTTGCATTTACTTTAAACGACATCGAAAAAACTAATTTGTCAAAATTAGGTCAAGCTCCGTACATACTTCTGAATTTGATGAAGCCAAATCTGTCCTTATGAATGGCGATAATACTTGAAATTTTCATGTGATAGAGAAAAATAGATTTCACTTTTGAAACTCAAACAATCTCATGTAATTTTCTAATAGCATATTTTCTCGAAATTCTCGCCAGTGGAACTCACTTCCGATTTCTTGCTTCCGGTAAAATATTTAAAAATTTAAATGAAACGTCAGTCTACCTCTTCCGTCGTCCTGAACATTGTTCCTTTATTGCCCTCAATTTTACTCACTAAAGATTTCTCATTCCATTTTTTCACAGGCTGTAACCAACTGTGTCCTAGTGAAATTAACACCTGCTTCTGTGTATAATATATATATATATATATATATATATATATATATATATATATATATATATATATATATATATATATATATACATATATATATATATATATATATATATATATATATATATTTATATTTGTGTGTATGTATGTATTTAGAGAAAGAAACAGAAGAAAACGATATTTATTTTTAAATATGTGAAGGATCCTAATCTATCATGTCGACTTCAGTCACATTAACACAGTCGTGACAAGGCTTCCTTCTGACGTCTCTACAAATATTTTCGTGCAAGTTATTCTGCTGATCTGATCTCCTTAGTGTCTCGAATGAATTTAAGCGTGTCAAGTGTGCTCGACCAGAATTAAATTTTCCGGCGGTGTGTGTGTGTGTGTATATATATATATATATATATATATATATATATATATATATATATATAGTTAAACCTAGAGAGCCAGACAAACCTACCAAGGTTTCACCTAAGCGGATCGTCAGGCAAGGCTGGAGCCAGTTTTCTCTGACGATCCGCTCAGGTGAAACCTTGGTAGGTTTGTCTGGCTCTCTAGGTTTAACTAGGTCTGCTCTACTTACTGTATTGAGCACTTTATTTAGTAATTTTGCTTACTGGTATCGTTTCTTTTTTTTCTTTGGGCCTTAGACTTGCATGCTAGATGATTATTTTTGACTAACTTGGTTCTTTCTTTTTTTTATACCTTTTTTCCCTTTGGTATTCGTTTGATTATTTGCAAATCAAGACACCGAAGGCTTTCCGAACGAGTATAATTTCTTATACATATAAGGTTATTACTATATATATATATATATATATATATATATATATATATATGTGTGTGTGTGTGTGTGTGTGTTTGTATGTCTGTCTGTGTGTATGTGTATTTACATATATAATTTGTTATGTCTAATGCAGAAAGTTTCTCAATATAAATCAAAGGAGATTTGTTGATATAAACAAGTTGAACATCGGAATAATCATTATATTGTGATGGATCATTTCTTACATCATTTTATCATTGGTTTTACATATTTAAATATTTAATAAACTTTCTGTGTGAGATAGCTCAATGTAACCGTTTTCCATATCATACACTTATGCGAAAGGTGTATGTTTTCATTTATTTCAACTGCATCTTTACAAAAATAAAAATGAAGTGCTTATTGTGTACCCAAGAATATTTACTAATCAACATGTCTCCAATACCTGAGTGAAAAATCTAGGTGCCTTCATGTAATCTACAAAAGTTCAAAATTTTAAAGAAAGCTTGAATGTATTTTACATCTGCAGACATATTTTATGCATAACAAAATAAACCTGCGAAACCAAATATTTAGGCACATAACCTAATCAAATAATATGAAAATACTAACTCCAAATTATTTGGGGAACGTGGATTTAAAATATTCACAATTCAGAACAATGTCGTTTAAATTACAGAGTTCCCTTGAGTTTTATTTGTCAAAATCTTTTTTTTAGAGATTCGTAATTCTTAATTTAAATTCATAAATTTATGAACAAGAACATTGTTGCATTATGAAATTTGTAATTCTTTCAGATACCATTCTCATCAATCCGTTAGAAAATAACATTAAGTAGTTGAAAATAAAAATGTAAATCTCTTTATTAAATAAGAATTCATTCGCCATTTAATTTACAGTCACGAATCTAATAACTCCATAAAAAATTTAACTTGTTTTTATTTAGTAATTTTATGAAACATATATTATGCGCCGGCAGACATTTCCAATAGTTCTATTTTATTAATCATTACGCTTTCTTATTTTTCACATGACAAGTACTTTTAAAGCTTCATCAATTATCTTTTCATTTAAAATTGACATAATTTGTTTCATTTTATAGGTAATTTTGATTAGTTGCCGCATGATTACATATCAATATTTGATATATATATTTTCTTATTTAAAATATAATTGAGCACGTTTAAACACAAGAGTATCATTCATAGAAATACATAATATATCTATCTAATTCACTTTCTATCTATGTATCTATGTATCTATCTATGTATCTATCTAATTCACTATCTATCTATCTATCTATCTATCTATCTATCTAATTCACTTTCTTTCTATCTAATTTCACTTTCTTTCTATCTAATTCACTTTCTATCTATCTAATTCAATTTCTATCTATCTATCTATCTATCTATCTAATTCGCTTTCTTTCTATCTAATTCACTTTCTAACTGTCTAATTCATTTCTATCTATCTATCTATCTATCTATCTATCTATCTATCTATCTAATTCCCTTTCTATCTATCTATCTTTCTATCTAATTCATTTCTATCTATCTAGCTAGCTAGCTAGCTAGATAGATATACGGGTCTATATTGTGTACGTGATTATCTCTGTGTTTTGGTATGCATGAAATTTTGAAATATTTTAAAACAGTTTATTTTTTTTAAACGATATGCATAGAACTAATTTTGAATAAATGGACTTCTCATCAAATACTTCCTGTGTATGACGTCAAACTACATCCGCGTCCTGGGTAAAACGATAAACTATGTCCAACAGCTATGCCTCTGAGCAGGAGTTTTTGAGGAGCATGGAACCACCTCTTAATTACTGGTATTCCAATGTACACCCTAACCCGGGGCGGTAGCAACTGTTAAGGTTCCAGCTATAGTTAATCGCAAAACTGGATAAAAAACACTATGCGTAAAAATAGGTTTTAATAACAGAAATACTTTAAAAAAAAATATTACCAGCAATACATTTTTGAAAAAACAAATAAGATCTTACCAGCAATAAAAATCTTGTCGGAATTAAATAACACATTGGGATTGCTATGCCGTAAAACAAAACGAAGCAAACCAATCATGTCGAATAAAAATGGCGTTGCTTAAACTTCATTGTAGAAAGCGTTCATTTGAATAACGACTTTCAAATAATATCTGTTAAATCTTTGCAATGACTTATGGTCTTATCACAAAAGAATATCTATCTATCTATCTATATATCTATATATCTATCTGATTATTTCTGCTATAACATGTACGTTTGTATCACATTTTTATCACTCTCATGTACGCGATCTATCACTATCCGATTCAACTTCTCCGTTATCATCTATCTATCTATCTACCTACCTATATATATATATATATATATATATATATATATTAAAGCAGAAATAATGACATACAGTATATATATATATATATATATATATATATATATATATATATATATATATATAACACATACACACACACATATATATATATATATATATATATATTAGGTTGGTGCAAAAATAATGACGTAATAATGTCGTTAATTGACGTTAAAAATACGTCAAAAAACGACATTATAACGTCATTATTTTTGCACCAACCTAATAGATAGATAGAAAGAAACATACATGCATACATACATACACATGTGTCTGTGTATGAGTTTTTAATTACGGCTCTTCCTCTGTTGTTCCTTAAATACTTTCTATGACTTAACACAAAACAAAATCTATCTTGAATAAATATATACAGTTATATGCACACAAACACACACAAATATATGTGTATGTATGTATGCATGTATGCATAGGTCTGGCCATGCTTTATACATGGAATGTAGGAAGCTGTGCACGTATCTGATAAGTCCAATGTAATTTCTCAAGGGTGTGACTGAATCCATGTTGGCAGAACGAATAGTTAATTAAATGCAAAGTGCGTTCTTGCAGCAAAAAAGTAGAACGAAGCGTGCATATAATACAAGTAGAGTAGCTGTTAGCTGATCGTGTATTGTGTATACATGTCTGTCTGTAGTGACGAACTGCCACGCTCTCATTTGAGTACACATAACGTTAAAAACGCTAACATTCTTACACACATAATAAGCACACTAATATATACACATGCATATCTATTAGTTGATATAAATATATAAGAACACATACAAAAGCTTTCGCAAATAAATTTATATATGCAATGATTATATTGTATATACAATACACCTATATTTGCGTATATGTGCGTACAAACCAGGTTGGATATGTATGCACATTTTCAGAATTATACTTTTGCATGAATACATTTTTTTTAATATTTTCTAAACCATGAAATATAATCATTTGAAATATATATCCATATCTATCTATCTATCTATCTATCTATCTATCTATCTATCTATCTATATATATATATATATATATATATATATATATATATATATATATATCAGCTGAAATAGCAATCCTTATGGAATTTCAAAGAGGATAAAGAACCAAGGAGATTTCTGTGTCAGTGACAGAGCAAAATTATTAATTAATGAATGTCAAACACTTAAAATACATACATACATACGCACACACACAGCTGTATATATATATATATATATATATATATATATATATATATATATATATATATATATATATATATATATATATATAAATATATATAAACCTGTGCAAATTAATTGAAACAAGCGCTTTAGTTTCCTTTCTTTCAACATACGATCAGTTTTGACCCCACTGGAGTGACAGGATGTAACCGAATTCTATTTTTCCTCAAAATATGTAATTTGCATTGGTGTGCAGTAATAAGAATCTGTTTTGGGGGTGTCTTATTAAATATGTTTGGCCTTGAAAATATTGTGTCATCCGTCATTGCGTCAGAATTTGATCATGCACAAACACTATTGGCCTGACTGTCGATTATATGTCCTACAGTCAGTGTCTGGGATGGACGTTACTTCACGGAAACGAACGAAAATTGTAACGCTGCACAAACATACTGGCAAAACTTACCAGTGAGCAAATCAAAATACTAGAGGTTGGCCCGGTAATTTACCTGATTTAAATCTAATCGAGAATCTCTGGCCAATCTGAAAGGAACAGCTCCATGGAAAGATCATAGGAAGCACTAGTATTTGCACTGATGCTTGTTTCACTGGAAAAATCCGAAAACAAAGTAAATAACGGAATTTTTCGTTTTGTTTCAATTAATTTACACAAGTGTTTGTATATATATATATATATATATATATATATATATATATATATATATATATATATATACACAATGCTGTTTGATCAAATTGACTCAACTGATTTTTTTTTTTTTTACTAAATGTTCTCCTCTTCAATGAAAACAAATTTGAGCTAAATCCAAAGGATACGCGATCTAAAGTCCGAAGAAAAAGCTTTGAATTTAGCAGTAAGTACTGTCAACCATCCGTTCAGTATAATGTTATGTGGATGCTTTTCTTTTCATGGAATTGGTTTCTTAAAACCTATTGGAAAGAGCCTCAGGAGCGAGCAGTACAAGATAATTTTACAGTCTTGTCTGCTCCCTTCTGCTGAAAGGGTTCACATCGACCCACCAAGCTCATTTTTATGCAGGATAATGCTCCCTCTCATGAATCAAAATTGATGAAGGAATACTTTGATGAGAAGCAGGAGAATTTTATGATTCGCTTGTTGATTAATGTTTATGTGTGTGAATATATATATATATATATATATATATATATATATATATATATGTGTGTGTGTGTGTGTGTGTGTGTGTGTGTGTGTGTGTGCTCGCACGAGGGTGTCTGTGTATGAGTATATTTTGGGTTTCTTGATACATAAAGCGGTTTTTGTAAAAATATTGCGTTTAGAGAAAAATAAATTGACGTATGTACATATATATATATATATATATATATATATATATATATATATATATATATATATATATATATATATACACATATGTGTGTATATGTGTATATGAACTGCTGAAAACTGAGAAGGTGATTGATCTGTAATTTATGGTTCTCTCTCTCTCTCTCTCTCTCTATATATATATATATATATATATATATATATATATATAGTTAAAGCATAAATTACATATATATATATATATATATATATATATATATATATATATATATATATATATATATACATATATATATAGCTGAAACATAAATTGCAGAAAACTGAGAGGGTGATTGATCTGAAATTTATGCTTTAACTATATATATATATATATATATATATATATATATATATATATATATATATATATATATATATATATATATATAAGGCTGTATATATGTGAATAGGGGAATAAATGGTGGTAACTGAAATTATTGGTAGCCATGAGTGTCATGGATTTTTTTTTTGTTTTATATCATGTTGTTTATTTTTTTATTATGTTATTTAATTCTTTATACTAGAGATATATCCATTATGGCTATCCTTGTAGAAGTTTCTGCATTATGGGTGAATGAAAACATGTATTTATGTGTGCATATATATGCATTTTTTTGACCAATTTTTCATGCTACGTAGCAATCTGGTTCATTGAGTCTCCCTTAAATTAAAGTGGAATCCGTCTTTACCTAAATTCATAAACTAGATATACACTAGTGGATTAACCCCGACCTCACTTTACCTTAGGTTATAGTACATTCATATTCTACTAAATCTAAATACATCTAGGGCTAAAAGTTCCCGAATCTAGGTATTTAATCTATATAAATATGTTGCTCTGAATTTAATTAATAATTCAATTAATTCAAATCTCTTAGAGTTTTAACTTAAATTAGATTATACAAAAATTTTACACTAATTTTCATTAATTTTCTTAAAGAACTCGCTAATTTCGTAAAAACTTTTTAAAAATGTTCTGAACCAGACACTTTTTTATATTATTTACAGAATTTGTTGAATGAAATTACGGGGAATTAACCCCGAACTAACCTTTCCTTAAATCGACCCCTATCTAACTTTTCCTTAGTTTAAAGTACATTCATATCCTGCTAAATATTAATAAATAAATCTAAGATACTCTAGATATAAATATGTTTCTCTGAATATAAGTATTTTAATTTATAAAAAGATTATGAAATCTGTTTCACTAATTTCGAAATTTTTAAAGATATTCTCTTTTAATAGTATTTACAAACAATTACTTGAATGAAATAAGTCAGAATTGAAAATTTGGTCGGTTGACAGAAACAGACGGGATTGTTTCAGTTTCATACTTTATGACATAATGAGGTCAGAATGTCAAAAAAGGTCAACACTCTCTTTTCCCCCACTTTCAAAAAAGATACCAATATCTCGTAATTTTAACCCGGAATAGCAAGGCGTGAAACCACTAGGATGCAGGGGGGGGGGTTGCAGAAGATTTGTAGCAAGAGCAGATAGGAGTGATAGAAGAAAGGATGAGGGGAAGGATAGTCGGTAGATCAAGGTAACTGGAGATGTCGATTGACATTACATTTGAATAGTTGGAGATCATAGGGAAAACAGTAGTTGGGAACGGTGTTCCACAGGCGAGAGGTGCGAGGTATGAATCTATTGGAGTAGAAGAGACGGCTAGATTTAAAAGTTTCTACAGTGAAAGGGTGAGAGCGGGATGCCAGCCTCATAGGTCGCTTCTGTTCATGGAGACTGGGAACCAGTGAAAGCAGCTCATCGGAGCAATTACCATGAAAGTATTTGTAGAAGAGACAGAGAGAGGCGACGGCGCGTCTGTGAGATAGTGACTGCAGACGAGACGCCAGATCACGGCCAATCACATTACATATCCGTCTCTGGATCTTGTCACGAACTCCGAGGTAAACAGGAGGTTCCCCAGACCATATATGGCAGCAATACTCCATGCAAAGGCGAATGGTTGTTTTGTATATTTGAAGTATCGATTCAGGGGAGAAAAATTTCCTGGCGCGGCACAGAGAGCCAAATTTCCTTGCAGTGGAAGAAGCAATTGACTCAATGTATTTGTTCCATCTCAGGTCAGCAGTCAACGTGAGACCGAGCAGACGCAGGGAGTTGCTCTCAAGAAGTTGACTATCAGACATTCTAATGGGGGGGCAGGGAAGGATCTCTATGGTGGTTAATGGAGATTAGTTTAGTATTTGAGGCGTTAAATTTGACCATCCAATTGTTGCCCCAGTTAACAACCGATTGGAGTTCCTTTTCAAGACGCACGGCAAGGTTGGTTTTGTCAGCGACACTAGATTTGTTTTTGAGGCAGGAGTAAATTGTAGTGTCGTCAGCGTAGATCCCAATTTTGGGAACCTATGGCGTCAGGAAGGTCGTTGATGAAAATAATGAAAAGAGTGGGGCCAAGGATGGAGCCTTGTGGAACACCTGCGTTCGTGGGATAGGAACTGGAGGATTTGTTAATATATGAACGATTTTAAACTGTCATCTCGACTTCAGTCGTGACAGGGCTTAATTTCCTCTATCTATTCTACAAATATTTTCGTGACATTTTTTTTTTCAGCAGGTCTCATCACCTTGGTGTCTTGAATAAATTTAAGCGTGTCTCAACACTTAACTATTGTACAAGCAAGAATCAACCGTCAGTAAACTTCTAATAGGTTATTTTCTCGCACTTTTCGCCTGTAGAACTACCTTCAGATTTCTTGCTTCCCAGATACTTCAAATTTTCAAAAATTGAAAGGGAACGTCAGTCGATATCTTCCATCGTCTTGAACAATGTTCCATTATTGTCCACACTTTTACTCACTAAAGATTTATCATTCTCTTACCCACGTTGTAACCCACTGCGTCCTAGTGGATTTATCATTTAGCTCATGGTATTATATATATATATATATATATATATATATATATATATATATATATATATATATATATATATATATTGGGGCTCGGATTGAAGGAATTGGAGAGCTGGCTTCGAATTATGGTCGAATCCGTTACATACACTTACTACCGGGCTGATGGCGAACAGTCACGGAGAAAAACAACTCTGCATTTAAAACATGCTGGGTGACATTTTTTGAAATTGTGGCATAATGTACAACAGTTCTCTACATACTGCTCTTCCTAAAAGTATATATATATATATATATATATATATATATATATATATATATATATATATATATATATATATATATATACGAGTGTGTATGTGTGTATAAGCTGGTATATATGAGAATAAGCGAAATGAAATTATTGTCAGCCGTGTATATTATGCATTTTTTATTATTTTTATTGATTTTGACATGTTGCTTATTTCTTATTATAGTATTTCCTTCTTTATACTAGTTATATGTCAATTATGACTATCCTTGTTGCAGTGTGTGTATTATGGGTGAAGGAAATATATATATATATTTGTGCTGAATTTTGAGCATGTTAAATGCTACGTAAGAATCGAACTTTAACGTTAATGGCTGTATTTAAATAAAATGGTTGAATGAATAATTGCTTCTAAAATGAATATATATATATATATATATATATATATATATATATATGTAATTTTAGGTGTCAGTATATATATATATATATATATATATATATATATATATATATATATATATATATATATGTATATATATATATTAGGTTGGTGCAAAAATAATGTTTTTGACGTTAAAAAATACGTCAAAAACGACATTATTTTTGCACCAACCTAATATATATATATATATATATATATATATATATATATATATATATATATATATATATTTACAATAGGATAGAATCCAGGTAGGACTCAATGTCCAGGACAGAGTAAGAATTTTTGAATTTGCAGGTCTGAGGAATTTGCTCGTGATTACGATTCAAATGTAATCTTCTATCTATCTATATATATATAAAATTGACTATGTGTGTGTTCGCGAACTACTCGAGAACCATAAGACATATTTCCACCAAATTTGGAACATAGATTGCACTCGATACTGGTTGTGTTTGGACAAAAAATTAGTCATTTTTCAAAAATCAATAACTGATATTCGATAAATATAATGATTAAATGGGAATTTCTATTAGTTTGGCTGTTTTTAAACGTTCAGACTTGAAGTCTAAACCCTGAGGCCGATTTTAATGAAACTTGTTAAGTGTATGCAACTTACTGTGACGCTTATTATACGCTATATTGATTTTCGTTTCTCTGGACACTGAGACACTCAGGGTGCCCCAAAGGGACCCCCAAAAATTCAAATTGCTTCGATTTTGTTGAAATTTTGCATGTTTGTTACACTCTTACAATGAGATAGAAATTCATGAGGGCCCCCCCAGGATGATCCTATAACCCCCTTGATGCCTCAATTGTTTTTCAAGTGTATTTTGTAGCAGTATTGACCTCTTTCAACGAAATAGTTCAGTACATATTGAAATTATATCTCGTAACTGAAGTAGTCATTTGGAATTCACTGAAAATCAACACCGGGACCCCCACACGTTAGGGGACCAGCAAGGATCCCCGAAATTTTCATTTAAGTCTACAGCCTTGGCCATAAAGTCGATTAAATAGAAAACTTAAAAAAATAAAAAAAAAAACATGTGCTTTATTTTTTTAATTACTGTTAGTTTTAAACTTGTCCTTTGGATTGAAATTTGGGACCTCTAGGGTGAACCAAAGGGACCCCCAAAATTTAAATTTGCTTCGATTTCGACGGAAGTTTACATGCATGTTACAATTTAAAATAATTCAAAAACGGTTATCAGATTTTTACAACTACATAAGGGGCCCCCAAGATGACCCATGAACACCTTGCTTCCCCATTAGTCTTTCAATTGTAGTGGTTAGCAGCATTCCAATGAAAATTTCCACATAATTTGTGCTTAGATCAATCAACTCAAAATCAAAACTGACACACCATGTATCAAAAATTGTTTAGTTTGCATTAACTTGACAGAAAAAAATATATCCTTCCTTAAGAAAAAAGAATAAGTGAAAACGAAAGTGTGCACAGATGAGATAAGTGCACGTAGGTATAAGACGCGTGTGTGAGATCGATCGAGATATGTAGTGTGTACAATTGATTTTGCTCCACGTGCAATGATCGATCGAGTTATGTAGTGCGTACTATCGATTTTGCTTCACGTGTAGTGTTCATTAGTGCTATGTGATGAAATAAATGCAAAAAAAGTCTCATTCGCATCAATGTTGTCATCCAGTAAAAAGGTAGGCTTCATTCATGCATGTATATTTTGAACTTTTGATACTTAAAATTTAAATTTGTGAAAATCATATTATTAAAAATGTTTAAGCATAAATGTCAATTTGTAAGTATGCATTTATCATCTTCTAATCAGCGTTTAAATAATGCTTACTGACCCATATATTTTAAACTTTAGCCCTAAAATTTTGACAGTTTTATTCTGAAAAGTGGACTTATAATAATGTAAAGACCCTCCTTCGATTTATTTATAATTATGCTAAACTCAACGTGTACGTTTTAACGTTCATAGTGAGTAGGTTTCTAGCTAACGTTAATATTTATTTTTATAACTAGAACGTTTTTGGTAGTCTATTATTAGATAAATCCTAACTTTACGAGGTTGCATATAATTGTTTACCACGTTCCCGTGGTCTCTCTTATAAACTTGCATTTAATTTATTGTGGATATATTTCCATTAATGTGTATAATATCCTTAGTTTTAATTGATTACTTTCTTGTTATGCAAAAAGTTTAGCCAAACTCCTCCAACTACAGCCTGACAGTAATGCCAAGAAAGCGAAATCCTTCACTTGGACGTGTGCTACTACTACAGCCAAATGCATGAAAGCACGGAGAAGAAACGCTTCGCAACAAGAAACTCAAATTAGAGTGACATAAAATGCGATGCAATGTCAGCAGAAACTAATGAGCAACGGTTAATTAGACGAGGAAGGAACGCTGCCAGAACTTCTGTGAATCGAGCTGTAGAAATTGAGAGGAAAAGAACAATTCTATACAGTCTTTATGGACGTAGGTTTTCAGCCTTGGCACTGCTGCTAGGAGAAGTCTTTGTTGAATTTTTTTCTCCTTCCAATGCATGTTGTTCATTCGATGTACTTTGAGCAAAAGCTGTTAACAAAGTATTCTCCCTCAACAATTTTCGAAGATCGATTGCGATTAATGTACTCTTCATTTGCTGACAATTTTTTTTTTTTGTAACTTATATGCTTGTGTAAAAAAACAAACAACTTTCTCCTGTTATAAATGTTTTCACACTTCATGTCATTATAATTTGTCGCCATATAGATAAGAGGTACTAAAGAAAAATCTTCTTTATTTTAACTTTACAGATTGGATGAGGTTCGTGATGTTTTTTTGAATAAACCCAGGCGACGCCGGGTAATGCTACTCGTAAGTTATAACCATGGAATATTAGTGTTTGTGCCTTTTACATTATATATATATATATATATATATATATATATATATATATATATATATATATATATATATATATATTTCAGATATGTGATTATTGGAAAGCACTCAATATCTGTGATAGAGCAAACATGAATATGAGTTTGTGACCTTCGGTTTTAACGTGAATCGGACGGTCACAACCTCATATCCATTAATATATATATATATATATATATATATATATATATATATATATATATAAAGAAAAACAGTAAAATATATAATCCGGTGTTCTTATTGATATTTTTTTTTACAAAAGAGTGCTCAATGTTAATTTACAGAGCATAAATATTATGTCTTAATTAAATTAATAGCATTAGTTCTGTTTCATCTTCAAGCGAAATTCGACAATGTGGAAAAGTTTTCTTTTGACTCGTTTCGTCCATTAGGATATCATTAGACTAACTTTGTTAAGTTGGGGCGACTACAGTACTCTTTTAAAACTATTTATTTTATTTTCCTTGAATAATTTATACATAATCTCTATATGTATATCTACATTCCAGTTTAGGTTGGTGCAAAAAGAATGTCGTTTTCTCACATATGTTACTATGTGAGAAAACGACATTCTTTTTGCACCAACCTAATAGTTTCAATTCTTAGTTCATGTCAAAATTTCTGTTATCTCTCCCGACTGAATAACATGAATTTTTTTAGACCAATATTTAATTCCTTGTTTTTTAAAACTGATTCCTTCACGTCATGCAGTCCCTTAATCCATGGGAGTTTTAAGGGCACTACATTTATGTGAGCATAGCAGCAATAGTGTGTCTCGGGCATGATAACATGAGGCAGCTCATCCCTCTTCCTAAATTCCCCTTTCCTAGGCTGGTTGCCAACTCGAGGCAAGGAAGACCAGTCTGTCCAGCTATTTATACCTAAGCTGGATGAATATGGGTCCTTGCCTTTCCCAATGACATTAGCGAGTAGTACACAGGAAAGGACTGAAATTAAATGAACTCAGCCCGCCGAATTCATTTTAGCACCGACAAACTTTTACACTAACGCGCCATCTAACTTCCCATTTTCCCACCTCCTCTCTTTATCACAAGAAGAAGATATTTATTCGCAACAATATTTTACAGCAAATACAGTAATTACATCAATTATACCAATAACAATTCGTAGCAATTTACAGTAATTATAAATTATTATTAGCACAATTAATCAAATATGTACATACAATGTTTAAAGGGGAAGAAATGCTCCCTAATTAGTATAACTAATGAGAATGAAGTCCTTTTATTCAAAGATAACTCATTTAATTAAATAATATGATGTAAAATAAAATACACAATTGTTTATTTAATTATAGTCCTAGTTACGAAATTGATGATGAAGTTTAATAATTATTGAATCAATTACATCAGTTGTAGATCTGTTATTAAGTTATTTAATAATTATTAAGTTATTACTGAGTTATGTGGATTCAATATAAAAATACAAATTTTAAATATATTTTACGTTCCTTTTTAAATAGATGTTTAGAAGGAGAAGAGACAAGTGTTCTACAGCTTAATTCCTAGATAGCGAACCGATCTGAAACCATATTGTAAAGTATTATTATGCATTAAAAACAAGCCTCCACACGTAGACGCCTTTGTTGGATATTGCCGAACAGATGAACTGAGTGAGAAGTAGTTTGGAAGCCAAGAAGGAGAGATTTTGTTACATACACAAAAGTTAGTAATTTTAATTTAAATATTTCCGGAATTTTCACTATTATTTTATTTGGGGGATAAACAGAGAGTTTAAGAAATCATGCCGATGTGCAATAGCCCCTAAACACTCACTCCTGCGGCCTAGAAGTATGCGAAAAACTTTCACCCGACACTATTATTTCGTATTACAAAAAGGAGGCCATTAAGGCATAGTAAAGACATACAATAACATTGTAAGGATGCATGGTTCTTATTTTAAAAATATAGCCGATATAACCGGCGTGGACCTATTGTACATGGCTGCAATTGTATAACCGCAACCTATACCCTCACCCCCTGTCTGGAAATATCTGCCTGCGTCCCCGCGTGCATGTATCCTTCGCGGTTATTCTAATCTACTACACGCTCCTCTTATCTATTTAACGATATGTCCTTTTCAATTCTTTGATTGTTATTAATAAAGGAATAACATTGAAAAAACTTTCTTATGTGGTCATTGCTCGGGGTTAAATTCCTTCAATGTTTTAGATAATCAGTAAATTTCCTATGGCCGTAATATATTCCGAAAAGTATGGGATTGTTCACAAATCCAATAATGAAAAAAAAAAACATGGGAGGAAGCGACAGATATTTATACAACTGGAAGTGCGAACGCATGTAGCCCCACCCCCGCCATCCTTCTTCGCGCGTTTACTGTAAAACTGGGGTTAAAAAGAGATTCTTCGGGAATTTTCCCTTTTAACGCTTCAATAACTGTTCTCAAATAATCTTTGCATCAAAGGTTGCTCGAATGCCAATTTAGGCTGGAATCATATGAAGAAACTATTGCTTAAATGGCAAAAGCCGATTGTCGCATATTTTTTCATCCTAAATGAAATAATCTAAACCAAACCTTCACTCAAGGCAATTCGCGTATCATATATAATTTGCATGCCAGATTTGGAAAGCCTCGGATGAAAAGCCAGGGAGTAATGGCTGAAGAACTGTTTTTTTGAACAGTTTTTCGTGGTTTTTCGCTATTTGCGGGGAAGCAAGTAGGAGTAAAACCACACTTATTTCTGGCATAATGGCAATCTTTTGCAACATGTTTGAAGAAAATTGGATAAAGAAATGTTATTGAAGTTTTTATTTAAGTCGTAGGAAAAACACGATTTTTTTCAGAGATTTCCAATTATTTTATGAAACCAATGTTGCGGGAAAACTGTCAAGCACTCTACCTCTTTACCTGAGCCTTTTTGCATTAAGCCTAAAGAACATCAGCACATCCAGTAATTTTTTTTTCAAATGTAACTTTGCCTTGGTTTTTTGCAAAGAGTCGTAGCCACCTTCAATTTTAGCGATTTTTCTACCCAAACCCGTGGGGCTTGAAGATTGAAAGTTTGTGCAAAGCTACTTGATAAATTTGCAACATGTGTTTACAATTTCATCGAAATTGATCGATAAAGGTGAACATACATAAATAGCATACACACACGGACACTTGCACATACACACAGACACAAAGATATTTTCTGTTTTATAGATGTAGATGATTGAAAATGTGAGATAAACTTTTTTTATTGTTGTATGATTGCGAATATGAGATGAACATTTTTTTATTGTAATATAATTGCAAATATGAGATTAAAATTTTTACATTGTAATATGATTGCAAATCTGAGATAAACGTCAATCTATTGTTATATGATTGCAAATCTGGGATAACCATTTTTTTATTGTTATAAGATTGCAAATCTTAGATAAAAAAATCTTCTTATTGAAATATGGTTGCAAATCTTAGATAAACATAATTTTATTGCAATACGAGGTGCCCGGAATTTCCTGGGTGTACATGGCTGCAATCGTACATCTGCACTCACCTGTATACCAGCACTCACTGTGTACAAATGTCTACCTGCGTCCCTACTTGCATGCATCATCCGTTGGTATACTAAGCTAACTGATTCCATCATCTGTTTTACGGTATGTCCTTCGTAAGTGTTTGATTGTTCTTAATAAATGTTCCATCGATAAAATCTTCTTCTGTAGTCGTTGCTCGAGGTTTAATTGTTTCAATATTTTAGATAATCAGTATATTTCCTATCGTCGTAATAACTTCAGAAGAGTAGGACATTGTTCACAAATCCAATAATCAAACAAAAACTGGGATGAAGCGTCAGAGATTGATTCAAATACAAGTGCAAACGCATGTAAGCCCCTCTGCTTATTCACACGTTTATTGTAAAACTGGGTTCATAAGAGGTTCTTCGGGATTTTTTTCTCCTTTTAACGCTTGCGTTATTAGTCGCAAACAATCTTTACATCAAAAGTTGTTCGAATGCTTATTTAGGATGGAATCATATGAAGAAACTACTGCTTAAATGGCAAAATCGGATTTTGGACCCAGTTTGACGCAGATTTAGTACATTTAACTAAAATAATCTAAATCAAACACTCACGCAAGGTAATTTCAGTGTCATATGTAATTTACATAGCAAATTTGAATAGTATCAGATAAAAAACCAGGAAGTTATGGCCGAAAACGAGATTTTTTCGCAGTTTTACTTGGCATTTCATTATACGCTGGGAATTGAGCAGGACTAAAACCACAATATCTTAATGCTTGCATTTCGGCAATGTTTTTGCGACATGTTTGAAGAAAATCGGATAAAAACTGAGGAATTTATTCAAGTTTTTATTTTAAGTAGTGCGAAACATACGAGCTTTCACCAGTTTTTTGAAATTTGTGTGAATACAATGTCGCAGGAAAACTGTCAAACACTCTAAATAAACCGCGTAGCATTAGCTATGTTTTGCATTAATGCAAAGAACATCAGCTCATCCAGGAAAAATATTCTTCGCGTGTAACTTTGCCTTGGTTTTTCCAAAAAGTCGTAGCCACCTTCAATTTTAGCGATTTTTCTAGGAAACCCGTGGAATCTGGAGATAGAATAGCTGGTACTGATCTAATTGGTAAATTTGCATCATGTGTGTAAAATTTCATCGAAAGCGGTCGAGAGATGTGGACGTGCATAAATAGCATACATACGCACACACAGATAAGCACACACACATAGAGAGACACAGAGATACACACAAACATTTTCTTTTTTATAGATATAGATACCACAAGTACTTGATAATTGTTTTGATAAAGATCACTAAAGAGATGGCATTTCTATTTAAGGTTTTCATCCAAAAGTACCCCTAAAAATCTAAAAAATTTAATCATCTGTATTCATCCTTTACCAGTCCTAATCATACCATCAAAGAGAAATTCTTGTGTATGGGGAATAAAAGATTTTATAATTAGTTTTATTTATATTGAGTGATAATTTATTAACATCTAGCCACTTTTTAACAGCTTTGAGTTCAGTATTAACTGTTTTGAATAGCGTTTCATAGATTCTGAGTCACAATAAATGTTAGTCTCATCAGCAAATAATTACTTAGTTTTATGAAGATGAGAGAAAGAAATGAGCCAAGGACTGAACCTTGCCGTACCCCCACCACAATACAATCGTACGGGAATTTGAATTAATATTACCAATTGAAACGTATATATATCTAGTAAATAAGAATGAATTAAACCAGTTAAGAACATTTGTTCTGATGTCATAATGATAAAGTTTTGACAATAAGATTTCATGGTTGACCGTATCAAACGTTTTTTGGAATGCCAATACAGACACCGCATCCAGTCCTTCTTAGACCCAATGTGGATTTTATAGCCTTAGTCTTGTTTACCAAAGCATGGTCAATACTGTGTTTCGCTTGAAATCGAAATTGCAAAGAATAAATTAATTTGTTGTGGTTGAGGAAAGAACAGAGAGGCCTGTACATTAATTTTTCAAATATTTTACTCAATACTGGTAGAAGAGAAATCTGCTTATAGTTTGATGATAATGCTGATTCTCCCTTTTTAAATAATATGTAAAACTTTGGTAGTTTTTAAATTAATAGAGAAAATACGTTGGCAAAAGGACTGATTAATAAGTTGAGCAAGAGTTTGAGAAATAAAAGATTTAAGAATTTTCAATAATTTAAGCTATACTGTTGGGGCCAACCGATTTAGAATGATTAATATTTGATATAATATCTCTAACTTCAACATGTGTAACAGGTGTAAGAAATATAGATTTCGTATTTTTTATTAGAGAGTTAATCAAGAAGTGATTTGATGTTCTGGGATATCTTTTCTGTTCTTTGATATCTTTTCTTCAACACTAATACAATAACCATCCAAGACGTTTGATATCTCAGTTGGGTCAGATGTTACCATTCCATTACTTTTTGTTTAACATTAATGAAAGTATAAACAATAGAGTTTTTGTAACTAATGAGGGGGTTTTACGCCAGACTAAATTAATTCGTTATGATGAAGAGTTAGGTTTCTTATGTTAGTCTGTAGAACAGAGAGACTATTCGATTTGTTATTAAGCGAGGTTAGTTCAGAAAGAATGAAATACCGTGAATTAATGTTTTGAGGAATGTTTTCATCAATACCATAGTTACTTAAACTAGGCATTTTGGAAAAAAAACTTGAAGTCATTTGAAAAGTAGGGAGACAATTAATGGGGGAAGTCACAACAGTATCATATAAGTTTGAAAGATTTTCATCAGATGAATCGTAAAAAGGGAAAACAGAGTTGTATTATTTTGAAGACCTGAATTAATTTAATATAAGTTTCTTCGGAAAATGAATCCAGATTATATAAGACGAAAAATAAGTATGGAGAGTTTTAAAAGCTTTATAGCTTTTGATAAAGCTCGATAGAGGTCCGCACTTTAATAAAATAATAAAAGTAAAGGACTTAAAAAATGAAAATTACACCAATAATTAAATAAATAAAAAAGAAATAAAAATTAAGGTAGAAAATATTTAAATAACCAGTTACTAGGATATTTAACCCCATTTACATCTCATGCACTTCTAGAAATGAAGCATGTATTTATCATTTTATCCAGTTCATAAATTTCTTTTTAAAATTTATTTTTTATTACCAGGTCTTTCTTGGGTAAATCTTCGTATAAGGGGGAACCGTCTCGAAAAAGCCTCTTTGATTCATAACTTCCCGTCTCTCCGTTTGTCGAACGAAACTTATAATGATATCTCTGTTTCTTTATTTCTCCTTCTTACCAACATGATGAGAGTTTGCAATGTCAATTTGGTTGAAATCAAATTCCTCGAAGACAACGCGTAGTTTCTTTTTACAGCATTCGTGTGGCGTTTCTTTTATATCTAAAGTCGTAGATTTCTTGATCTTGAATGCCTTTTCATTTCCAAATGATGGTTTTCATATTTTTCTACCATTTTTTCTGGGAAGTATCTTTCTTCTTGTTGTGCTAGTCTTCTTTCACTTACCTTGACTAATCCCTTGTTTAATTCAAAAACTGTGTCGCCTTGTTCAATAACATCATTTTCTAGATCCATTATTTTAGAATATACTAAATTTACAACAGTCGGCAATGTATCCACCACATTTGACAATGTTTGTAGATGCTTGTTTGTTTCCATACATTGATACATTAGGTAGCAGGCGAACTGTATTTTCGTCGCCGTTAAGTGGTCAAAATGAATAGTATTATTTTGGTCAGACATCGCAGCTTGATTTTATTGAAGTCACTAGTGAGTTTAAATATGTATTTTTTGATGTCATAGAATTGAAAAAAAAATAAAATAAGTACACTAAAGAAATATAAGTTGAATAAATTAAATACAGTTTACTAAAAAATAAATAAATAAATAAGAATATAGAAAATATCCAGCATACATGAGATAATATTTATTATAGCAACGTAGCTTTCAAGAAGCCATCCAGTTATTCAGGGTCACATTTTCGTTTTTATTTTCGTATTCCTACCTTTACAGTGATCTAAATGCTTACGTCTTTAACACTTAACTAAGCTATTTGATTATAAAAGCCATCAATTGAACAATCACTTACTGGAAATATCATACAATTTGAAAGTTTTTTGTTTTTTTTACGCAAGTTAATTACATCATTTGGGCAACTTGGGCAACAATAAACCTTCTGGTAGTTATAAATTATAAAGCCTATTATTTAATGTTATACTCTTGCGTAATAACTGTACAAATAGACTCAACGGTGTCAGACCAGAAAGTCAGAGGTACCAGATACATTAGTAAGCTGATCCGGAAAGTGGCCGCAAATTTATCATGCTGATACAGACATGTAAACAGAGGCTGGACCCGACTGAATTTAGGATGAACACACGTGGGACTACCGGATGACGGTAAATTACGTAAGCATCTCACCCAAAGCGGGAAATCAATCTCACATATCCTCGCAAGAAGAAACTCAATATTCAAATATATTCACCAAGCCGGCGAATCAGTAGCGGCAGCATTAATTAATGAGACTTGGAAGTGAATAAACAGTAATTTCACGTATGAGTTATTTAACCATGTAAGTTTATTAGTTTTGCAATATTAAATTACTTATCCCAGTTTCTATAGGTGTATAAAACAATACACCATTATAATTTTTTATTCGCACACATATTACGCATGGGGGGACATTTTATGAGTGACTATTAGAAATGATCTGAAGAAGAAAATAATTATCAAGAATTGTGATATATCAGAAATGGCGTTCAGTTTTTCATTTCATCGTAGATATAGGCAAATATGAAATCTTCGCTGAGTTAATGAACAGAAATACATTAACTCTTGACATATTAATTATTTGCTTTTACGTAAATATTTCACAGTAATAAGTGCCTGGATACAGAGAGCTAATGCTCCTTGTCAATTGATCAAAGCTCCCGAATGACACCACAGATCAAATAGTGCACGAAGCGATCCCCAAAGATCGGGCCTTGGACGATTTGGTAACAGGTCGAACAGAAAGAAAGAAAATAAAAACGATTTTTCTCCATTTTATTGACTATCCTTCTCTTCTTTATGGCGTTGTTTTATGTGAGGGACCGATGTGGCTGTGTCATTGGTATATTCACATTCTGACCATGAAACCCGGGTTCGAATCTCACCATGGTCGATTTGTCAGGAAGGCGACTTCCTAATGTTATTGTTCCCAGCGTGCGGCACCTTGGGAAAGTGCATGAAAAACATACCACGAGTTGATCCAAGCCTTGTTAATGAAATTGGGTAGACGGCACCCTTAGGTACCGTCGATAAATGTGCTAGCACGAA
>OZ010581.1:51172202-51177202 GCA_963932145.1 Acanthosepion lycidas | reverse complement strand
GAAAAGTAATAAACGGAAAGAAAAGAAAAGAAAAGAAAATGAAAGAATGAGAATGAAAGAAGAAAATCGCATAAATGAAAGAAAAAAGTGGAAGGGCAAGAGATAGAAGGAATATAAGGAAGACGAATATAGAATGGAAAAGGAGGAGAACGAAAAAAGGGAAGAAAAGTGAAGAGAGAGAATAAAATAGTAAAGAGAACGACGAAAATGAAAGAATAGAAAAGGAGGAAAGAAAAATAAACGAAACACAAGAACAGAAAAGAACGGAAAATAAAGTAAAGGATAGAAAAAACAATGAAAGAAAAAGAATGAGAGAAAAGGAAAGAGAGAAATGAAAAAGAAAGAGGAAAGAAAGGAAAGAAAAGAAGGTAAGAAAAAGAAAGAAAAGGAAAAAGGAACGAAAGAAAAGAAAATGAATGAAAGAAAATGAAATAAAAGATAGAAAAAAGGAAAGAAAGGAAAGAAAAGAAGGAAAGGAAAAGAAAGAAAAGGAAAAAGGAACGAAAGAAAAGAAAATGAATGAAAGAAAAGGAAAGAAAGGAAAGAAAAGAAGGAAAGAAAAAGAAAGAAAAGGAAAAAGGAACGAAAGAAAAGAAAAGGAATGAAAGGAAAGCAAATAAAAGAAAGAAAAAAGGAAAGAAAGGAAAGAAAAGAAGGAAAGGAAAAGAAAGAAAAGGAAAAAGGAACGAAAAAAAAGAAAAGGAATGAAAGAAAAGGAAAGAAAGCAAAGAAAAGAAGGAAAGGAAAAGAAAGAAAAGGAAAAAGGAACGAAAGAAAAGAAAAGGAATGAAAAAAAGGAAAGAAAAGAAAGAAAAAAGGAAAGAAAGGAAAGAAAAAGACAAAAAGGAAAGAAATGAAAGAAAAGAAAAGAAAAGAAAAGGAAAATGAACGAAGAGAAAGAAAAAAGTAAAAGTAAAGAAAAAAAGGAAAACGATCGAAAGACAAAAAAAGCAAGGAAATAAAATGAAAAAAAAAGAAAGAAAGCAAAGAAAAGGAATGCAAAAAAAAAAAAAAAAAAATAGAAATCGAGAGAGAGAATAAGAAACTGACATAGATAATGTTTTAGGAACGGCATGGGAAATGGCAATTGATTACCAAAAAGTTGTCAATGCAAAAAGAAAAATGGTCAATGTTTCTTTGAATCCGATATTCTACGAATTACATTACCAGATGTTATCATGAATTCTCCTCTTTATAGAATGAGAAAGGTGACTATCTATCTCTCTATAATGTTTATCTCTCTATCTATGCCTATCACACACACACACACACACGAAGCATGGAAAATTCTCATATCGCATGAACATCTAATAGTCTTTAAGTGCAAACAAATGTAAAAGATAGGAAGGAGGTAACAAGCAGAAAATTCAAATATAAGTCGGGCTGGATATACAAAAAAAAAAAGGCACATTGAAAGAGGAAAGAAAAATATAAATGAAATGTTGAAGATAGTGATAAAAGGAGAATAAGTGAATCGCAAGTTACATGAAAAATCAATATAAACCGGGATAGATATAAGATACGCGAGTAATTAGAGAAAATCAATAATATCAAAGGGTTTGAAAAAAAAAGGTGTCAGAATAAAGGATTAACAAAGTAAAGAAGCAGGGAATGAAAAGAGAGATAATAAAATATGGAACATATTAAGTCAGAAAAAAAAAACAGAAAAATATTAACAGAATTAAAATGAAAAAATAAAGATAGACCTTAAAAAATGCGAAATAAAATAAGAAGAACAATTTTAAAAATTAAACCTGTGAAAAGGGAATCACAGATAAACAGAGGCTATATATATATATATATATATATATATATATATATATATATATATATAATTATTTATTTAAAAAAAAAATGTATAACATAAATATATTTATGTTATAAATTTTTTTTAAATAAATAATTATATCTGCTCTACTCTGTATTGAGCACTCTTTTAAGAATAGTAATTGTTGGTTATTGGAATTCATTCCATATACACCAATCATATACTTGTATATATATATATATATATATATATATATATATATATATATATATATAAGTGAACATAGAAGTTAACACTTAGAGGTGACAGTCTGTTTCAGGCTAGATGCAATCGATAGGCCACAAGTGCTCCTGGCCTATCGATTGAAGCTACCATGAAACAGACTGTCGCCTCTAAGTGTTGACTTCTATGCTTACTTTTATATTTACACACGCTCTATCTCTGATATTGAACACTTTATCCGATAAATATAGCACATTTTATGAATATATTTCTTCATATATATATATATGTATATATATATATATATATATATGTGTGTGTGTGTGTGTCTGCATGTATATGTATGTACGTATGTATGTGCGTGTGTGTGGCTTTATTTGAAAAATACATAAAAAAGAAAAGTTGAATTAATAATTTAAAAAAAAATTCCTTTGTTTTTTGTACAAAATTAACGGATCTTTGTTTCCAGTGGGTGCAAATTTTAGTTATATTATTTACATTATTCAGATTGTTATCTCATCTTCATTGCAATATTCAGAACGTTTCGGTTGTTGCATGCTTCGGCCTTCTTCAGGTCATTGGAAATTTTAACAGAACTCGTTATGTCGACCACTGCATATACAAGGCCACAAAAATCTCCCGAGCCCGCCAAGCATTGAAATAAATACAATATGGGAACCGGTAATAAGGAATGCTAGAGAAAAGCAATGAATAACAACAAAATTTGTAATATAAGCTCAGGTATAAATCTAGTGACTAGACCCAAAATGTTGTGACTTCAATAACAGGCTAGTAGTGAGCCAAAACTATCAAGAGTTGAGTTAAAGGGAAATAACTGAGACATTAGGCATGGCATGTGGAACTAGAACAATCTAAATATTAGTATTTCGCAAAAAGAAAAGAAAAATGTTATTTCTGAAAGTTAATCTTTTCGAAGCAAGTTGCTTTCATTATTATTATTGAGCATGAAATCAAGATATAAATCATAAAATATACTACATCAAATTAATTGGCTTCCTTATGCCATCTTGTCTCTTTGTTTAAGGGCATACATAAGGTACATTACAATACATTGGTAATTTATTTATTTTTTCTTTTTTTTTACAAAATATATTGGGATTGTCTTAAAGAGGCTTCAAGTATATGCAAATTATAATATTAAAATATAAAAGCTCTACTGTGTATCGAGCACTGCTCTGGAAAATAAATCCTAACGAACTGTGGGTTATAAAACTGATTCTTCTTTCTTTTTTTTATTTCGATATATATATATATATATATATATATATATATATATATATATATATATATATATATATATATATGTATGTATGTATAACCAATAACGATTCTGCTACTTTGCTTTCAACATTTCGGTATCTTCAGGGGCTTTCATTCAACTGAATACCTAAAGATTTATTTTTAAAAAATTGAACGCTTTATTATTTTAAAATAAATGTATAAATAAATAAATAAATAAACATACGCACACTGTGATTGGAGATAGAAGTGGAAGGGGAAAGGAGAAAAGTAAGACTTATATATATATATATATATATATATATATATATATATATATATATATATATATATATATGCGTGTGTTTGTGTGTGTATATGTATTAATAATTTATGGCAAATTTAAATACAAGGAAATTTGATTAAAAGGATTGGATGAGGTTTATCATTATGATTTCGTTACACATGGCATCACTGTTGAGTATTACAAATTGTCAGCTTTCCAGACAATATTAGAAGGTAGTCAAATGGATTCTGTCTGCAACAAATACACCACATTGTTTCTTGAAAAGGATTGAGAATGTCGGAAATCAGTGAACGAAAACAAAATCAAAATATGAAATTCTGACAATCCATCGGCAATTTCGTTTGCAAAACACATTCAAAAGTTAAAAAATTCAACAGAAAAATATATTGATCCTGCTGGTTCTTTTATTATATATATATATATATATATATATATATATATATATATATATGTATATTAATAAAAAGAAAGAACAGTAAGATATATAATCCGGTATTCTTATAGATATTTTTATTTTTACAAAATAGTGATCAATGTAAATTTACAGAGCATTAATATTATAAGTTAATAGACTTAAAATATGGTTTTTCGCTACACAGTTCCAACCATGTTTCAAAAATGGAAGCTAAAAGCCCCTAATTTAATTTTGTACTTAAATTAAAGACATTAGTTCCATTTCATCCTCAAGCGAATTTTGGAGTAACTTTAAAAATTACAGGGTTTTAAATACACAGCTAAAACAAAATTCATGTTTCCAAGGTTACAGATAAATCTATTTTGCTAGACTAGGGGTGTCAGGGTGTTCAATATGTCTATATTTTAATGTATCAGTTATCGTTACGTTTTGGTAGTGGGTAGGGATGTATTTTTCAATGAAATCTAACATCCGTTAAAAGCGTGTCGACACCTATATATATATATATATATATATATATATATATATATATATATATATATATATATATATATAGGTGTGCGCGTGCATGCTCGTGTGTGTGCGCGTGTTTGTGTGCGTGTGTTTGTGCGCGTGTGTGTGTATGTTCTTTTGTGTGTTTGTGTGTATGTGCGCGTTTGTGTGATCAGATGATTGGTTGAAGCATGGCGCTTATACTCTTCATAGAATTTTGCTACCCATTTTCAAACTACCCACAACTATGTTCTATCTCCTATATTAAATATACCGTTCAATATATTAATACATTTTTGTTTATTTATAACAACCGGAAATTTTACGTTTGCACGCATGCATATATTCACACACACATATATATATATATATATATATATATATATATATAGTGAGGATGGATGAGAGAGGAAGATGCAAATTCAAGATTTAATTTGGGTTCGAATTCTTATTCAATAATTTATTGAAAATCAAGTACACAATTGTTTTTGTATCAATCTCTCAAAATAGCTGATCCTCATTATGCCTTTAAATTCAGCATTGAATATCATGGAGTA
>OZ010581.1:51139702-51167202 GCA_963932145.1 Acanthosepion lycidas | reverse complement strand
AGTGGGCATTCGTAATTTAGATTCCAGTTGGAGACGGTAGATGTGGTTGTTTGTAGTGTACTGAAGATTTTTCTCTTATTTGTTTTAGCATAAAAATCTATTTTTAAAAGGACCACGGGTGAGTAAAGAGATCGTATGCAAGTCCTTAGTCCTTTATAGTTTCAGCCATGTTAACCGGGTTTTAAACTGAGCATAGTCAGTTAACTTAGTATTAAAATTCTTGGAAAGATCAGCCTGGATACGATCCCAGAATTTGCGCTATTTTGAACTGTCGTAAAACTGTATCCTGGCTTCTGAGTGTAATTGGATAGGTGAAACTACGGAAGCCGTCGATGATTGTACATATCATATAATTGGCAGATAGAATCTCTCCTGCATTAGTTGAGTATTTATTTAAAGATGGTGCCGAGACAAAAACAAAACACCCGTATTTCGTGGAGTGTATTTCGGCCTAAAAATGTCACAAAGAAACCGTTAAAAATGAAATGTCAAGTGTTCAAAATCTGCTGCAATTGCTGAACAGGGTTTAAAATGGCAGGTAGGGAGAATAATCTTCTTGTAGAATATGATTGCATTACATCTAAGAGATCGTATTCTCCATGACATACTTAACCTTTTTGCAGTTTTCCCTTTCCAACATTCAAAGAGTTTCGAATCTTTTACAGGCATTTTGTAGTGAAATACCTATTCTAAAACTCCACTCTCTTTGTCCTGAACGCAAGCCTATTAGTGCTCGATCGTTATGTTCAGATTTTCTTCATTGATTACTCCCGCCAGGTCAAACATTTACTTCTACGGACTCGAACCACGTTCGTTTCCTTCGTGTTCCAAATATGACAAGAAATTCCTAACACAGTGAATTTTCCCAAGAACTCTGACTTACTCCTGGATGTGTCGTCCCCTCGACAGTCTATAGC
The DNA here is from genome assembly GCA_963932145.1 of Acanthosepion lycidas. Lineage (NCBI taxonomy): Eukaryota > Metazoa > Mollusca > Cephalopoda > Sepiida > Sepiidae > Acanthosepion > Acanthosepion lycidas. The sequence goes on along the minus strand of OZ010581.1, from coordinate 51,166,285 downwards.
AAACACTGCCCATCCCAGATATAACAGATCGCTTTTGAAAGGCTATTGCAGCCCAGACTGGCGAAAATCTTAACAAAAAATGTAACATTACTAACGAAAATAACGGCTTCCCATGCTAAAAAATTAGGTACCCTAATCGAATACAGCAGTAGGTGGATATCAGAGATAAATTCATGAACAGATAGGACGCCAAATCCCTTTGTATCATACTTATTTCTCTGTGTCGTATTTTGTGCAAATAATCTTTCTATTTTTAACTTTTAGTTGATATATTAATCTGTCCTTCACCAAATACATAAAAAAATATTAGCACATGGCAAAAAGCTACGCACAAAAGACTTACACCTCGGTGTGTCGTCCCCTCAACACAACACTTTTAACCTTTTCAAGATTTAGTCGTTATCGGTTCGACCTATCCTTATAATCATCGTTTCATGACAGCTGCTCTTTCATTGACACCCCACACATCATAGATCATTAACATATTAACAACAACCATCTAAGTCGATCCTGAGTATTATATGAATTGTAATATAAAAGAAGTTTCTTTGGCAATAAAATCACTAGCATATATCCTTTACCAGATAATGTGCATTTTCTATTCTATCGCCTTATTCAAACTGTATTATTTTGCGCCTGGTTCTACTAAATGTTCATCCATTTTGTTTTTGGTATTTTGGTGGGAGGAAGATGTGATGTTTTGCTGTTATCTCGGAAAAAGATATTTCCACATACCGACACTTCGGAGTTATCAAGTCTTTGTAAAATCTTTTTTCTGATTTTGCTAACCCTTATAGCATGATTACGAGAAGCTTACAGCCCCATTATTACGATACACTTTTCCTGGACAGGAAAAACTGAAAAGCCAAAAATGCAAGTGAATTCTATATACAGAGCGGATTTCAGCTTCAGTAATTCCGTGGAAAATATTCTTAAAGAGTCTGCAAGCACAAACAATAGACAGCTGACAAAACTTCAAAGACACTTTCATTTTTTTTTTTTTTTTTTTACCAAAAAGCACAAAGATGGCGGTGAGAACTTTCAATCGATAAACGACTAATATTTTACCGTTGGATTCGTTGTGAACAATGCATCAATGTCTTATATACTGAAAAATTGCTTTGTCTAAATTTGGATTCTATGTACCATCAATGCCGGGAGAACATATCCCACGCAAGAAAATAAATTCATTCTTTAAATTTTGCTTTTTAAATTTACTCTTTCTTCCAAACTCCGTCTTCAGTTATAGTCTCATGCGCAGCCACATTTCTAATAGCCTGGTGACATCTAATCAAATTAGCAACAGACACGATCTGCCGGCAAGTTCACATTCACCGTTGGCAGGCTTTTATCGAAAAAAAAAATTACTGGAATTGATTTTAAAACACTTGATGTTTGTCTTCAATTAAACATAACGCTGTTGTCATTTCTCAAATTACTAGTCTGATTATGTCTTCTATTTTTCAGGTTGAAATGTTTGTTTTTTTTTAATCCTGATTCGACATTCGTCTCTGGACAATTATTATAGGGATACCCGTTTATCAACTAGGTTACCAGAAACAATAACATATTTGGGATTCATTGTTCGTGTTAACTGGTGTAAAAATCTTCGTTATGGCGTTCGATAGTCTTTAGCAAACACTGCCCATTCCAGATTTAATAGATCGCCTTTGAATGGGTATTGCAGCCCCAGAGTGGCGAAAATCTTAACAAAATTTGTAACATTACTAACGAAAATAACGGCTTCCCATACTAAAAATTCAGGTTCCCTAATCGAATAAAGCAGTGGGTGGATATCAGAGATAACTTCATGAACAGTTAAGACATCAAATCCCTTTGCATCATACTTATTTCTCTGTGTCATATTTTGTGAAAATAATCTTTTTATTTTTAACATTTGTTGACATATTATTCTGTCACTCAACAAATACATAAACAAAAATATTAGCACATGGCAAAAAGCTACACACCAACATAGTTAAACACAGTTATACACATGTAAATTTTGATTTCAAGGTTCTTTTGCACATGAAAGCCGTCTTACATTCTACATTCTTTGAAATTATCACAGTCCTTTATTTCTCACCCGGGTATAAATATTATATGTAAGAATTATTTGCGGAAACGTGGGGATCATTTTAATGTAATTGTCTATATATATATATATATATATATATATATATATATATATATATATATATATATATATATATATATATATATATATATATATATATATATATATATTCGGTCACTGTGTGTGTTTATCTAAAAAAAAAAAAAAACGCTAAAATTCACCTTCATCCCTGCCGACGGCTTCGTGGTGGAATCTCCTACTGACAACAATTCAGTCGGGTTTCGATCCTAGCTAGAGGCCACCGGATGTCTAGCCACACTGAAGAGCTGTGAAACAGCGAAACAGTCTGTGCATGGCTTTATATATAAATATATATATATATATATATATATATATATATATATATATATATTGGGAATATAAATCTGAAAGTTATTTTCTATTACTTGTATATATATATATATATATATATATCAATTCGGCATTTAATCTCATTCTAAGTAGACCCATCCTGAAAACAGCCACTAGGTCCGGGCTTCGTTCCCACAGTTGGAAGCATCCTTAGCACTTCTTTTGGGGGTTAACGAGCAGTTCCCTCGTCGCATTCTCTTGCATTTCCTCAACATCTTGAAATATTTTCTCCTTTCATGTGTGATCTTCGTTTTTGAAAAGGAAAAAATGTCAAGGGGACGAGATGTTGGGAATATGGGAGGTTATAGGACCTGGGAAATATTGTTCTTAACCAGAACCTGCTAAACAAGCTATGGTCATTGATGGAAGGTTTCTGGTGTGGTGAACTAATCAGTTAACACACTTAATTTCGATGCAGAAACAATGTAGCAGAGCGAGAATGTTCAACTTAGTGCGTATGCGCGACAGACTTCAAAAGATTTCATTCCGCCTCGTATATTTCCTTTATAACAGCAACAAAATCCCAAGATTTTTTTTTTAATCAGATGTCGTATATTATTTATATTTGAACAGCAAGTTTTCGCTTCGATATATTTGATTAAAGTTCATCGATTACTTTTTGCTAAGGATTATTTTGCTGATTTCTTTTATATTTCACAGAATTTTGCTAGATCCGAAAAAATGTTTTAAATATACATTTCCCACCATTTGGATACGTTCAGCTTTCGAAATCCATGAACAATGGGTTTGTGTTTTTTTTTACTTTCTGGTGCTTTATTTGAATAATCATGTCGTCTTTCGTTAAGTATTTTATTTTTACGTGTCAGTTCGCATTGTCTTGTCATTTTATAAAATTATTTATTATATATATTTAGTATATTTGTTCCAAAATTAGATAATTTTTATTGATGTTGCCCTGTATGATTCATGCTCAATGTTTTATCATTTCTAGTTGTTTCCCCCGTCTATATAATATATATAGTTCAGAGCAGATAACATTAGAAAGATTTTAGAGTCGCATGAAAATAAGTGGATACAACGTCTAAAAACAAAATATCCAGCCGGGCTAAATCACAAATTTAACAATATATAGATATAAAAAAAAACAAAAAAAAACTACCCACATTTCTCACCCACACAAGACAGACAGGCTTACGGAGGTGTGGAGGCCTCACACTTATACACTCACCCACACGAATATACACACTTACACACATCATACGCACTCACTCCCTAATGAGCCAAATGATAACACACACCCACAGCAATACACACGCTTACACATATCATACTCACTCACTCCCTAAGAACCAAATAACACACACACACAAACACTAAACAGAGACACATCCTCTCACCAAGTCCAATAAAACTGTCAAACTGACCAGAGAATTCATAGCAGCATCCAGCTCTTATCTCAAATAACAACTTAAAAGAGACTGTTTGACCAACACAAGGAATGTTAAAAGATTCATGTTAAAAAGATAAAAAAATAAAAAAAACAAATGAAAACTACAGACAAAAGTTCATTTTCTCCATCAAGACATTTATTTCTGTAGTTTAGTGCTAGCAGCAAGCAGAAATATTTCTCCTCCCGATGATGGACATTTCGGTCGAAACTAGTCGAGGAATCTAAATGGAATAATAATAAAAAAAACGAAAGAATATTAATCTACAACCCAGTGTGTCTGAGGATTTTAATTTTTTAATTTTTTATTGTTCAAATATATATATATATATATATATATATATATATATATATATATATATATATATATATATATATATATATTATAATTTTTTCTGCTATTGCTGAGGATTTATAGGGTTTTTGTTGTGTTTTATAGTTATGTTTGTTGATAATAGGCAAATTAATTAGATTTGAGTTATTATTGGATAAATAGCCATTCCGTGCAATAAAATAACGTTTGTATAAATAATCCATATATTTAATGAAGTTGTATTAATAGAAATACATTCTCCTGCTGTGTAAGTGAATTCACAGTCTTCAAGGTTCTGTTGTGTTCTGGGTGTTGTCTTTGTAGCAGAAAAACATAATTTAGAAATAGTTAAATATAAGAAATTAAAAACAAAATTATATGGTTATTAGAAAACATTTATCTCTAACTACATACCAATTTTCACATACGCGCTAAACTCTACTCAAAGCAACTTTTGAAATGTACCAGAGTGCTTGCCATTATCACCGGGAGTCTCGATTGCAACAGATGTATACAACTACGTCCGTACTTTACTCGTAGATGGGCTGTAAGTACAGCCAGACTGGGCAGAGAGAGTAGAAAGCAGTAAGAAAGTCAGAGGCTTCTCACACTCACGCTAAACAGAGAGGCTGGGAAAACGAGCTCCTGTAAACACAAAAAGAAAGAAAAGAAGAAAAAAAGAAATCTTCGGTCATTTCTTCAAACAAGTGTTAATTTGTTTCTTTACTCCAACCAACTTCCACCTCAGATCAATTTCAATGTCCACATGTATGGATGCATATATATATATATATATATATATATATATATATATATATATATATATATATATATATATATATATATATATGCACGTGTGTGCGTGTATATATATATATATATATATATATATATATATATATATATATATATATATATATATATATATTTGCCAAATATGAATGAACATAAACGGATCATATACATATATATGTAGAGAGAGAGAAAAAGAGAATAAAGGAAAGAACGAGAGAGAGAGAGAGAGATATTCAAATAATTTAACGTAATATCATGTTCATATTTCGTTCTACAACGTAATATGATTTTGTCTGAATTAAGAATATCGCCTTTGTTTATCACGCCAGTTTTATGATTATGCATAAAAAAAATACCGTTGCATGATATTTAGCATTCTAAAGTCTTCTCGCTATTATTAAGATTTCGATCTTACACTCTACCTAAATAATGAGGCTTTGTGGTACATTAGGCAACATTTATTTAATATCTATAGAATATAATTAATACTTTCCTTTCTTATACAACAGTTTTATTAAAATTTTACAACGGCTAAATACAGAATAAATTGATGGTTATTAGTGTCAGTTGATCAGCACGAAGCTGTTACAGGTATCAAGTGTTTACTTAGTAATGGTAATTCAGTATCCCACCTAATGTACATAGTGGTATGTATGAAAGGAATCCATGGTATAGAATGATATCAGTTTCAATATTCTGGACAGATTTCAGTGAAAAACTAATAAAAAAGAACATATGATGTTTTGCTTTGCAAGCTGAATGTAAAGATTTTTTTTTCGCTGCTGCGAACTTTTCTTAGACTACAGATAATTTAAAAACTGATACAATGCTTCAGTGTTGAAAACATAATTCGGTCTACAAATGCTAAAAAAATATCGATTTTTTTTAGAAATTATGCATGTTTCCTTTATGTAGAAAAAAATGAGAAAGTAGTATATTTGACATGAAGAAAGTTAAATTTTGTAAGACGCCGTCGACAGAAATTGAATTTTCTTTCCTTCAAATATTTCTGTCGCTTTTCTTGTCTTTTCATTAAGCGGCTTTGTTAGAAAAGTATAATCGATCTGCTGTATAATAATAATAATAATAACATATATATATATATATATATATATATATATATATATATATATATATATATATATATATATATATATATATATCAATTAAAAGGTGCAAATATAATTTATAAATTCATGAATCATTCATACAAAAAAAATATAGAGGTTAATGATTTAAATGGCGAGAATACATCGTCGCAAACAATCTAAATAAGATACATCAACCCCGCACCTGTATGAACGGGGATCATATCATTCATAGACAGGTTCGGGGTTGATGTATCTTATTTAGATTGTTTGCGACGATGTATTCTCGCCATTTAAATCATTAACCTCTATATTTGTTTTTTGTATGAATGATTCATGAATATATATATATATATATGTATATATATATATATATATATATATATATATATATATATATATATATTCACATATATATATATATATATATATTCACATATATATATATTCACATACATATATATATATATATATATATATATATATACATGTACATATATAAATGTATGTATATAAGAAATATAAAATTTCAATAAAATATAAAAGCAAAATCGTCTATTTTATAATACACACACACACATATATATATATATATATATAAATGTATATAAGAAATATAAAATTTCAATAAAATATAAAAGCAAAATCGTATGTTTTATAACAACACACACACACACACACACACACACACACACATATATATATATATATATATATATATATATATATATATATATATATATATATATATATATGTATGTATATAAGAAATATAAAATTACAATAAAATATAAAAGCATAATCGATCTGTTGTAATTATCAGTGAATAATTGGGGTGGCTATTTATGCTTTCAGTTATTTCTTACACGGAGCATTCTGTTAATGTATAGTCAGAAGATAAGGACACCAGAATAAACTATAAATGCTGGTAAGAAAGGAACGATTGGAAGGTGGATGAATGGTATAGGCTAACATTTGATGTTACTTATATTCCTGGTTACTCTTTGCTAATTCTTTAATTTCTCAAGGTATGCACAAAGGTATGGAAATTGAGAAGTCCCTAAATAAACTACTTTTAGAAATTATTGTCTTAAATAGAAGTACTTCGTTACTCATTAATGATCCCAGTGTTTGCGTAAACAATTTGGTCAGATATTGTAAATGCGATGTTAATATTAATTTAGTAACAAAACTCAAAGAGCAAGTTCATGTTCTACTAACAACCGCCTTCTATATAATGTCTGATTTATCGCTTATCAGCGAATAAATCCTGTTGTTTCTCAAATTTTGCGACTTTATTAGAAATGTTTTGAAAATAAATTACGTAATCATCAAAGTATCCGACAAGGATTGTAAGATAATTTTCAGAAAACACAGAATACGAATTCAAATATAGGTTGTATTAATTATATGCACATGCACAAACGCACACATACACAAACACACACATACACACAAAGACACACACACACATATATATATATATGTATATGTATATATATTTTAAATCGGCACACACAGATACGCACATATAATTAAACTTACATATATAATTAAATCTACATATATATGTATATATATATATATATATATATATATATGTATGCAGATTTAATATATTACATATATATAACATATAAGCATATATTCATATATGTAGATTTCATTATATATGTAAATTTAATTATATATATATATATATATATATATATATATATATATATAGAGAGAGAGAGAGAGAGAGATAATGAGTGAGGCAGACAGACATAGATTTTTGTTATATATATGTGTAAATTTAAATATGTATATATATATATATATATATATATATATATATATTTATATATTTATATATATATTTATATATATATATATATATATATAATTAATACCGTTTAATGAAATTTAAGGTGTAAAGAAAGAAACAACAAAATGATAACACAATTGGCTATATGATTGCTGATATTTATTATATATTAGGCTTTTGTCGAAATTGAAGCAAGCAGAGGGAGGATTTGACGTCGGAATGTTAGAATTTTTGTGTCCTTTTTCAATGAGACGAGGAAGAAACAAAGAGTTGTTCGCGCTATACCATTCGAAATTCTACATTAACGACAATGTTCCATATTATTTCATTGTTCCGAAGAGCAGTCTAGTAAAATGTCATCATTAATGACCGTGTCTCCGAAACATTGGTATCATTGAATTCCTCCAATGTGTGAAAAATGTTATTGCTTGACTTGAATCAAATCTTTGCTGAACGTTTTACAAAGATAAAACAGTGGATCTCCATGAATGTCATAACGTTCATTTTGATCGGCTTTCCTGTATTTCCACCTCATTAAATATCCTGTACCCCAAAAATGAAGCGTTGTTTATTGCGGAAATATCGTTTTGGGATGAAAATATGGTCTATTTAACGTTCTCAATGTGCTCTCAATATATGTTGAATCTTCCCTTGAGATAAATATTTGTCTTTATATTCTGAATTTCTTCGTTATATTTCTCTTGTTGATCATGCACTTGTATTTTATTTTTTATACTCTTTTATTGTATTTTATTTTCATTATTGATTTATAGATTAACAACGGATGTATATGTTTCTCGTGTATAAAAGCATCAGCCTCAATTTCATTTTTATGTTTATTTGAATAGGTTTACGTTTTCCAAATTGTTTTCTTTTTTTTATATGACATTTGAATATAATTTCTGGTACTTTAGTAATGATATGTCAAATTATTATCGTACGTTGAACTACTTTTCCCGTTTTATATTTCTTTAACGAAACGTAAACATTTATACAATTTCTTTGTGTTTCTGTTCAGATCTGTTTTCCGTTAGGACTACGACAAACATTACATGAAATATTTGGAGCTTTTGTTTACGATGTGTTTATGTGTATGTTTATTTCTTTCCCGTATGTAGATAAAGTGATTGGGTTGATTTTTTAATTCTCAATCTTATTATTCTCTAGTCAGCCATGTTCTGCATTGTTCAGATCCAAGTCATTCGACTAACTGCGTTATCATTTTTACATTCTTATGCCTTCCAAGAGACTTTACGACATTCTCTTATGAGACTAATAATTTTATCGGTTTCATCATAGACTTTCTAAAGATTTTTTTTAATGCTATTATGTTTATCGTTATTTATTGTATGACATTTCTCGCAGTTTTTCTGTACGTGTTCTTTAGCAGGATGCAAAATGTTTAAATTTAATATCTAAATTATTTTGTCCCTTAAAATTTTCTATATATTGGAAAATACATTGTTTAAATACATGAGTCTTAAATAAAACTTCAAACAGCCGTTTTGCAAGCCCCTTGTATAGTGTGACACTATTTGGCTTGCTAAAAAAAAAGAAAGAAAAAAAAAGGCGAGAATTAAATTTAGGTGATAAGAAGCCATCACGAAAAGGACACTAAGCGGTGTTATTTTTCTGACAAAGAAAAGTGGTAAAATTTTTTATTTCCATTGTCGAGAAAGGAAGATACTGGATTTAATCTGATTTATGTTACAGGGCGGGTGAAATGACCTACAGGGCAGAATTCTAAATAGATAAAAATTATTTAGGTCGCAGAAAATGTTCGTTGGATCAACCGCAGAATTACAAAAACAAAAGACTGAGCCGTTGGCTATCTACGAAGATATTTTGAAAAAGGCATCTGTTTTGTACCAGGGTCTGGCTATCATAAGAAAATTATTTTTAATTAACGCCAGAATGCGATCTCATCATATGACCACCCATTTGATGCTGGCGAAAAGCTGATTGACGAATTCCAGGTGATTCGGTTGAGATAATAAAGACTCTAGGGTGTGAGGTCTCCTCGAAGAGAAGAAAGAAAAGGAAAAGGAAAAGAAAAAAAAAGGGAAGATAATTTTTTTTTTCTCTGAGCAAGATTTTTTAAACCGAGGCTAGTCTGGCCACGCCCACGCCCACGCCCACGCTGAATGGTGGCATGAGCGTTAGGCGGAGGTAACCATGTGAAGAAGGAGGGGATGGCTGTTGCGCCCCCCCCTGAAGGGATAGGTGTGAGATGCAACTGTGAGAGAGAGGGGAAACCCGTTGACACCCTCTGAGGGTATGGGTGAGATACCAATATCAGAACAGAAGAAGGTGGGTAGATGGAAGACAAAAATGGAAAATAATAAAATTTTCCTGACCAGAAAATAAAGAAGTGGATAGTTGGTTTAGAATTATCAAGGAACCTCAAACCCCGATTTTGGTCGGCGTCCTTATAAGCAGATTCGCAGCGAGTTAAGTTCAGTTGAGTTCGAGTTCGAGTTCAAGTTCGCAGTTGGGGTTGAAGACAGACAGGAAAGCAGTTATAGTGAGCTGAGTGCTCTGAAGACCCGCCTCGAAGAAGCTGATTAAGATTCGCGCAAATTCCGAACTCAATTTCTAACCAAGAACAATTTATTTTTTGAAGAACCACTTAGACTCACACCATCAATTCAAGTTTAACGAATATCACCTGAAGATACACCAAGAACCAGTTTCTTAAAGAACAAACAACTTAAGATGTTAAGACTCGTCTAACAAACACAAAGTGTCACGAATCCATATAGCGGGTTGGGAAGTAGACGCAGTCCTGTATTCAACAACCATATATAAAATATTGTTATCCTTTTTTAACACATTTGAACTTTTCGAGTTATTATTTTATTTTATTTTACATATACTTGTGCGATATCGCCCTTATTCGAACTCGACTTGCATTACTGCCCGGCGACTGATTGATTTCGTCTGCCTAAGATCAATTCACAACGTCGGTAGGTTAGTCTGGAAATCAAAGGAGTTACTTCGGTAACCAGACGTTGGAAGCGAGCTGGGAACGACAAGGCTGATACCGAATCTAACCAGATTCCCATCCGAATCACCAAAAGGTTAGAACGTCACATTTGGTGTCGCGACCAATACCAAGCCAGTTGGTCGTCACAGGACAGGATAGCACGACGGACGCGGCTAGGCAGACGTCACATTTGGCGCAGCGACACCGGGTGGGGGGACGTCACAATAGGTTGTTGTCAAATAGAAACGTAAATTAGCCATCGGGATACAGAAGTCAATTTTAATTCCGTTAAAATTTTGCGTGTATGCATCGTTACGCGAGTTCCTGCATATAATTCATTTCAATGACAAATCTAAATTATTTTTACATTAAAAAAAAAGAAAAGGAAACGGGGTAAAAAGAATTCTGTTCGTTAACCAACAATTTATGAAAAGTTATGTTTATATTTTAAGGGTTGAAAGATTGATTTTTTTCTTGTCTTCAAATTTAAAATTTATTACATATCAGGTAGTGGTTGTTCAAACAGAGTGGGGTGTAGAAATATATTATCTATGAGGTATTGGAACTATTTACACTATTTTCATCGGCCGGAATTTTGTCTTCATCTTTGTTGTCAAATTAAACGATGTTTCGGCCGTTTTCCGTTTCGGTAGTCTTCAGATGATTGGAATTCGAAGCAAACCTTTATTTCGTCCAACCGGGTTGATTGCTCTAGTTCCACGAGCCATACCTCTTCGTGATATCTCAGTTTCAGTTTCATGTATTTCCTTTTAGTAATCTAACTCTTTATGTTTTGGTTCACCTCTGATGTGGCCAGCTACTGAATTCACAAATTAACTCAGTTTATTATTCAAACATAGCTTTTGTCCACTAAGTCATGTGTCCCCAAGGACACCTGGTACCATAACAATCTAGCCTGGCGGAAAAAAAAATAAAGCATTCGTTTCGAAATTCCTATCACCGGAAGAAGGCCGGAGCGTACAACGGCTGAAACGTTGTGAAAAAAAAAATGAGGACAACAGTCTGAACAATGTAAATAGTGTAAATGGGAAATGTATTATTCTGATGTCTTATTTCAAATTCATTCAAACATGGTGTGTATTTGTGCGTATATTACGCTGTACAAACATCAAATTTCCTTCACGAACAACACAAACATATGCATGTGCATTTACATAGGTATTTGCAAAGTCACGTGCAGGAAGTGAATGTCAAAGATTCAGCGTTACAGAAATATATATTCTCATGGTTTCATAATTATTTGCTCTGGTATTATGCAGCTTACGGTCATATCACGTTGAAACACCGGTTCCTGTTCAATCAAAGAAGTTTAGCAGCGTTGAACCTGGTCAACATTTAGAGTGGTGACTGCCGGGAAATACCAGGTGTTTGGACGTGCGAATGGTTTAATCGATAAGGTCTCGAAATGAGAAATCTGGGAGATGAGTTCGAATTCCAGCCAGGTTGGTTAGTCATTTATATGCAAATAATCTTCTCCTCCCATCTCTGGGTTAAATAGTAAGACTTGTATAAGAAAAACATTATTATCTGAAATAAGTTTTTTTGCGGCCCAAAGATATTTTTCGGCTTTAAATAACACCAAAAATGTGAATGAGCCCTAAAAAATCTGACATTATGCAGATGTCTTGTTTTATTGCTGTTTTATTTATTTCTATTTTCTTTCTTTCTTTCTTTCTTTCTTTCTTTCTTTCTTTCTTTCTTTCTTTCTTATGCAACTCTTCTACTGCTTTGTTTTTTCTTTTTTAACTTCAATTTACTATTTATTTCGCTTCGCCTTCATTTGATGAAAGTTGTAGTTTTTGTTTATTTTGAAATTTTTCTAATCTTCCCTGTCTTGATTTTTTACACTTATATCTTTCTTCTACTTTTCAAAAAATATTTTTTGTCGATTATCATTGCTAATCTGTTTTTCTTTTCAAATACGCATGCCGATCATCTCTTTTCATTCATCAAAATCGGTAGCTTTCTTTGCATTCTTTTTTTTTTTATTCTTGTCACTCTTTTCAACGACATCTACATCATTAATCTACGTCTGTTTACTCTTCGTCATGATATTGTAGGTTTTTTTTCTTCCCAGGCATCAAAGTATGGAAGCACTTCGAAAAAAAAAAAAACATGGAATGTCTTGCGCCTTTCTAAGCTAGCGCTCATAATGCATCGAATTAGAGAGGAAATGCTTGAGACTAAAATCTGCAGATGCACTTTCTGCAATACATGAGTTCGCACGCGTACTCACATACACACTGGCATATACATAAATACACATGCACAAAGGCAAACACCGATATAGACATAAAACCCACAGACCAACATATATACACAAGTACACACACGGAAACACACACACACATATGAATAAAGACAAAAGGAATACTTTTATTTATCGACACGTTTCGTCTTCGTTTGGGCTCTCTCAATGCAAATTTAAGAATTATATTTTGCAACAAGTATTCTAAAACAGAATCAAAATTATCGTCAGCTTTTCAGAATTTATTAGGCTTAGAAATTACATCATTTACCACTCTCCATAGTATTCACATTTAGCCTGAAGAATATTGTGTCCTTACATTAAAAAAAGTATAGCCGTAGTTTTACTTCAGTTCATAAATATTTGTTCTAAAATAAAAAAAAAATAAAAAAGTTGAACTTTTCTTGATAAACGTTCATCAAATGATAAAAAGCTTTGGCAAAGAAACACAAATATTATTTATTCATATTATCTTTTTAGATATATATTTATTTATAGGTGATTTTAGGCACACACAAAATTATATATATATATATATATATATATATATATATATAAATAAATCATAATTTCCTCGTGTATATATGGCCGAATACGACATATATTTTCTTGGGTATGTGACGCATTCATCAGTGTGTCGGCCGTGAACTTTCATAGAACTGGGTATTTTACTTCCGCCTCGGCTAACGCAATATGTCATTTGGTGCATACCTATACATTTTGCACACCAACCAATATATCTATCTATCTATCTATCTATCTATCTATATATATATATATATATATATATACACACACACACACTCTGACGCCAAAGTCATGTGATATATATCATTTATTTTGTATGGACTCCTCTAGGTCAGCGAAAGTCAACTACCCAAAGTTTCATTTTTTACACGTACTCCTCTGAACAAGTGTTGATTAATTTCGTATCTATAGCTCTATTAATTGCTTTCTTATTGGTAGTGTCATGGTGTTCTTTCTGACTTCTAAGCAATATGCCATGAATTTGCAATTTCAGGCGAACAAAGTGGCCACAATTAATTCGCCAGACGACTCCAGAACGTCTTACTAGGCAACTTTGGACCAACTGTTGTGATGTGACGTCCCCCCCGGTGTCGCTGCGCCAAACGTGATGTCCGCCTGGTTGCGTCCGTCGTGCTATCCTGTCCTGTGACGACCAACTGGCTTGGTATTGGTCGCGGCACCAACTGTGACGTTCGAACCTTTTGGTGATTCGGATGGGAATCTGGTTAGATTCGGTATCAGCCTCGTCATTCCCAGCATGCCTCCAACGTCTGTTTACCGAAGTAACTCCTTTGATTTCCAGTCAAGCCTACCCACGTTGTGAATTGATCTTAGGCAGACGAAATCAATAAGTCGCCGGGCCGTATCGCAAGCTGTGTTCGAATAAGGGTGATATCGCACAAGTACATGCAAAATAAAATAAAATAATAACTCGAAAAGTTCAAATGTGTTAGAAAAAAGGATAACACTCTTTTATATATGGTTGCTGGATAAAGGACTGCGTCTATTTCCCAAACCGGCTATATTGATTCGTGAAACTTTGTTTTTGTTAGGCTAGTCTTAACATCTTAAGTTATTTGTTCTTTAAGAAACTGGTTCTTGGTGTATCTTCTGGTGATATTCTTGTATTGGTGGTGTGAGTCTAAGTTGTTCTTCAAAAATAAATTGTTCTTGATTAGAAGATGAGTTCGGAATTGTGTGAATCTTAATCAGCTTCTGTGAGGCGGGTGCAACTTCAACTGCGAACACCGAACTTAACTCAACTGGAACTGGAACTTGAACTGAACTGATTTTCGCTCGCTGCGACTTTGCTTATATGAACGCCGACCAAAACCCGGATGGGCTTGGCAGGGTTTGAGGTTCCTTGATAACTCTCAACCCACAATACACTTATTTGGTTTTGGTCAGGAAAGTTTTATTATTTTCCATTTTTGGAAGTGTTATCGTCCTCCCACCATCTTCTGTTCTCGTACTGGTATCTCACCATAACCTCAGAGGGTGTCAACGGTTTTCCCTCTCTCTCATAGTGGCATCTCACACCTATCCCCTCAATGGGTGCCAGCAGGTTTTCCCCTCCTGCCTCACATGATCACCTCCGCCCAATACTCCTGCCACCACTCAGCCAATGGGCGCTCAGCAGTGTGTGTGTGGCCTCGTTTTAAAAAATCTTGCTCAAAAAAAAAAAATTATCTTCCTTTTTTTTTTTCTTTTTTTTTCTTTTCTTTCTCTCTTTTCCTCTGACCGACAACAAACCAATACGACCCGTAGTGTGATCCTTTAATCTCAATTCTTATCCCAATGTCACCTGGACTTTATCAATCGAGGCTTTTCGCCAGCATCAAGTGGGTGGTCATATGATGAGATCGCATTTTTGGTGCCAATTACTGATCCGATAAAATAGTTTCGCCACCATAGCCAGCCTGATGACAAACAGATGCCTTTTCCAAACGATATCTTTCCGTAGATACTAATGTTTAAGTCTTTTGTTTGTTTGTTTTTTGTAATTCTGAGGTTGATCCAACGGACATTTTCTGCGACCTAAATAATTTTTTATCTATTTGGAATTCTGCCCTGTAGGTTATTTGGACAACCTGGAATTTGTCAATTAGCTTTACGCCATCACTAAACGGGTGGCCTATTAGAATTCTGTCTCTGAGGTTATTTGGCCAATTTATTTTCACCCGCCCTGTAACATAAATCAGATTAATTCCAGTATCTTCTTTTTTCGACTTCTCGAGAATGGAAATAAAAAGAAATCTTACCACTTTTTCTTGTCAGAAAAATAACACCGCTCAGTGTCCTTTTCGTGATGGCCTCTTATCACCTAAATTTAATTCTCGCTTTCCCTTTTCCTTTTTCCTTCTTTCTCCCTTTTGGCAAGCCAAATAGTGTCACAATCCTCCTCTAACCTATTTGTCTTTTATTCGTAAATGACACCTAAACCCAAATACACTATTTAGCATACATCATGCATCATGCATCTTTTCCATGCAATTCTATTCTTCTTTTCCTTTCTTTACGGTTTTATGTTCTTTTTCATTTTCTACTGTTCCACATGCAAATGTAATGTTCTTTTTCATCTTCTTCTGTTCTACATGCAAATGTAATGTTTTTTTCATCTTCTTCTGTTCTACATGC
The DNA here is from genome assembly GCA_963932145.1 of Acanthosepion lycidas. Taxonomy (NCBI): domain Eukaryota; kingdom Metazoa; phylum Mollusca; class Cephalopoda; order Sepiida; family Sepiidae; genus Acanthosepion; species Acanthosepion lycidas. Next base: position 51,149,966 of record OZ010581.1, on the reverse strand, counting down.
AAATGTAATGTTCCTTTCATCTTCTTCCGTTCTACATACAAATGTAATGTTCCTTTCATCTTCTTCTGTTCTACATGCAATTCTAATGTTATTTTCATCTTCTTTTGTTCTACATGCAAATGTAATGTTCTTTTCACCTTTTTCGTTCTACATGCCAATGTAATGTGTGCGTGTGCCTGTGGGTGCATGTGTGTGGTTATTATGGCTTGTTTTTCTTGGTCAATGTTTTTCTCTCCGCTGTAGGGCTTTTTTCCGCCGCACGTGTCGGTCTCACGACAGCCTCCTCCGCCGGTCTTTCTGCAATTTCTTCGCCTATTCTGTATGAGTAAGGAACACTGCTCGGCATCTCCCTCTCGAGTTGCTGCATGCTCATTTGATTATCGCTAGTTAATTTCTTCTTACTTCTAATCTTCCATAATGCCATACCCCCTATGGCTATAATTATGAATGTACCCATCATTGCCGACCAACTTATCGCGATCTGCTCATTATCTTCCCAAGCCATAACTTCATTTCCCAACGCACTTAACTTGTCCCTCAATTGATCCATATCGATCTTTTCTATCGGCTTCATTAGTACTGGCATTTTACTCAAGGTAACATTGGGGAATCCCTTCACTATTGGCTCCCACAACTCAGTACAATTGACTAAGCTTCTGTCAATCATTTCTATGATTGAATCTTTATATTCATATCTTTCTTCTTCCTGGTAATGGGGGGGGGGGTAAGGAAATAGATATCCCAATTGCCGAACATCACATGGGTAATTTTAACAGGGATAATGGTGGCTTTACTCTTAATGTCCTTGTGGACTCTCCCCCACATACCCTAGACAAGCTGATAGGTTTCTGTGTGGCCACTGCCCACACCCCTGTCTGAAACACTGATATCTTGTCGTAAAGCTATGTATTCTGTTTCCACCTTGTACCTTGCTACCATTCCCAAACCTTGATCTCTTCTGGGGTAGGGAATAGGTAAATTTATAACCTGGTATATCTCGAATATACTCTCTCTATCTAACAACGGAACAGACATCATAACCAACAGTCGTCTATTTTTCAACAAGGTCACACATCCCAGTGCATTATAAAATTTCCACAATTCTTTGCTGGGTCCACTGGCAGTCTTAAATGGTGGAGTAACTCGGCCTGTATTCCGAATAGCACTTTCCTTAGGTGACCTGGGTTTACTATGCTTGGGGAGATGTGTTTCAATGACAACATGTCTAATTGCGCCCTAACATGTTCCAGCAAGGTCGTCAACGACTGACTAGTTTGTCGTACCTTATTCGTAATTACTATTTGTTGGAAATATCTTTGCATGAATCCACTCATTTCCTGTAATTATATCATTATAGTTTCTGTATCGTTAATTACCGCTTGTCTCAACCCTGCCAGGTTATTTATTAACAAATTAATTCTGGCTCTATTCTTGGCCACTTCCAACCTTGTCACATTCAATATTGTCACACTCGTCCTCTGGTTTATTTCCACTTCTCACAGTTTCCTTCTTATGAATTTAACGTCATCTTCAGTCACTGTTCCAAACAGGACATTTAACGCTTTTCCCACAATCGGAACAACTGATCTCATTTCCCGCGTCTGCAGTAACTATATTCCCTTCAGGTAATTTTGCATGTCCCTCCATTGAGCCTCTATCATAGTGGCCTCCGATTATAGGGAGTTTAATAATCTGAGATATACTTTCTCCTTGGAATAATCTTGCCCTACTTTCAACCGGTCTGCATCCAGCTGCGTTAGTTCATTTCTTAGTTTATTTAGTAGCAACTCGTATGGTTTTAAATCTATCACGAATGTAATCAACCATATTGACCTGGTTATTATTACTTCATCGTCTATTTAAAAAATGGTATTTCGGCTGTGCTTCCAAGCTTCCGCCATCGTCACCATCAGTGTGGCTACCATCATCCTCATCATCATCATCAGCCCTTTCATTTTGGTCATTCCTGCAAGGCAACAAAATTCTCTTGTTTTTATTCTTCACAACCATTCGGTCTTGTTCAATTCTTCATTCAATTATTCCATGATTTCTTTCTAAGTTTGTAACAAATCGGCTTTTCCCTCCCCTAACTAACTCCTAGCAGACAGAATGGTTCGGACAGGTGTGCGTGGCGCTCACTCCAAAGGTCTTACTTCATGACACCACTGATGGCCAGTTAGCAATGCCAATAATCTTCTTCCGTCTTTCGTGAGGTGCAGCTCGCGACTCCATCCCTTCCATCCACATCCACCACAGTCAGCCAGTAGGTTTTTGGATGAGCCAGTGTCGTTATCTGTCGACACCGAGTGCTTCTATTCTGCACCGCCGTGTTTGTTCTACTGGGACTTGGGGTTCTCCACCCTTCTCAATCTCATCTTTAGAGGTAGTTCCTGCTCGACCTCTAACTTTCCCTCGGTGTTTAATTCCTGTTCAGGAGGTGTTTTGTCCTCTTCTTCCTCTCCTGATTCTTCCTTCTGCTTCGAGTCCGCGCCCTGGACGTCTTCATTACTCCTTGACTCGATGCCTAATTCTCTCCTGTTTCTTAGTCTTTCTTTGAGCTGTGAAAGGGGTATTTGATCCTCTTCCTCCCTCTCGTTGAACTCTTCGTCTTGTTTAGGGTGCCTCTTTTTAGAGCCCTTAACTGCTTGATTGGATCTCTTCGTTTTGCTCTTCCTTTTCTTTGGGCATTGGGGTGCGACGGTGACATTAAAGGGTCTTCCCTGCACCGATTCAGGCGACGACTGAACGCCGCTGATCCCCGCCGAGGGTTCCAACTCTGTCACTCGGATCGCTTCGTCTATCTGGCCAAGTCGATCTATCTCTTCATTTTCCTCGGAATCTTCTTCCGTCTCCATTTCTTCCGGCTCAACCAGAGTTACCTTCCTTGTACTTGTCTTCTTAGGCCTCGGCTTGCTCATTTCCAGGTTAGCTATTTCAGCCTTCTGAAGATCGTTGGCATGGACCCTCCTTGCTCGTCCTGCCACTTGATTCCATATTCCATATGATAATGGGCCCGTCTGCTCTACTATCCAGTAGTACGGTTCCCATCTCTGGTCCAGCTTTCCTTCTCTCTGTTGGATTTTATAGTAGACAGGGTCTCCAACCTTAAATTCTACTACTTTTCTTTCAGCATTGATTCTCTCATTTCTTCTCTTCTGTGCCCTCTTTATTCTTCTTCTGGCCTGTACAAATATTTTATGTTGCTGTTCCAGCAACAGCTGTTGATGATCTTCTCCCATATACTTTCTTCTGGGCTTTAACAGGTTATCCACAGGCAGGACCACGTCTCTGCCAAACAACATAAAGTAAGGAGAAAATCTGGAGGTTTCGTTTATCGTAAACCTCACGGCCGCCAGAGCCTGCGTCAAGTACAAATCCCAATTTCCTGTATTCTCTCTGACCAGCTTGGCCAGCACGTCTCCCAAGGTTATATGAAACCTTTCCACTTTAGCGTTTCCTTGGGGGTGATATGGAGATGTTTTTACGTGCTCTATATTCAAACCTGTCAGCACTTCTCTCATTATACTGTTTATATTCTCTGTGCCATTACCAGTTACCAATTGCACAGGGGTGCCATACCTAGGGAAGATTTCACTTATTATCAAATCGGCCACAGTTTTAGCCCTCTTGTCTGGTGCTGCAAATGCCTCGGGCCAATTTGTTAGCCAATCGACAAAACTCGCTATATAGTTGTTTCCTTGTGCCGTTTCCCCATATGGTCCTGATACATCCATACTCACTTTCTCGAAGGGGAAGTTCCGCACGTTCATCTCCTCCAATGGTGCCATTTCCTGCCTTCTGCTCTGCGACTGGCACACTACACAGCCCCGAACATAGTTAGTGACCTCTCCGTACATTTTGGACCAATAGTACTTTCTCCGTATTAGATCACATGTACTATCAATTCCCATGTGACCCAACCTCTCGTGGCACTGTTCCAATATCTCTGGTCTCAAACTTTTGGGCACATACAACTTGGGCTTGACATCTTCATTCCTACCTGAGAGATAATACAGCCTTTCCTCTAGTATGGCATACTTGATGGTCTCTCCTGCCTCCTCCTTTTCTCTAAGGGCAGCTATTTCACTGTCTGCCTGCTCCTTCTCAATTCCTTCTGTCCAGTAGGGATCGGTTATTATCTGTGCGTCCCCTTCCTCGTCCGATTCTAACATAGGGCGATCTTTTAGCTTATTAGAGTTAATTACTCCGATTCTATAGGCTTTATCATCTACTCCCTGCTCTACTTTTACAGATATTTCTTCCAGTTGTTTCGGTATTCTTGAGAGTAAATCTGCGCACGTGTTTTCCTTCCCTGCCAAATACTCTATCTTACAGTGGTAGCAACTTAACTTTAGCGCCCACTGTTGAATCTTCTTCTTATATGTCCATTCTGCCTGCAATAGGTACTGCAGAGGCTTGTGGTCTGTTTTTATAGTAAAGACCGCACCATTCAAATAGTAGTCCAGTTTTTGGAGAGCAAACATGATACATATGCTTCTCTTTCTATTACTGGCCATCTCTGTTGTGTCTCTGAGAGCTTATGAGAGAGAAAGTATATCGGTACCTCCTCTGGTATGCCTGGCACTGGTCCTTCTTTATCACCAGGACACGGCTGGGTAAGAACTGCTCCTACACACTGCTCACTAGCATCAGTGTATAGTACCATGGGATTGCTGAGGTCTAGGTACGTCAGCAGTGGGACGGCTGTCAACTGTTCTTTTAACGTATCAAATGCCCGTTGACAGTCTTCTGTCCACTTGAACCTAGCGTATTTCTTTGTCAGAGCTACTAATGGTATGGCAATTCTCGAGAATGCCGGGACGAATCGTCAGTAGTAACCTATAGCTACTATAAAGCCTATTACCTGTCTCACTGTCTTAGGTTCTGGCATTTCCCTTATGACTTTCACCTCATCCATGTCGGGTTTAATACCGTCTCCGTTTATAACAAAGCCCAAATATCTAGTCTCCTTCAGAAACTGACACTTCGACAATTTCAATTTTAAGCCGTGCTTTCTTAGTCTTCCCAACACTTGTTTTAGCTGGAAAAAATGTTGTTCTACTGTTTCTGAAAATATTAAAATATCATCTAAATATGCCATGGCAAAGCTCTCGTATCCTCCTAACACTATTGACATCAGCTGTTGGAAGATTCCCGAGGCATTGGCTAAACCGAATGGCATCACCCTGAACTGAAATAGTCCCAGGTGACACGCAAATGCGACCTTTTCCGTGTCAGCCTCATCAAGGGCGACCTGCCAATACCCGGACCTCAGGTCCAACGTAGAGAAGTACTTCGTTTTCCCCAATAATGCCAATATATCATCGATTAGTAGCAATGGCACCGCCAACGGCTTCGATATAGAATTAAGTTTCCTAAAATCTACACAAAAACGGTGCTTGCCATCTTTCTTACCTACTATCACGATTGGAAAGCTCCAAGGGGAGATCGATCATTCGATCATCCCAACTTCCAACATCTCTTTTACTGCCTCTTCTACAAGGAGTCTCTTATGAATAGGTGTCCGGTAGGGCTTCAATTTTACAGGGGGTGATCGCCGCTGTCGATTTTCATTTTTACTGTGTGGGTCTGGCCCAATTCCTTATCTGATTTGGCCACCACATCTCGATTAGTTCTCAGTAGACCTCCAACGCTGGTCCTAAATTGATCAGGTGCCAATATATCTTCGTCCCCTATTCCTTCTGTTTGTTCTACGAGTTTTCCTCGTCTCTCATCGAATCTCACTCGATTCAGATTTCGTAGGGGTAGTGCTTTTCCTATCTCTTCCCCTCTCTTAACCTTTATCGTCTTTTGGACCTGGTTCACCATCATAAAGGGCACTAATTCAGCTGCCTCCACTACTGCCTCAAACAGAGTTACCTCATTTTCTTCTAGGCCCTTCCCTTCTACAGGGACCAATTGCAGGGTTCCTTTTCCTATTTTCTTCCCCGTCATTGGCCTACTCTTTCCCGACACCGCCGTCCTAGGGGGTAGCTTTACATCTTCCTCCACCACTATTGCTATATCTCCTTCCGATGGGCATCCCAATGGCGTTCTCTCGCCATTCACTACCAGCGCAGTGGGGTTGAACTCTATCCGAGCCCTCTGGCTCTGAAGCCAATCTACCCCCAAGATTGCTTCCGTACACAGGTTAGGGGTTACGTAAAAGTTCTGGACACTTTTCCACTTTCCAATCCTCACAGGGAGCCTCGCCATCCCCTTTATCTCCAGGGGGCTCCATCTGCCTGTGTGATCTCTATGTCCGCTTCCTGTAATCCACTCTTCCGTTTCACCAAACTGTATGCTTCCTCTCTCAGCAGTGAAACAGATGATCCTGTGTCTATCAGGGCTTTCATTGCCCTACCCCCTATCTCTGCTCCACAAGACAGCTCCCTCTCTTGCGTTAGCGAAGAGAACACTTGGGCTTTCTTTTTCCTGTGTTCCCACCTTTGGGTCATCCCAGCCATAGGCGCCGATAGCAAAAAATTACTTTCATTATTCTCATATGGGGGAGTTCTGCGTTTTCTGCACCTGAGCGGTCCCGGCTGGACATCTCCCAGTCTCTTGCGGCTGTTCCTAAGAATACAACTCCTCTTCAGGTGCCCTGGTCTCCTACAAAACCAGCACCTTCTTGTTGGACAGTTTACCGCAAAGTGGCCCACCTGACCACATATCCAACATTTTACTCTTCCTCTCTTCAACTGGGCCACCCTCTCCCTTATTCTTGGGGGGACCTGCCCTCTACGTAAGTGGCTCTCCTGATCACATGTCCAACGTTCTACTTCCCTGCTTTCTAACTACCCCCCTCTCCCTTATTCCTGGGGGGACCTGCCCTCTACCTAAGTGGCTCTACTGACCACATGTCCAACGTTTTATTTTCTTTCTTTTTAACTGGGCCACCCTCCCTCTTAATTCCAGGGTGGCCCGCTGGCTTTTCCCTGGTTTTGTCTCTTGGGTTCGGCCTTTTTTATTAATAACGGTGGGGCACCTTTTCTCAACCCGCACCACTTGGCTAGGTGTCCCTTCTTTCCACACCTAGTACATTTATCCCGTTCAAAGTCTGGGGGCAAACCCCACTTCGTCGGACATTCCGCTGCTCTGTGGTCCTCATGCCCACAAGTCCAGCAGACCAGCCCGTATCTACCTGGCGTGGGCTTATAGAACCCATGACTTGTTGACCAAGCCTTTCTATTGGGATCTTCTTCCCACACCCCAGGCTCCTCCACCTCTAGCTTGACCTTCCGATTCCACAGATGCCAGGATAGGATAGCACGACGGACGCAACGAGAAGGACATCACGTTTGGCGCAGCGACACCGGCGGGGACGTCACATTTGGTGCCGTGACTAGGATGATAAGACCCTGGATCAGCCGCTGCACAGGAGTTGCGGTAGGGTTTCGACCAGGACAACACATGGCATCTCAAGGACTCAAATCGAAACAAACTAGAGTAGGAACCAAAGGACTTTGGTTGGATACAAGCATACGGTTCCAGATACTCTAGTACGACAACCCGGAACCTGAGAAGAACGATCGGAAAATCGTCTGTCAGGTAGGACACTTTGTTTTCGGTTGATCTCTCAAATTCGATTGTTGCTGCTCAGATCGTTTTTCTTTTGATGTGTTAAATATGTCTGACTATGATTCGGATAGGGTAGACATAGAGGAAGATGGGGTTAGACAGGGATTGCCAGCAGACCTGAGAGGATTATTGGGTTGACCGAGGGTCCCTGCGTTTGACGGTAGTAAAAGGGATTTTAAAAAACTGGCTGGCAATTTTAGATAAGAGCCGCGTAATATGTAGACTCTCAGACCAAGACCAAAAATAAAGTGTTCTTGATTAGAAGATGAGTTCGAAATTGCGTGAATCTTAGTCAGCTTCTGTGATATGATGAGATCGCATTTTTGGTGCCAATTACTGATCCGATAAAATAGTTTCGCCACCATAGCCAGCCTGATGACAAACAGATGCCTTTTTCAAACGACCTTTCCCTAGATAATTAATGTTTTAGTCTTTTGTTTGTTTTTTTGTAATTCTGCGGTTGATCCAACGGACATTTTCTGTGACCTAAATAATTTTTTATCTATTTGGAATTCTGCCCTGTAGGTTATTTGGACAACCTGGAATTTGTCAATTAGCTTTACGCCATCACTAAGCGGGTGGCCTATTAGAATTCTGTCTCTGAGGTTATTTGGCCAACCTGGAATTTTCACCCGCCCCGTAACACAAATCAGATTAATTCCAGTATCTTCCTTTTTCGACTTCTCGAGAATGGAAATAAAAAGAAATCTTACCACTTTTCCTTGTCAGAAAAATAACACCGCTCAGTGTCCTTTTCGTGATGGCCTCTTATCACCTAAATTTAATTCTCGCTTTCCCTTTTCCTTTTTCCTTCTTTCTCCCTTTTGGCAAGCCAAATAGTGTCACAATGGTGTTTTTTTTCAGCTGGAATGGTACTTTAATTCTGGAGTACATACTGTCTCTGAATGCCTTCAACTGGTCAAATGTTATTTCAACGTAGCGGTAAACAGCAAACGGTTTAAACGAATCCTTGGACCAAATCCATGATACGTGGAAAAACCTAAATCAACTTCTATATCAGATGAAAATAAAAGTAAAATGAACCAGCCTGATTGGTAATTTCTTCGATGTCGATGTAGTCAGAACCAGATTCGCTTGTCAGTTTTCACAGATAATTCAATACAGACGCAGTGATCGTTAATGGTATTATTTATTACCTTAGATGTTTTGATGTAATATGTCCCCACAGGTTCGGAATTTCTTTCTAACTTTGATAACTCCTGCCGTTCTGTTAGGAGCATATTCTTCGGTGTTCCGACTAACACATTAGATATCGGAAACCAACAGAGAGAGGTAGGAATTTCTATGATGCCAATGTATTCTAGCGCCATCTAACATTAACCTTACTAAGTATTATCGCGAAGTAGTATCAGGTTATTTTTGGTACTTCAGTTCATACATGCAGATAGATAGATGGATAATGAAAAGATCGTGATAGAAAAAAATGAAAAAATAAATAAATAAATAGATAGATAGATAGAAAGATAGATAGATACATATAGCAAAGTTGTGATGGAAAAGCTGAGTTTTTTTAAGAGTATCTATGTCCAAGTGTTGAAAATTCGTATTCCGAGCATCAGCTCCGGTTTTTAGGCACCAAACTTTATTACTTTTGACAATTACAATACTCAATCAAAAGAATGAGCTTGTTTCAATTAAAAAAGTACTCTCACAGAAACAGACGCACAGACACTTAATGTAAATTTCTCTGGGTATCTATCTATCTATCTCACTCTCTTTCTCTCTCTCTCTCTCTCTACACACACATATATATATATATATATATAGATAGATAGATAGATAGATAGATAGATACACACACACACACACACACACACATATATATATATATATATATATATATATATATATATATGTATGTATAGTGTTTCTCGCGCTTAATCAGTTCCAGACACTATCGCGATAAGTGAATTTCCGCGAAGTGGGATTATTCATTTATAAATCGAATATATTCGTAGTTAGAGCATAGAAAACCTGTTTACGACCTTGTAAATGCAGTTTTTGACATTATAAGAGCTCACTAGACATACATTTACACCCCTGTAGTCACCTTTACACTTATATTACCCAATATATTAGAGAAAATAAGAGAAAATAAGACATATTAGACATTGGAAATATATTATGATTATTATTGTACATTAAAATTATACACAAGCTTCTTACGTGTACATCGCTTCATCATCGAAAAATTTGCATTATTTTCTTTACTTAGCGTGAACCTAGGAATATAATGCAACTTGTTCGATGATGAAAGGATGAAGAGATATACTGCACAACAAAGGTTATTGCACCTCTAAATCATTTCCATAAGCATTCTTTATATCTTGGACGGACTAATAAGCATAATTTGATGTTTTATTTTCAGCGCATCCTTGAAAACAATTATCCTATTTGCATAAATATTTTTGTATGTACTTCTGGTTTTGTTGTGAAAAATAAAATTTGGCTTTATTTTAATCAAATACTATTGACTTATTGTTTTGTACCCGGTTTCTTGTCAGCTTAATATTTTCTAAACAGTTTTGTTTGCTGATTTGTTTTACCAACACTCAACCAAACACATTACCAACAAGTGACCACAGCACATCCACAACAATAGGCAGGCAGTGAACAGCACGCTCTAATTGCCTAGGTGCTTGAATAATACAGGCCTGGAAAA
>OZ010581.1:51119702-51134702 GCA_963932145.1 Acanthosepion lycidas | reverse complement strand
CCCGCTGCTGTCATCTTTGGTCATCTCTGTATCTGGTATAAGAATGAATGCAAAATCTGTTCATAAGCGGTACTGCAGAATATCTAGATTTAGATATCAATTTAGCCCAGATGATGATTCAGAAGAATGAATTCCAGAAAAAAAAGGTAAGTATTAGTTACATTTGAAATACAGCATTTCATTACCAAACCGAGCAGACCCCATACATTTATGTATCATGACGGATGGGTATTCTCTCAAGGTGGTTCTTTGTTTTCGCCTCTAATCCCGTCAGACCGCAAGAGGAACACATATATCCGATCTATAGCTAAAGATGCTGGGAAAATGGTTGGTACATTGTTTCTCTACGATACTGTATCTTTACAACTGCTATATTAAACCAAAAATGGGGTATTTCTGCTATATCTTGGCTGGACCTGACCAGTCTTCACTAACCTGCCTTTATCAAAAACGTCTACGCAGCCAGTTTGGTGATTAATTATATCCCACCCGTCAACACCTTTCCTACAGAGGAAACGTTACGAGCTTTTTGAAGTTCTATAGCTACTTCCATGACATGTGTTCTGACGAGGTAAATTCTTTAATCTTACCTAATTTGACCTTTACGATTGGAACCCACCATGCAACATACACAAGGGTGAATCATCACAACTCCCTTCGTCTTCCTAAAGCAAAAAATTATGTTCCATTTGAACAGCATTTTCACACAGACACCTGCTTTGTGGAACAAACTGCTGGAGGGATGCTTCCCAGTCACTACAATCTTGACCTCTTCATATCTAGGGTTAACTCATGTTTCTTGAATGTCCCCCATGAACTTCATTTCATTCACTTTCTTATTCTCATATATCACCACACAGTATCGATCTAACTTGAGTGGCTGTTAGGGATTGTATTGGGTGAACATTAATATAACTAAATAAAATCATCGCTCGAATACTGTACACTAGCTTTTACAGGGGATCGAATTGAATATTAAGATAGTATTTGTCCCTTTGTATGTTTTAGGTCAGCGTTTTAATTTTTCTCTGTAAATGCTTGCAACGAAACCTTTTGTCTCTCTTCTTTAGTGACCTTCAAATTAAAACTTGATTTTCATTTTAACTACTTAATTCTATTTTAAGAGTATCGACCCACGATATCTAAGTAATCATTAATGAAAGATTTTACCATCTTAAATTTCTAGCTCAGTATGGAAAATTAATTTGATTATCTTATTTTGTTACTTTATCTGGGTCCTGTGTAGCTGAATCGTTCCCATTCGCGTCTTAAAAGACATTAATAGCAAAGAAGTTCCTAAACCAGTACTCTACAAGCGTTACCTGCAGACGCCTGCGTGAGACAATGTTTAGCGAACCAGGACTACATGCACATTACAACTGAGTTCGATCCTCTCTGAATACTCTATTATAAATTCTGTATATAATAACTCGACAAGAAATAACATGTAAAATCAAACAACATAAACTTTTACTAGATGTTTTAACATTTTACAGATATTTTTTTACTAATATATCGATACATAACCCTTCTCAAGTGCATCTACCTGAGACATAATTTTTACACAAATAATTCTCATTAAAACCCATGCATAGAACGTACGAGCTTCACTTAGTCACCTGAGCTAAGTTTAGTATATATTTATAAATTGTGTATCTAACTGAAGTAAATGTTACCAAGACAATACAAAATGCCAGTGTTGTGATATGTGTTCGATTCTTACTGAGATCTCTTTTTCCGTGGCTTCTTCAAGCCTAAACATAGCTTAGTAAACACATATATTTCAATTTAAAGGATTTTTAGGTTGGTGCAAAAATAATGTTTTCTCACATATTAGGTTGGTGCAAAAGTAATGACGTAATAATGTCGTTTTTTGACGTTAAAAAATACGTCAAAAAACGACACTGTTACGTCATTATATGGTTTTTATAACATATGTGAGAAAACGACATTATTTTTGCACCAACTTAATAATATATCCACCCTGTTGTAGTATCAAAACGTGTGGTCTGGAAGGGTCGAATAGTGAAATTTGTCGCTGGGAATATTTATATATCTTTAATAAGCTGGAAAGAAAATAATATTTTTCGATATAATACTTAAAAATAAAGAGGGGAGGCGGGAGATTGGAATTGAAGGAAATAATTTTCTGGTGTCACCACTTGTATATGACCCATAACAGTATCAGTAATCTAGGTCAATTTTTCTTGAAATATAGACCAAACATCCAAATTATTGTCTTTGTGCCGCAGAAATCATAACACGACTCATGATTCTGTTCATTGGTGGGTGTGGATTCATTTTGTTAAAGCAAAATCCAAGAGAAATATTAGTATTGCTCTTAGTAGAAATGAAGAAATCCCCTTCATTAAGTATAACCTAAGTGGCATGGCAACTGGTGCGTTGTCGGCCTGACGAACCGATGGACGTGTCAAGGTACTGATGAAGTAGGGTGCTCAGAATGGCCACCTGATATGAGACTAACGATTGCTTGAAAAACGGCCAGTGGTCGTCAATAGGAACAATGTTACCTTTCAATATTATAGTTCTATCCTACTTAGCACCAACAATCACTTTTTGGAAGCTGCAGTAAGATATGATGATGACCAATACTTTTATCGGTTGCATTAGGTAAACTAATTTAAAAGAGATACTAAAACAATTCACATTAAAACCTACGGAATTTTAATCAAAGGTAATGATGAGCTGATCTGATATTTGTTAACATGTCATTACAAATAATGGTGAATATATAATTGAATAAAAGACGATTGTACTTCATTTTGGTAAGATAAAGTTGATACACAAAATCGGAAATTATTTATGACTCAACCCTATACATGTCAGGAATTAAGCTCCTTATACACAGAAGTTCCAACGTGAATTTAGTCATATGTTTAAAATAATTTCTAGGTTTATATATCAAATACTTAATTTCCATATGTATTTAAAAGTTCACAAGAACTTAATCATTATCTTGCTATCACTGTTAAATAATAGTTTAGCAGACTATTAATTATAGAGGAAGTGTATCGCTGTTCCGACTTCCTGATGTTGACCTTTGAGGTCAGATGGAAGACAATACAAGGAAGTCAATTTTGATTGGTTGAGCTAGCGTGAGAACGATACAGAAAGGATTTTCGGGGAGTCGAGTCTAAACCGCTAAACAATGTAGACTTTTTTTCCTTTGTGTTTGGAAACTGTCGCCAGTGGAGGGAGAGTGCGACTGCACTGACCAGTCAGAGGATGTATACGTTGATGTTAATAAATTCCCTGTATTGAAAGTCTTTTGTGAACCCCAAAACATTTCGCCAGGAGAAGACAAGAGAGAGAAAGAGAGAGAGAGAGAGAGAGAACGAGAACAATATATGAGTGAATCGACACAGTCGCCCAAGAACTCCCCAGAACGTGGGTGCTATACAACATCACAACACGTGTTCCATAACCCATGGCTTGTGAGCAAAACAGATAAATTTAGGTATAGATGTGAACGTAAGGAACGTAGGTGTTTAATTACTTAGATGAAAGAACAAATTTACCTACATGTAGCAAATAAAAGTACATACTCTCTTGCAGTTTCAGTAAATATTGATCTTTCCTAAGATATGTTTCCAGAGACAAGTTATCTCTTCTTGACCCAACCAAAAATACCAATAAAATTTAAGTATACTTATTCAAGAGAATTAATAACAGTCACGCACGAGACATTGGTAAGCGGGAAAGTCAATCTCTTTCTTTTGCTCCGGGAAGTTAAGATATAAGACACAAGCATATCAGCGCGTGACAAACCGTACAGATAAGTACAAAAATTAACATTGTTTTTAGGTACATAGTCGTTTGATATTAGAGAGATACTAAGTTTGTATTCAGAATTTCGAAATGTTTACTCGGATCGGGTGTTAAAGAGCTCCCTGTAATAATCAAATGCAAAAAAATTGATTGCAACTTGTGGTATCACCTTACTAATCACAAGGAAATTGCGGCCAACATTGTAAATAATGGTTGTTGCAAAATTCATCGTATCTTTGTCATGTTTATGTCATACACACATACATTTACAAGAATTTCGAAGGAAGTGAATTTTGGCAAGTCAAAACATTATATGAGAATGCATAAAAGATTGAAAGATGTAAAGGGAATGCAAAAATATTCAATGAAGAATTTCTCCTATTTATCATAAAACATTAGTGAGTAGACAGAAGTTATTCAGGTGTTGTTTCCTTGACCATGAGAGCAGAATGACCTCGACAATAAAATAAAAAACAATCTTTATCCTTGATAACACATTTAGGCCACCATAGCACAGAAAAAAAGCTGTTTAATTTTAGGAAAGAGATTTAGCTTTAAAATTGATTCATTGTCATGTCGGCTGAAATGATTCCCGATGACACATCGAAAAACAACAAAAACAAAATAATCATTTTCGAAGCTCTGTTGTTAGATGCATGAAATTCTTCGAGAAAATTGTTATTATTTCAGAATTAATTATCTCTCTACATTTATAATAATAATTATTATTGAATAAATCTTGGAGAATATAATTAGAATTAGAATTATTGGAGAATTCTTCATTAATATCTTTATGCTGTAATAAATATTATTATTATTGTAGAATAACTTTCAAATATTTATATTTATCGTATTATTATTATTATTATTATTATTATTATTATTATTATTATTATTATTATTATTATTATTTCTGCTAGCTAACAAGTCAGCTGAAGGAGCTAACGCATGTCTACATTTCATGATTTTTTTGTTCAACTCCCATGACATCTTAATCGTTACATGGACACATTTCTTCTTAGTGTGTGGGCGGTACTTATCAAGACAATTTTTTTTACATTTCTCTTAAGCTGGGATTTCCAAGGACTTTTCAAGGATTAGTTTTTTTTTTTTTTTTTTTTTTTTTTTTTAACATTCCAAGCGCATTTACTATGATTGGTATTTTTCTTGTTTTCAATGTTCACATTTTTTCTATTTCCATTTCCAGGTTTTTAAACACTGATATTATTTTATAACTGCAATTACTATTATTAAATATTTTCGAAAATTATTTTTCTTGATTAATCCTCATCATCAGTAGTAATGTTACTAATAATATATATCTACAATTATTAATATTATAGAAATATTTTCGAAAATTATAATTCTTGATTTATTATTATTATTCGTATAATATTATTATTTTAATTCCTTTGATTTCTGGTGTATACTTATTTCTTTACGGAGCCCGACTAGAAAGCTAAGGTCAGAAATGACATTATGACATGTTCAACTGAGCAGTTTTGAAAAAAAGCGGCACGTATTTTACATCGATAAATTCTTCGTAAGGTGTGGGATGTATTGTGAGATCAATTTTTTGTATTTCCTTAGCCATGGGTTACCAGAAATACTTGTAATGAGTCTATTGGGTTATTTTACAATCAATCCGAGGGCTCCAACTACAACTGAAGTTGTTGATGTTCTCATCTGCTACATTTTTGATATTTCGATTTCAAGGTCCTTATATTTTGACAGATTCTTGAGCATCTTCGAAGATTCATTACAGTCTGCAGGGACTGCCATGCCAATAAAAAGGAACATTTTGACTTTGCCGTTTATAATAACGATGTCTGGGCGATTAGCTTTGATTGCTCTGTATTGTATAGTCCCATAAAATTTTTACAGGTCCTTCTCCGTAACCGTTTCTGGGTGATGTTTAGACCAAGTTCTAGCTACTATGCTGCTGCTGCTGCTGCTGCTGCTTCTTCTTCTTCTTCTTCTTCTTCTTCTTCTTCTTCTTCTTCTTCTTCTCATTATTATTATAAAATTGTTAGCATTGCATAAATCTTCCAGACTATGATCATTATTCTAGTGTATAATTAAAAAAAAACAAAACGTACATCCCCCACGTTCATTTATACATTCTCTACAATTTCCTAAACCCTATAAACTTCCTTTATTATAAGGCGTTTACCTTTGAAAAATATATAGTTTTATCCTGCTTAATCAAATATTGTATAAAATCAGGTGATTTAAATTATGTTATGTAAGAGCTGTAATAAAGTTGATTCCATCAGCATCTTTGACATCTAAGGATTTATCTAATCTTGGACTAAATATACTGAAAAATAAATCACAGAAAATTTCCATAAAGCAAAATTTGATTGTACTGATAGATGCCTGGACGGATCGTGTAAGCAAGGTGGAAGTTTTAATGGAACTGAGGATAAAAAATCTTCTACTTAGAACCAGAATGATATCGCTGTCATTTTTGAGACGCATAATGAGGAAGGAAGGCGTAGATGATTTGAAATCAAAGAGAATAACCAAAGGCAAAAGAGACAGGGATGGGCACAAAGTAATCTAACTTATAAACTTGTGTAAAAGGGATTGTAGAACACGGACTTGAGTAGCTGGGGAAAAGGGAAAAAAAATACATTGGTAAGTGCTACAAAGAAGAGAATGATTTGGAAATTTATCGTCGCCCACGTGCTGAATGAACACGGAACATGCATGAAAATTTACTGCTCCCCGGTCACTTCATTGAATCCAAACTGCTCAGTCACAGATATTTAGAGTCTCTCTTTGGAGATTATTTCGTACTTCCCTCATTCACTAAATATTTGGTTTTCACTCTCTATTTTTTCAACGACTTTTTGAATGAAAATGATTTAAGCAATTATTAAATTAGGACCGGAATTTTATTAAACCCAATACATAGTTGATATTTGGCAAATTTTAAACATTCAGTTGTTCTGTGACTAAAACATTTTCTCGGGCAAATAAGCTATTTTTTTAAATTTATAGATAAATAAATTTTCACCTGTTATTTTCAGAAATATCTCTGGTTTTAGATTTTACACAAAAGTTTATATAATGCTTTCCTTCAATCTTTCTACTGACGGATATTACAAGAAAAATTTTTTGACAATTATTATTATTATCATTATTATTATTATTATTATCATTATTATTATTATTATTATTATTATTATTATTATTATTATTATTATTATTTATTTCCTTTGATTTGTGGTGTGTACAAATTTCTTTCCGGGTTCCGCAGAGAGACCCAAGTTTAGAAATGGCATCATGACACTTCCCACTGACAAAAAAAAAAAAAAAAAAATAAAAAAAAATAAAAAAATAAAAAAATAGTTAAAGCCCTTCGGAAAGTGTGATCTGTACTTGTTAGAACATTTTTTTGTATTTCTTTGAGTCATGGGCTTCCAGGAATCCCTTCAATTAATCTACTGAAATCTTTTCCAACCAATCCTAGAGCTCCAACTAATACAGGGATTGATGATGTTCCCATGTGCCACATTTCTGAAATTTCGACTTCTTCTTCTTCTTCTTCTTCTTATTATTATTATTATTATTATTATTATTATTATTATCATTATTATTATTATTATTATTGTGAGGTGTCAATTTCCTGTCGACTAATGATACCAATTCAAAAACTCAGCTGGTAGTGGTGTGTACGGCCATATCATCTTAAAACACATGTTCAGGTACGAACACCGAAGTTAAGCAATATCGAGCCTGGTCATTATCTAGATGGGACACCAGATGTTGCAGTTCTGCAAAAGACAACGTCTTAGTATTGTTAATAGTTCGGTTCGTAGTATTCTCTTGGAAAAGGTATGTATCCAAAAATCCTTTTCTATGGGTGAATTACTAGGACTAAAAATATGTGCAAAATAAATAGATTTCGGCTTTAAATAAGCCATCGAGTTTGACATGACGCTAAACAAAAACAACAAACCAAACTGATCAGGTAGCCACCTCGCATTTACCTATTTTATAATCAGTGTTCTGCGATACACTGATTGCAATGGATGTTGAACTTTATCTTGAAAAAAATGAAAAAAAAAATGAAATAACAGTTTCTATGAGCGCGACCAGATAATATCAAGTGTAGATAATGCAAACAACAATACTTTTACGTATACGAACTTTAATTTCGAGTTTTCATTTTTCTGACGGGGAGGATAATATTTCTTGTACAATCAAATGTTAAGGAAACCTTTGGCTAAGCATTCTAAGGAAAGAGAACCTGGAGAAATGAACACTCAGAAGACAAATTAAAGTCGAACAAAGCAGTGGGAAAAAGCGAGTAAACTACTCGCTTTGTATCAGTGGATGGGGTAACAAGAACAAAGGTTGAAGATTTCAAATTAAAATTTTATTAAGGCTAGAAAAGACAGGACGTTTTAGAGAGCCATTATCGCCTACGTCCTGAAGGGAAACGGAGCATAAAAATGTGATATTTGTTTTAAATTCAAATAGGTTCTGAATGTGTTCAAGTGCATACGAACGAGGCCATTCCATGAATTATGGGTAAAGCTTGGTAAAATCTAGCATCCAACAAGAAGGACTGTCTGTATTGAAAATGACGCTTATATTACAAAGACTTCATATTTGTTAGTGGTTTGTTTACTGAATATTCTTAAGAAAAATTGCAGGATTTAATGATTTCTCTTTTCAAAATAAACTTAATGATTATCTCGAATACTTCAATTTCTATTCATCAGAAATAAGGATTTATTTATTCTTTTTCAACTGAGAAAGATTATTATACTTGTCAGTAACCCATAGTTTTCTTTCGCCGTGGCTTTGTTTGAATGGCGTCTAAATTCTAAACGACAATAACAGAACCCAAACTGAGCAGTAGCATCGTAAGTCAAGAGTAAGAAAAAAAAAAGTCTTTATAATAATAAAAATGCCAGTGTCTACCGTCAACAAACATCCGTTGAGAATAGTACAATACTATCGTGAGATCCCTTATAATATCGAAGAATAGCTATTTGATTATTTCTTTCGACATACTTATTTACTGTTGACATCTTCGGAATACAAGAGATAATTACTACGGTTGCACGTGGAATGGTTTCCTGGATTTCTGCTGACGTCTGGTTAAGAATGAAAACTTCCAGGTAAATGTGTTGGGGTGGGACCGAGAATGGTGAATTCTGTTTTGTTATCGGATTAGGAACTGTCAACTGGATTTTAAAACTGAAACTGACATCATCAACTTATGTGAGTCAACCCTTAAACGAATTGTTATTTTAAATAACATATATCAAAACAGTATTAGACATGTACACTAAAGAGCTGAGACACAAGGAACAAAGTATATCTTCGATGTAATGATCAAATTAAATGACATTTACTGATGTGTTGAACATTTATATTATTTGAGATTAATACATGACAGATTTTTAGGAAATATCGTCTTGATTAAATACGAAATCGCCAGGCATCTATTGAAAAGTATCAGCAATCTATTGAAAAGTATCAGCAATCACTGCACGCTAGATTAACGGCCTGTGTATACACAGCATCTGAAGAGTGCGTTTTACATAAAATTCCGAGCCATGATGTCGGCGAGATTATATATATATATATATATATATATATATATATATATATATATATATATATATATATATGTATATATATATATATATATATATATATATATATATATACATATATATATATGTATATATATATGAGTGTGTGTATATATATATATATATATATATATATATATATATATATATGTTCAAAAACTAATATTCCATGGTTATAATTTATTACATTGGAATCGCAATCGTCAGAACTACAAATTAAAAAAATCAAACTTTATTTTTGAATTTGTAGGTCTGATGAATTGGATCGTGATTACGATTCCAGTGTAATAAATTATAACCGTGGAATTGCGTATTTGAACAGCAGTCATTGTTTTATAAAAGATAATTAAAAACGACTGACAAGATACTGCGACTAATCTTTAATTACATTTTTCTTTTGTTCGGATAAGTGTTTTCTTTTTTGGATATAAAAATGTTCTGAATATAACAGCGCTTTCCGCTATTCTTTTAGACATTACCAAGGATGATTTTCATTTCTACATTTGACGGAATGTATGGATTATAGGCACCGCCATCTTGAGTTACAGTCTAGCCCGGAAGGTACTAGTGAATTTAGAAATTCTGTTGGTAATTGACAACCTGATCCGTCTCTAGGATGGTGTCCATTGACCTGTAGATATGATATGTTTCACGGAAGGATTGCAGCAGTTGCACATTGATTCTTTCAACTGCTTTGTTCTTTGCTCTATCATATAACCAATGATAGTTTTTGTAATTATGTTAGAGTTGTGGGAAAACCTTGGCCTTAAGCTCATCACCAATATTAACATGGCAGACCGGGATAAAAATCTTCTCTTCATTGGCATCTAAAGATTTTTGCCATTGCCAAGTCTCAAAATTTTCAGAACTGAACTGACAGCTAATCTCAAAATATTTGTGCACTTATTCTGTTGCTCAGAGTCAACGTTCGAATATGTCATCACAATGGAGTAGATTGGAGATATACTCTGACCTCATCAGGTCTGGTCCCTTTTCGTATGACCGGCAGTGTATGCCTAACAAACCTGCACCTTTTCAGCACTTGGGTCAATTCAGAGGTTTTGCTGATACCGCAAATTGAATGAATTCAATTCCAATGGAAGCTTAAAAGTTGAACGTGCACTTTAGACACTAGGCAGCAATGTTGCAGCAATAACAGGTGAGGCCACGGCAAATGCTATATTGTCAAACCTTGTCGTTTCTTTCCCTCCAGGAGAATCTAGATAAAGACATTCCACCTTTGGAGAAGTGGACACTGTCAACAAGAGTGTCACCTTTGGTCCAGAAGCAACCTTCGCTCATTTTCATCACCGTATGTGCACAGAACATTTATGCCATAGGAAGTTTCTATCATCAACTCCGTGGGAAAGGCATCGGTCCCTGTCCTATTAGTTTTGGGCAACCCATATGACGGTAACACTTTCCGTCCAATACAAGCGATTTTCTTTTCATAATGATTAACGCCTTGTGTTAAATTTCAGCAGTGACATCTATTTCCATACCTGGAAATTTGAATTAGGCTTGGTGTTTAAATTGTTCAGATAAGCTATTCATATACTTTTTCCATAGAGAGGCAGGGCCACTTATTTCGCATGTTTGCAACAGAACTGCTAAAAGCGACCTAAGATTCTTAGTGGATTGTGACACTATAGCCTCAGTCAATGTTGCATCGGAATGACCGTCACCTTCAAGGAAACCTTGACTAATATAAGCTTCACGACAGATGGTGAAAAACAGTCATTTTTAAGATCCTGGAAAGATATTAGGCCTCGAACTCCGTGAAGAAGGAGCAGAAGATAAATGCATACATGTTGGTTGTCATGTAAACTCTACCTAAGACCTCATCAAAATTAATGTCTGGGTGCTTCGGTGCATCTTGACTTAACAATCATTTCATTCAGTTTTTTCCTTTCCAGACGTAATAAGATGGCACTTGGGAGTACAAAAGTTTGCGGGAAAAAGGTTCATTTTTGCATAGCTTGATGAAAACTGTGAGTGTAGTATCATTAGGTGTGTGTTACTACCTGAACAGCATTTGCTTCGGTTAAGTAGATACGTTGGCTGTTTTCCAAATGTACTAAAAGTTACTCAGTAACCGGGTGTAATTCAGGGAAGGGAAATCCAAGCTGGCACCAAAAATATCTCATTACTACTGATGTGTCTGCTAATTTGATATCGGGTTAACTCATCTCGGGTATTTTCCTGCTCCAAGCCAAACAGCCGCGTCTGATCCATTGTCGATGCACTTGAAAACATATTTCATGGATTTCTCCGAGTTGAAGAACTTAATTTTAATGCGGTCATTAAATGTTTTGAGAGAAAGGAACAGTAGGGTACTATGCGACCGGTGCCAACCTCATGTTGGCCAACCTTAGCTGAAAAGCAATAATTACCATTTTGGGTTTCCGTAAGAAATCTCTTGAAGACCATTTTTCAGTATAAATTGTTCTTCAGCCATGGTGAGTTGAGATTAAAACCCCCTCTCTCATGAGCTACAGACCATGTTTCTTTTGATAATTTCATAGAGCGCCTTGTCTGCGGATGCATTTGGAAATAAACTCGAGATTAACCTGTGAATTTTGTTAGAGTGGATCTTTGTTGCCAGCCAAACCAGAACGTGAGCATGTAGTAGCTCCCGTTTTTGCGGCAGAATTATGTACATGTGACACTTTATGGACCCAAATGTGTTCCCTTTTTCAATCAGATACATGGGCCTCTGCAACTTCCACCGAAAGACTCTGGAAATGAGGCTGGGTCTATATTTGACCTTTTGATACAGAGAAACGTTTGCTTTTAATTTCATTCGGCTTTCGTTTGCATGTAAAGATTACGAAGACATCTGGCCTACCATCGTGTCATATACAGATCATGGCACCCTGCATCCTTTCAGGCATGTATCAATGGCTTCCTGTAAAGCTTGATAGTAGAATGCAAAGCTGCCCAAGATTGCTAGGGACTACATCATTGTTTACAGCATCTCTCAGATGAATATAATTCTCCGATCGTAGTTGCGTTTGATTGCTTCTAATGAAGTACAGCCTCTCAGACGCGATTTTACCAGCCATATCAACTGCATATTGATGAAAGAGATCTGGATAGTGATGAATATGATTGAATGAGTTGTCATGCATCACAAAACATCCTTTACGGGAGACTTCTTTGTTTAAAATGTTCTTTGAATTGCTTGGATTACGATGTTTTAAAACCAAAATGTTAAACATCTTACCCATTAACAAATAGCAGACGATACTGGAGAGCATCTTAAGATATATGTACCTCATTAATTTCTTAAAACGTTTTCTCTCGTCGATTTAGAACAATTTCTCTCTTGTTATGTTGATCACTATGCAACACCAACGCTATTTCATTGAAGGAGAGTTCATTAAACCACCCAGGATGCTATCCAGTAGGTTGTTTGTCGGCATGAAAGTTGCGAGTATTAACGTAGGAACACTTTCCAGTGGACATTTATATTTTTTGGAATAGCTATTTCTTCAATGTATCATGTCTTTGCAATCTCAGTTTAAGCTCGAATCAGGTGCAAGGTGAAATAGAATTACGCCAGGCCGACGCTTGACCTTGGAAGTTGTCAACAAAATATAACTGAAGAAAATGTGATAATTCATTTGTTAATAGCCGCGGGTATCCATTCCCATGCTACACCCGAAACTGCATTTTAAAAGTGGGTGAGAAACCACCTTTCCAAATGATATTAGCCCCGAATGAAGTCATTTGAAAAGCACAATTGTACTACATAATGTTTTCCAAAAACGTGTCTTGATTCTTGAGCGGTGCCTGAAAGAAACTTCAAAGGCCGTAGAGTATATTCCAATAATGGAATCCTGACTTTGCAATTGGAACAGCATAGTCTGGGATTATTCCAACGAACTTCTTGGCTTCACATTTACCACAGATTTTTAGACATAGTGTCTATTGTCATTTTCTTTTCATAAAGCGTAGTTATGGCAGCTCTTCTCTATTCCCTAGTTCTGCCAATCTGCTGCTTTTCTTGCCTTTGTTCAGGAGTTTCATCTGATCTGTAAGCATCCATATGGGTTCTATCGGCTTGTACTATCTCTTTTCTCAGGGGTTTCAAATGCCCTGCTAGCATCAGGCCTAACGCTGTTAGACTAAGGTCTTTCATGTCTTTGATCATGAGTCTCAACTGCCATGCTAGCAGTCATCATAGGTCTATCAGCCTGAAGTTTCTGCTCTCTTTGGTCAAGCGTCTCAATGAGCATCGGACGTAGTTCTGATTACCCGAAGCCCTTCCTGTGCTTACTCTGCGAGCAGGAGAGCTAGTTCTTTCCGTCCGAATCCTTCTCTGACACTGATCCTCTGTAGCAATCCTGGCTCTTAAGGCTTTCAATCTTTATTCCTTACAGCTAAATTTTCAACTACCCGATAAAAAGAATTATATTGTTTTCTTTTTTTTTACAATTTTAAATGCAATATTTTATAAAGTAGTTGACTCTTTTAAAATTCAGTTTCAGTGTATACTTGTTGTACTCGCCATCCTTTTGTATGGCTCAGAGTAATTCTATTTCACCTTGCACCTGATTCGAGCTTAAACTGAGATTGCAAAGACATGATACATTGAAGAAATAGCTGTGCCAAAAAATTTAAATGTCCACTGGAATGTGTTCCTACTTTAATACTCGCAACTTCTCTGACACTGATCCTATGGAGCCATTCTGGTTCTTAAGGCTTTCAATCTTTATTCCTTACAGCTAAATTTTCAACTACCCGATAAAAAGAATTATATGCACTTTCAGGCTGCAAATGTTTCTGTATTCCGGTACCCTTAATAGCTCTCCTTGGGGAAACCCTTACATTTGCTTTCTCTTGAGTTGCTAAAATTCTTGTTTGATGTTGCTCTACAGTAGGACTTCGGGGTTAAAATGAACAGTTGGTTTACGATGTCAAGAAGATTAATTATGGATGGTAATGACGAGGAATATTTAGCATTTTGGAGAGCTGAAATAAAGTTCTTGGATATGCAAAATGCTTCGTTAAGCCCGATAATATAATCGGTGAAAATCTGAACATTGGATGCTTGAACAGATATGAAACTTTTCACATGATTTCGGACTGTTATCTCTTGTTGATTTAATTTTTCTCCCTATTTTATACAGAAAAAGGTTTTTCCTAGGATTCATTTTTTTCATTTTTTTCTTTTTCTAAGCTCAACGTCTGATTCCTGTAAGAACAACGTTTTCATTGGTCCAAAGTAAATTTCACATATGCTGGCGAATTTTTTTTTTTTTGTCTTTTTCTTCATCTCGCCGGTCAGTGTCTTTGAATTAAAAGTTTTCGTTGGGCCAAAGAAAATTTCACACTTTATTAAGTATTTTTCCTCAGCTAACCCCGAATTTGAACGAGGCGGATAAAACGGGTTATTATTATTTGGAACTCACATTTAACTTTTAAAAAAGGCATGTTTATATACATCCAGAAAGGGTGTAAAATTATTTTTTTTTTTTAAATTACTGGTCGTTTGCAGATTGTAATAAGCTAATAGATTAATGATTA
The DNA here is from genome assembly GCA_963932145.1 of Acanthosepion lycidas. Taxonomy (NCBI): domain Eukaryota; kingdom Metazoa; phylum Mollusca; class Cephalopoda; order Sepiida; family Sepiidae; genus Acanthosepion; species Acanthosepion lycidas. Next base: position 51,119,763 of record OZ010581.1, on the reverse strand, counting down.
GTAAAAATGATTTCACTTAATAACAATACACTGAAACGGAATTTTAAAAGAGTTAAGTACT
>OZ010581.1:51099702-51107202 GCA_963932145.1 Acanthosepion lycidas | reverse complement strand
TTGCTTTATTAATTCTTTCTCATCGGTGGTAATGATTTTTTTTTATTTTAATATTATTATCAGGATCTTTTTTTTTATTATTGCTAACCTGACTTTTTATTGTTATTGTGAACCATTATTAATTTTAATCAGTTTCAATCTTTTTATAAAATGTGTTATTCATACACGCAGTATTAGAGATCGCATTAACACCCTGCTTCTTTTGTTATTAAATGAAGTAGCGTATATATTCTAAAATAGTGCGAGGTATATGATCATTTTGTTTACGCAAAAAGTAAGGAGTTTCACTATACACAATTTTATTGAAGAATTAATAATCATGTATTCTCGATGATTGGTTGCATTATAGAAAGGTATTTTTCTAGAAGGATAAGAATTGTTGCCCAAATAGCAGCAATGGTACTATACCTGGAATCGGCTTATATACGATTATATACATATTATCAATAATATTTTTGAATATTATTAATTATTAATGTTTATTAACACTAATGATATATAGGACTTTTATTCGATGAAGAATTGTTCACTATGTTGCCGATGGTTTAGATAAAAACAAAGTGACGAAGCTTATTTTAAGTCGTACTTATTCATAATTTTAGGTGATATTCACCGTAAATTATTCAAACCGTCAGATGGCTTTATTGGGTAGCGGAAATAAAATGCAATATTCATATGAACCACCAAATAACATTCTGGTTATCTCGGCATATATGCTTACATAAGGCAGTTGCGCTACTGACAAAGTGAACATTCCGTTGCCAGATGATCGGTTCTTACGTTTCAAGTATTTTTCCATTCTTTTCTATTCACCCGAAGCCACACGTGTCATTAATTTTAATTAATTTCTCAGTAGTTTCATTAATTCTACAGACTGCATATTCTGATTTCTTTTTAGAGATTCTTGATAACATCCAAAGAAAGAATCTGCAATGTTAGAGGTCTTGACCTGGCATCAGCGCTTCAGTCACTTTCCCACCGCTGTAAGGTAGCTTCCCTTTACCTTTACAATGAATATATTCATGGTAATTGTTCTGGTGAGCTTTCCTCGTTGGTAAGTTAACATTACGAATTTAAGCGCAATACTAGATTGGCAGCTAGGTTTCATACGTTTAAGAATTTAATTGCCATGATGTAACAGAAGTTTCTTCTCTCGCACTCCTTGCTTGTGGAAATCTCTTCCGCCTTTTTGCTTTCAAATCAACATTGAACGAACTTTCAAGATATTAATCCATAAAATATCCTACGAGCAAACTGTATTCCACACTTTAAATTCTAAAATCGACAACATAAAGCGCACATATCACAGACTCTCGTAATTATGTCCACACAAACAGATATATGCCCAAAAGCAGAGTATCATGTGCCACTTATTCAACTATGAAAGTAAGAAGAACATTTAGTTGGTACTTCAAAGCTCCCTTTGAAGTAATAAAATGTTATTCTACTTTCATAGTTGAATAAGTGGCACATGATACTCTGCTTTTGGGCATATATCTGTTTGTGTGGACATAATTACGAGAGTCTGTGATATGTGCGCTTTATGTTGTCGATTTTAGAATTTATATTGTGGAATACAGTTTGCTCGTAGGATATTTTATGGATTAATATCTTGAAAGTTCGTTCATGTTGATTGTTTGGTGGGAGATTTTGTTTATTAGCATATCTATGGGTTACTTAATGTCGAAATACAAGTATTTTGAACACAATTTAATGGCTTCAACTACATATATTTTGAAACCAATTGTATGTTTTTAAATACATTTGAAATGCATTGCTGGTCATTTCGCTATATTTATTGTTTTTTAATAGTAAAAAGAACAGCAATACATTTTTATATAAGAAAGATAAAAATGTATTGCTGTGATTTTTACTATTAAAATGTACTTTTATGCCTTCGTATTATTTTCTTTGGTGGGGTCGCTAACTGACCATAGCTAGGACGCTAACAGATGCGACGATCCCGGGTCAGTGTGAACCTGGGAACAACAGCAATTAGAAGGTCAAAATCACCCGCACGGAGGCCTGGCTGCCGGACGTAGTTTATCATCATATCCAAGACTACAAGATCATTTGGTAAACACTGTCTAATGATTTTCGTCTTCATTAGCGATCATTATTGAAATGGTTAAAAAAAAGAAACGCTGTCATTTATGTATACTCACTTCCGTATCCTGCATAAAATATCGGTTTTATAAAAAAAATAGCAACAAAAAAGTAAAATATTAAAACTATGATTATTTGAAAACCCAAAACCGTTTAGTCGTATTAGAGAACAACTTTTTGTTTGAAACTATAAATATATAGATACTAATACAGTGTAACCAGGATATAAGAGACCCGGATATAAGAGAAACCCGGATATAAGAGCGATTTTCTCTGGTCCCAAATTAGAGCCTGTGTTAATGTATATAAATTAGACCAAACCCGGATATAAGAGCGACCCGGATATAAGATACTTCTTCTCCGGTCCCGATAACTCTCTTATATCCGGGTTACACTTAAAGATTTTTTTAAAATCAGTATCAGTACGCTAATATGACATTTATAGTTGTGGCACAAGGCCGAAATTATGGGGCATCCAGTGAGAATCGAACTCTTTATCCACTCATAATTGTTTTAGCGAGACAAGCTTGCTAACCATTACGATGTTTATTTCTGTGAAAATACAGAAAATGTGGCACAAGGCCTAAAAAGTGGATGGGGAAAAGGCCGGTCTTCATCTGTCTTAATTTTAAACTTAGCTAGCGACAAGCACTGGCCCAAGCATACAAAACAATATTCCTAACACCAAAACAACACATTCTTACTAACCTTTCTTACTACATCCATCATAATACCTTATTGTCTTAATGAAAAACCTAAATAGTCACCATATGTACAAATCGTCGTATGTGGCGGAGGGGAAAATAAAACAAATTAAAAAGATCCCTAATGGGTATATACAATATGAATTACTAACCATTACACTGCCTCGAGGTGTCAAATATGATATTTATGTTACTGGAAAGATCATATATCATTTTAAATAAATATTTTCCACATTCTATTCAGGGGAGTGGAACGTTACTAAGGATTATAAGGGATATGAAGCTGTGGAGGATCACTCTCGTCTACGTCCTGATTGAAGAAATACGGCACATAGAAGTAAAATACATCATTAACGTCTTGCAATATAACCGAGGATAATACCAGTAATTTTACTTCTGCTGCTTTTCTCTTTTGGAGAGCACCTCCGACATCATAGATTGTCCCTGACCATCCCCACCTAATTTTAATAAGGTAGGTTCAGCCTAGTTAACACGGACTGCTGAAACTGGACATTGGTCAATTTTCTCCTGAGGCTAAAATGTTGAAAAGTGATGTTAGTAAGTTTTATATAGTTTGGCACAACGCCACAGGTTTGTAGATCTCTGTGAGAATCGATATCAGTCATATCCTGCAAAAGAAACTTGCCAAACATTACATCAAACGAATGGCTGTAAAACGAATAAAGAAATGTGTGTGTGTGTGTGTGTGAAGAATAAATGCACATTGACAGAAAAAATAATATGGATAAATGTCTTGAAAATCACAATAGTATAAAGAATTAATAGTCAAAATGAATACCATAGAGGTTGTATCAAAAATAATTTTACAAAATTTGGGGGTGGGCTTCTCACACTAAAAGAAGGGCTAGAGTTCATATATACACATGCCCGCATATCCGATTTTATTTCATTGTGTATTTGTTGTATTTTATAACAACGCTTAATTCTTTTTTGCATTTTAGAGCAGTATACAAAATACCCATAATGACTTTAAGAGTTCGTAACACTTGCAATATTGCCTGCCGTTTGGTAATACGTATTTAATCCGGTATGTGATAAGACAAAACCAGGGTCACACGTCATATGGGATAACCGGAACCGATGTAGAAATTTAAACCCTAGCCAAAATCACCGTAAAAATGTGACGTCCTTAAAAAACCCACTCCAACGATGAATAAACGTGAGGAGGAAACATACAAACAGGCAAATAAAGAGAGAAAGTTTAACAAAGATTGGATAAATATGTTAAAGGCATTGATGATTATGTAAGGAGCATCCAGCTGAAACACCCCCAAGAAAAACAAATAAAATCAGTGATTGATTAAGCGTCTCCAAGGCATGAGAGATGACGTAAAATATCGATGGAACAATGAAAGATGAAGTAATAATGAAAGACATCGGTGGGGAAAAAAAGGCGCCTCGCCGAATAACAATCTCCTAAGAAAGAGGGTGAGCGAGAGAGACGAATAAACAAACGAAGAGACAAGGACAAGCAGAGATAAATATTTGACTATAGAAAACGTATGAAAGATGCCATGACAAACTGGCTGATGATAAGTAAATATACATTGTTTTCATGTATTTAGGATTCGTACAAACGCACACATGTATATATATATATATATATATATATATATATATATATATATATATATATATATAGCTGTGTTTGTATGTGTCTGTTTGTGTGTGTGTGTTTATTCTATATGGACATTCTAGCTGCTACGCCCCCCTCCAAACATATTAATTTGGGTGCGCATCAGCAATGGCAAATTCAAGTATCGGCTTAATAATTGTAAATATTTCTGTAATTGAAGGAATGTATCAGATCGATAACAGTGATGGGAGCCGCTGATTTAATTCAGGTTGGGCCAATTACGCGAAACAAATTCATGGTATTCGGTCGAGGCCAGTTCAGGTTGGAATTGTTACTAGACCGCGAATAGGAGCCCTACGGGCATTTAATCCTATTGAAGAAAAGAAAAAGACCGAGGAAAAAGTAGTTACTGCTTGGATATTTTGACAAAGATGAGGATGATCGCACAACGGGAGAAAACTAAATGAAGCTAAACGGAAACAACACACTGTAGATGTCATTGCAACCTTATTTCTGTTGAAAAGATGTGGAAATCATTGATGTCGTCGCATGATGTGCAGTAGCCAAATTAGGGTCTTTTGAACTTAAAAATATTCGTTGCCATTCTTTGTGATCTGTATATATGTTTCTTTTGTTGTTTTTTTCTCTCTAGCGTGTGCTCTGCATTTTAGAATATGATCTAAATGCGCAATTCTACTGTAATGTCTTATCTACAATTTAAAAATAAAAAAGGAATATGACATAAAAATAATTATCTTAATCCCATCGCGTGTTGAGATTAAGATTAAAAAATCTTTGAATCTATTGGAATTCTATAAGATTAACACATGAAAATAAGGCTTCCAATGGATTTGGAATATAAACCAGACACGATGATGTTAATAAAATAGTGTTTGATGTTATATATCATAGGGAGTAAGCATATGTTAATAAATATAAATATTATTTCATACCTGTGTCATGATCCTAACTACCATGTCAATAAGAAAGCACATTCTACTTTTTTGGTCTTGATTACGATGTCTGGGCGATTAGCTTTGATTGTCTTGTGGATTTTAAAGTTCCATAAAATTGTTGCAGGTGCTATTACTCTATCCGGATCTAGAAGATGTGCATACCAGTTTCTCGCACATTCGTTCCCATAAAATTGCATATTTTCTAGTGTAGATATTGGACCACTCAATCATTGCTCGATATATATTCAGTGGGTATTAACACTGTGCAACCTGACATATGATGATCAATTGTTTTGGGGTATTTATGATAGAATCTGCATTTCGGGTTAATACAAATTTTAGGTTTATTTGCAGTTCTTCATCCGCTTGATTTTTCCTTTTGAATTAGTTGGCTTCCTTTATTACTGAATAAATTATCATATTTCTTGCAAGTTCTTTGGCACAGATCATCATTCAGTTTTCTGTAGTTTCCAGGTATCTTTGAAGACAATTTGTTATTGTTTTGCAAGAGAGTTTTACTTGAACTAAAGAACTCGATGTGCGATTTGCAGGTCAGGAACACTAGAATCCAACAGACGTGGAAATTTAAATATCTGGGAAGCGTCTTGACAGAGGACGGTAAGTGCGACAATGAGATGCGTAGACGTATTGGAATGGCCAACGACACCTTCCAAAAGCTTAGCAGAGTATTGCGAGACAGGGGAGTTTATTTGGTAACAAACAAAAGATCACTGAGCTGTTACGTGACATCCGCCCTTCTTTACGGCAGCGAATGTTGAACGATTTCCTCAAAGATGAAGAAGAGACTCGAGGCGACAGAGACGTGGTTATAGAATGATGCTAAGGATAACAAGTACCGTGAGCTAAGATGAGGACTTAGAGAGGATGCAAACAAGGAGGAGGCTTATACTTAACATCAGGAAAAGGCAGATGAAGTTTCTGGGATCCATAACCAGGAAGAAGGGCCTGGAGAATCTGATACTCACGGGCCGAATAGAGGGAAATAGAGAAAGGAAAACAACGCGTGACATACCTGGTGGACTCAAGCAAGTGGATGACAGAATGTGGCTTGAGGGAGGAAGCAGATGGAAGGAACATGTTGAGAGTTGCAACGGATAGAGGCAGGTGGAGAGCCATGATCGGCTACGTCCTTAAAGGACATGGCATATAAAAAAAAAGAATCCTTTGCTTCCTTCGGAGCTGGACACAAATAGACGCCTTAGGATGAAGCATTCGGTGGCAAGTAAGAAGATTTCACATTCTGACATCCATTCCCTTAATGTCAGTTATGGTACAATTAAAGATGTTGAAACTGTATTGCTCCACAGGTACGGCCAAATTGTTTATGGGTGATATGACACTTTGTGAATTAAGCTCGGTACTTAACACTAGACGCACACGCCTGTAGTATTCTTTGCTGATTTTCATCATCATTTCGTTATGATAGATTCCATCTCCCTCGCAGACTTCTAGGTATTTTGGCTTCTTGTTTCAGTTCACTAATCTATTTAGCAAAATGAAAATCTATTTATTATGTTTCTTTAATTCTCCATTTCTTGAATGCTACTTTTACATATTTATCTAATACGGAATCCATATCGATGACATCATTGAAACATTGTCGTCTTTGGCATAAACATTGATGAAATCAAAATCTCTGCTAAAGGTGACAATGAGGTTGATATCATCCAAGTTTATTATTATTATTGTATCATCCATTATTATTAGTAGTACTATTAGTTTTATTCCATAGTATAATACTACACTTTAAAATATTTAATTACATATATATATATATATATATATATATATATATATATATATATATATATATATATATATATATATATATATATATATATATTATATATATGTGCATGTGCAACTTCAAACAGGGTTTATAATTTTTATAATTATTCATATATATTTAATAATCTAAAAATTATAACAGTAGTCGCTCGTACTGAGAATATATATATATATATATATATATATATATATATATATATATATATATATATATATATATAGGGTGTGATGTGTGATATATATATATATATATATATATATATATATATATATTGCAATTTTACATTTTATATTTTCAATTTCGCGCATGCGCATTGTTTGATTTTGA
>OZ010581.1:51082202-51094702 GCA_963932145.1 Acanthosepion lycidas | reverse complement strand
TTCTCTTAAATTATTCTTTTCAGGTTTCTCAAAACCACTGGCCTTTGTGGATATTTCCAGCCATGATGTGTAATGTGGTTTATGTTATCTGACATATTATTTTGGGATTCTGTAGCGCCAGTCCACAAGGTTCGAAAAATAATAAATTTGGCCAAGACCCATATACTTAACTTGCTCGGAAGCAATTTTTAATTAAACTTTCCAGAAATCGGCTGTATACACTTGACAGTTTAGAGATTTCAGTACGGTCTTTACGCCATGCATGACATCCCTAGGAATATGTTGTATTTTATCTATCTATCTATCTATCTAAATTCAAGAGTTGCCTAGATGGACCTTTACGTCCACTCGCAATTGAATGCTTACACTTCTCCAATCTTCTTTTTTCATATGCACTTAACATTAGTGCAAGTTTTTTCATAGTGTGTGCGTACGTCCGCGCGTGTGAGACCATGTGCCCGTTAGCGCGGTTGTAGATGGAAGTAATACAAGTATACGGCCTGGCACTTAGGTGATTAATGATAACTTCAGCATCCCGACTCAAGAGTTTCATGGAGGAAATCTCCAAGAATACCTCCGTCCACTTGTCAGAAGATATCAGCAATTAACTATATATATATATATATATATATATATATATATATATATATATAGATAGATAGATAGATAGATAGATAGATAGATAGATGTGTGTGTGTGTGTGTGTGTGCTGCAATCTAAGGAAGGCTGCTGAATAAAATAATCTCACGAAGGCTGTTAATGAACGATAATACTTAGGACATGAACAATATATATAGGACCTTCTAGATGTGAATGAAGTGAATTTCCCAATGAATATTGTGGGATATTTACCAACGGCTCCACGTGGTCAGATGTGGCACAAGGGTGAATTTAATGTGGGGTATCCGAGCCCATAGTCTCAGCCAAAATTTCCCCGTGGTGCCCGTATAAAAATGATGGTGGGTAGCTGTTTCCCGGGAGAAGACCCTGCCCTTCGACACAGCAACGTCTGGTGATCCTCTCTGTCTGGACTTAGAGAGTTTGACCAGAAGAGCTGGAGACGAATCTCCAACTACAGACGAAAATACAACATTTACTACTGTAATTATGTGAATGGGGATATATCCATTATTGTCTGTATGTATGCTACAACAATATGTCTCCAAACTACTTTTAGTGGATAACCGCATTTGAAATAGTCGAAACTATTTTTTTCAACAGTCTGTATTAGCTGTTTCTATTTCTGAGCTGAGTTATTGCAATTATTTACATTGTTCGTACTTTTGTCGTAACTTTTGTTGCCATGTTCACGACATTTCAGCCATTCTATGCTCCGGCCTTCTTCAGGAGTTTGGAATTTGGAATGTGTATTACATCTATTCGTAATTGTAAGAAAAACCGCCATTTGATCCGGCGCGCTTTAGACTGCTCAGCCACATAGACCGATATATATATGTGTGTTATTCTGTGTCTGTGTCTATCGATATGGCTTGGTTGAATCACGAATGTCGAACGATGACAGGGAATCTAAATCTCCTGATTCGATTTAGTCGTTTGAAATTAACACCCTACACAAGCTCCAAATTCCAACGGTTGATCACAGATCATTTTTCCCTTTTCTTCTTCTACGCACCAACGAAACGCAGGAAATTCTCCTAAATAAGGTAATAAATCCTAAGATTAAAAAAAAAATCAAGTCACACAACTTTCTAACAATAAGACTTAGTTAAGGACGAACGATGTGAACCTCTATTTTCCGATTTGGCAGACCTGTTTCAAACAAGCCAATTAGATGTGAACAACCCCCACCTTGAATAACATCGAATAGAATTTTCTTCATTTCTCATTTTATTAGGTAGGAATTTGTATTTCGTATTCAAGTGATGTCATATTTTTTGTCTATAGAGTTGTTTTAAAATGTTCTTATAATTTTGCCTTTTGGGCACATTGACATGATATAATGGTTAGCATGCTAGGCACTGATTAATTACGTGATTGAATTCGATCCTCACTGTGTGCTCTATACTTTCTTCTTCGTGCCACATCTAAGCTTCGCTTGGTAAATCACCATAATTCTGCAGTTTATCATTTACTAAACACAAGGCGTGATGTGGCACAAAGCCGATTTTTAACATAGGAATTTTTGTTCGAGCGCGTACAAGTTGGTAAAAATTCCCTGTAGGTCCTGCATAGACGGTGTCAGACTTGCTGTTTAACTGCTCGGACGAGACTCTGCAGCTAGGCATAGCCTCGTCTGGGTTCCTCTCTATCTGAAGGGAGAGAGGTTGACTAACAAATCTTTAACGAAACCCGAGACCTCCCCACAATGCGGGTTGTGACACAAAGCCGGTTTTAAACTTAGGTTCTCTGAACAAGTATACTCAGGCAAAAAATTCCCCTTAGACCTCGTATACACAGGGCGGGTTGCTGTCTACCTCCCCAGATGAGACTCTGCCTGTAAGTATAGCCTCGTCTTTGTCCCTCTCTGCCTGAAATCAGAGAGCTTGACCAGCAGAGTTTTAGCGAAATGTAATCGTTAACTGGTCAATATTTATTTTAAAATGTATAAATAAGCTACATGGGCAAATTCGGGATGCGGGGAGGCTGGTCTTCACATGTCTTATCGCTAACTTAGCTAGCCTCACTTACTGAACCAATCGTCTGTACATTGTTCCTTTCAGCAAAACATCTCATTCACGCAACACTGCCATACACATACACCACAATGCAATATCACATTTACTTTAAGAAATCCTACTTAATCCCTATATGTACTGTTTTTTTTTCTGGAGGGTTGGGTTGATAAAAATCTAAACAATATATAACTCCAATGTTCATGATGAAACTACTGTTAGAAGCAGGCACCATCTTCGCAACATGACAGAGATAACAATTAACTGGACGAAAAATAAAATGATTTCCATGCGCCTGTTCTACAATCATTAATACACTAGCACTCACACATTTAGATAAAATAACAATTAGAAATATCACACTAGGAAACGAAAGACATCCCACAGTTTAACCAGAGAACTACAATCTCTATCACCTAAATGGTGAGGGGAAGGATAATATACCAAAAAGAAAATAAAGGGTAAAAAAATAAAGGTACCAATGACCATCTATACCCTAGTTAAGTTAAATCCAGCAAGAAGAAAATCATCTCACAGTAGTTTAACACTAAATGGCAAATTTTTAATCCAGGCAACCAATATCCTTAATTCTATGTCACTTCCAAATGTTAACCCCTGTCAAGTGAACCAAACCTGAAAGACTCAACCATCTTTCGCCTAATTTTAATGAAGATAATTGCCGCCTTTCTGCTCTAATTTTGACTTTAAGCTGATGCTTAAAGAACAAAGAAATTTGAGAAGAGGAAAACTTTTCACCTCCATGAATCTCCTGTCGCGTCGTCCAAATCACGACTCGCATAATAGCAAGAAAACGGAAGAACAGATTCATTTTCAGCTGCGGCACAACATTGGTACAAACGGAACTGTCCCCGAGGACAAATAATATTCCGCTAGAATGCGAACCGTTTAACCTTCAATCAGTTCGCACAACGGCCGTACAATACTAAATTTGGAAAAAGGTTTGCCACAGAGAGACAACCGCCCCATCGCAGCGCACGCAATTTGGCGTATCTGCTAGTCATGTTGCACAGAGATTTTTGTCGCAATGCCAGCGAGGTGCGTGATGCCTCGTCGTTATTGAGACACTGCCACCCGGGCGTCAAGGCCACAGAGAGCTAAACTCCTCCTTCGTCAAAACGAGCTCATCCCTTAGAGTATCTCGAGCGTCCCATCCCCTACCCACCGCACTAACACTATATAATGCCTTAGGGGACATCTGTCGGTTGTGAGAGAGGCATTCCTTAAACCGTGTGATTCTTTCAAAGTGTATCGAAATAGAAGGAGCATTGAACGCGAGGATTATGGCTACCATCCTCCTCACCATTATGCACACTTATCAAAGCCGGAAATACTTTCTTAGCGTATTCCTTCCATAAGATGACGTTACTCTAATTTGATGATAGATTCGATCCAGCAACTTGAGCCGCAACGTCTGTTGAAGAATCTTAACGTCGGGCCTTCCTAGACAGCCCTCAGACGGGGGAAGGCAAAATACTGGTCGATACACCTTAGGAGCCTTGTCCCCCAAACAGAGGGGAAGCAACAAAATTAGCTCGGCGCACGGCAGTGGAATTATCGAGAGCCAGTAAAGAAGGATGGAGTAGATCTGCGAAGCACAAACTTCTGCCTTCCCATTTTAGAAACTCCTCCTTCCCTACCACGGGCGAACTGCAGCTTCGGAATTTTGTCGAAGAAATTCTGCTCCCACTTGAGGTCGCAGCCAAACAAAACGAAGAGTATCTTGAGAGGCCACTCCGTCCAAATGAAGGGTACGAGAATAGAGACTCCTTTCCCCGCACCTAACCACAACTCACAGTCTTGTCGCGGTTGATCATGGTTCCTGTCACCTCTTCATACCTGCTTATTTCCTTGTCAACTCCATCAATTTCATCAGTATAGGCTGAATAGCTGGGCGTGAGGTTTGCACCAGGGAGTGTAATTCCATGTAGGACCAGATTTGCCCTTAACTTTCGAAGGAAGGGCTCCAACGCAAGAATATACAGCAACGGCGGAAACGGGAAACCTTGACGAATCAATCTGGATAACAAGAACAGTTTTGACCTTACGCCATTTTCTTCCACCATGGTACCGTGGGACCGATACAAGAGACGAATCCAGGATCAAATGCACGGCCCGAAGCCGTCCGACTCGAGATATCGATGGTCAACTCTATCAAATGACTTGGACTGGTCTAAATTGATCAGTGCGGCTTCACTGTCGAAATGTTCTACGATCAAGTGTATCAGATAACGGTTGCCCTGAATAGACCAACCCCTAAAATCGTAAGTCTGCTCGGGGCCAATCAGACTAAGCAAGACAGCCTGTAAATGGCTGGCAATGACTTTGGTCAAAATGTTAATACTGTATTCAACATAGTTAAGGGCCGGAAATTATTAACCCCAACCTCTCCGTCTTTATTCTTGTGAAACAACTTGATCTCACCTCTGGTGAAGCGTCCGTGAATATTCCCATTCTTCATCTATTAGTTCAGCAGAGGGACAAACAGATGCGACTGACTCAAGTACACCCCCTATGGGACTCCATTGATACCCGGTGTCATGTCTCGCCTGACATACTTCCACCTCTATTATTGAACACGCGCACCCAGTCGCCTCGAGCGAATAAAATCAGACAAATAGGTGTTAATCTGCGTCGGGCTCAGCCCGAGCTTCCTGGTACAATCCTGAAAATAAGCCACACATACAGTGCTGTTCGATAAAAGTGGCTCATCTGATTTTCTTTACTAAATGTTCTCTTCTGCGATGAAACAAAAGTCGAGCTCAATTCAAAGGATAAGCGATTATAAGGTACAGGCTCCCGAGAAAGCAGTTGAGCAACATGTTCCATAAGTTTTCTATGGGGTTGAGGTCAGAAGATTGGGATAACACTCACCTGCTTCGCATCAAAGTATTCCTTCATCAATTTTGATTTGTGACAGGGAGCATTATCCTGCATAAAAAATGAGCTTGGTGGGGTCGATTTGCACCATTGCTCGACAGTACTTACTGCTAAATTCAAGAGCTTCCAAAGCTTCTTCTTCGGATTTCAGATCACTCATCCTTTGAATTTAGCTCAACTTTCGTTTCATCGGATTAGAGAACATTTAGTACAAAAAATCAGGTTTGTCACTTTTATCGAACAGCACTGTATGTCATCATTGTCGTCACAATCCGACAATGTGACAATAGCGATATATATATATATATATATATATATATATATATATATATATATATATATATATATATATACAATACTCCGAACTTCTTCAGCTCGCAATTCAGCAGCCATATTTGTTGGCTAGGAGGATATTCTCTTTAATCTAGCCCTAACTACCAGATCTTGATAAGCAAGGAGGCCAACACTGCCCTAGCTGCGGCTATTTCCTCAATGTCTCTCTTTCTACTTTAGATTATTGTGCCGTTTGCTCTGTTAATCTATCTCGGCTGATTCGCTTACTCTAACCAGAAGCAAAGTACTTAATGGCAGCCTTAAAGTCAGCCAACCAGTTATTCCGAACAACAGGTCCCGTCAATTCCCGCATCACAGTTAGTAAAAGCTTGTCCTGAAAATCATTCTCACCGAACAACGATGTATTGAAATTCTAGTAGCCAGCCATACTAATGCTAGACTTATCTAAGTTTAGACGAACCTGGTCAAGCCCATGGTCCGATTAAATTAGGGAATGATGAATTAGAGAGCCTAAGTGCACTAAATCCACTCTCCTAACTAAGATGCGGCCAATGTCGCTTGTACGCAACATCGAAGCCGATTTGCCTCTATTAGTCAAAGTCCAAAGTAACTCCCGAGGAATCAATTCCTTAACTTATCGAAAAGATCCAATCTGTCGATAAATTCCGGAAATATTTTTACGTCAGGTTTGTTAGTACCCACTATAGCCCCTGTGAGATCTATATCAAGATTGAAGACGGCATTCCAGTCACCCGCTAAAATTACCCGATGAGATGTCGTCGGAAACGGATCGATCCGCCGAAAAAAGTCGACTCCTTGGAGTCATTGGCAGCGTAAAACCCAATGAGACAAAATGCCTGATCTTTTATGGTAGCATCAACGGCACAAAGCCTGCCCTCCAGATCCGCAAAGACAAGCATACATACAGTATTCAAAGGACGGTTCACCAGCAAAGGCCCCCCGCTTTGAGCGGCCATCATAATACGCCTGAAAGAGGTCAAAACTCTTCGTCAGTATATCATCATGGTTGACACAATAGAAACGATTTTCTTGTACAGGACATTTATCCACTTCCAGACAGTGAGTGTCGCGAATGAGCTCCAACCCCAGGACATTCAGACTAGCTTAAATGAGTGACAGTGTTAGATCTAGTAGGGTTGGTCGCCTGCATTAAACATTTTCAGGATAATTGATTATGGCTCTCCACAATCTTCTGTCTCCTTGTGGCTTTTAATGTATTTTTCTTTCTGTTATTTCTTCTAAAACATGTTCCTTCATCCATTTACCCAAACTAAGTACGTTATACATTGTTTTCATTTGCCTCACTTGCCTTCAATATGTCCTGTCAATATTAGGTTTGCAAAGTAGAAACCTCAATTGTCTCATTTTGATGTTAAGTATAAGTTTCTTTTTCATTTCCATTTACTTGAAATGCGTAGGATATTGTCTCCTTTATGCTGCACTTAAATCCAGTGAAGTTTCCCTCGCCTTCTTTCCTTCTTTTCAAGAAATTCCAATTCATAACTCAAAAAATTTCTACTTTCCCTTTATGATTCTAAATATAAGCGTATATTTTTCCCCATTTCTTTAAAAGAACTTCTTCGGCACTTGAATGTTCAGTATTCTCTACATTCTTGTCCCGTTTTTTTTTTTTTTTTTTTTTTTTTTTAAAGGATTAGAGTTTTATTCATTGTTTCCAGTTTAGGATTGTGTTTCCGGTTCCTTCTAAAGTTTTCTCATTGTCTTTTATATCCATTAGCCAATTGAATCTTAGTGGTATTATCGACATGTTTTAGGTGAATTGATAAAAAAATATCTTTTTCGTTTGTGAGAAAACTCTCCAGTCTTCGCGGCTCTATATGAGGATTGATATTACATAGCAATTCAAAACCCTCTCTCTTTTTCCGCCATGAAAATTTCCTGTTACTTAATATTTGCTTAACATTTAGACAGTATCTTATGTTACTGGAATGCACCTTCAGATTTCCGTGTCACGTTTAAAACACTTATCAGATAAATGTCTGCAATTGCTTGATTTACTACAGAAAACCGATAATGTTGATCTACAAAACATGTTTCTTGTTAAGGAGACCAAACGTTTGGGTTTATGAACGAGTTACTTTACATTATTTTCAACTGAGGAAAAAAAACCTGTTCACTACGGTTATTTTATGAGGCAGCCAATCGACTGGCCGTTAGATAAGATAAAATAAGATAATTGGCTCTCATAAAATAATATAAGATAATTTGATCTAAGTTAATGGAAATTCTTATTACAAAACTGCTACTGCTGTAAACTGAACATATCTAGCAATATCAAATAATAATAATAATAATAATAATAATAATAATAATAATAATACCGTAAATTCCGCCGTACAAGTCGAGTTCCTAAGACTAAAAAGATATTTCCGAAACTAGGGATCGACTTATATGGCGGGTATAAAATGCAATCCATTACCACCGATTTGTAAACAAGTGGTGCAGTATTCCTAACAATTACCGTACGCCAATTACCATATCTTCAGTAGGCTACCACAAATATATCCATCTAAATCTTGTATTTGTTAAACATACTTTGAATGTTAACTTATAAATGAATATAAAACAGTAACAAAAATTCAATAATTTCTCTATATTTTTGAGACGAGGTTATTATGTACACTATTTACATTGCTCAGTGTATCATCCTCATTTTTGTTGGCACATTTATCACAACGTTTCAGCCGTTGTACGCTCCAGCCTTCTTCAGTTGGTTGGAATGTCGAACTGAACGCTTTATCTCGCTCGGTGGGGTAGACAGTTCTAGTTCCACATGCTTTGGGTTCTGTCACTTGATCTAACTAACGCCTTTATCCACAGAGCCCTGTATCCTTGAGGATTAATACCTGGTTAAGGCGGTGGAGAACGTGGAGAGGGGAATTAACAGTTGTGATAAATGTGCCAACAAATATGAGAATGATAGTCCGAACAATGTAAATAAATTCAATAATATATTAACTGACGAATATTAAATGTTTGCTAAGTTATACACTATACGTTATCTACCGATGTGTCGTGTAGATTGTAGGTTATAGAACGCATATAGAAATCTATTGCGGTTAGTGCTTACGGTAATAATAATAAGGGTGCTATGAACAAATATAAATATATTATAATTTTTGTGGCGTTTCATGGCTGACTATTTTTTTTTCTTTTGCATGTAACACTTTCGGAGCAGCGAACTAAATTTTTTTTTTTAATAATGGCTGGAGTTAGACAATAAATTCACTTTGCTGAGTATCACGGGGACCTCGGGACTGAACGCTTTGAAAATATAATCTGAACCGCAGTAATCTCTATTCTATTTGACAGCAGTGATTGGAAATATTTTCAAGGAATTGTATAGAAAAACAATATTTTTCCAAAATCGCCTTCGTCAGTTTTTCTAAATAGTTTTGATTGCTTGAAAGCATATACTAGAAATTCACACACACACACACACAGACACACACACACATACGCACGCGCACACACACACACACACGCACACACACACACACACACATATATATATATATATATATATATATATATATATATATATATATATATGTACGTATGTATGTATGTATTAGGTAGCATTAGATTTATTGCTCGGATACAAGTCGATTTCATTACGAGACATTCCATTGATACATAATAGACTAGGTTATATACCACACCATATGTTCAGTTTCATTTCCAGATGTTATTTCTTCAAGACTAGCGCATCACTGCTGAGAATAGGAATCAACAGCTCTTAGCAGAGGATCGAATTGTCTCGAGGATACAAATTGTATCTCAATTAGCGGTTTGAATTTCGCGTCACGCATACGAATTATGTAGGGAATTACGCATAAATCTCTAAGAATGTTCGTGTATTCAAGTCGGGAATGTACATTACTGTTAGTCAATAGAATTGAATGCTCTTTCCTTAAAAGACGTATTTATTATCGCAGTTAGTAAACCTAATATGATTTAGACTATGCAATTGTAGAGATATATCCAGTATACATGTTACCTAAACTTTTTCGGCCTATGTTAACTAATATGCTTTCTTGAGATATTCTTCGGGCATATCTTTTTTTTTTGATTTTTCTTTCTTTCTTTTTCTTTTTTTATAATCTTAAATGTAACAGATTAGACAACAGTTCATCGTTGTTCGTAGCAGTGTATATGTTTAGATTAACATTTCATATAGACTCCCGAGAAGTTTCATTCGGAACTTCGAAGAGACAGAACGGTTCCTATATTTTACTTTCTTTCACAAATGCATTTTAGTCACTTATTCAATATGTCGTCTGCCCAGTAATGAAAAAATTACCATAAATCAGTCACACTGTCTAAAAACACACATCTTATAAAATCGGGTGAATGAAATTTATCTTAAGTTAAGATTTGGGGCACATAAGTATTATGTAGATATTTAGACATAAAAAAGAATTAATATAGGGTACTAGTCGTATAGTAAATAATATACAGCTCCCCGTTAAAAGACTAATAACAGTGATATAAATTCATACACGCATGATTCCAAAGTGTCTGCCGCATGGGCCCTTGATGAACATAATGTTAGTTTTACACGGATTCTTGTTTCGTTTTCATTGTTAGTTTGCGATAATACGATACAATGTTTACGTCATTGCGAATTGATTATTAATTTCAACAGTTTTAATGTCGGCTAAAAGTGGACTATTTCGAAGTTTTTCTTTATGTAATATAACTTTACATTCTGGAGTCACACATCTGCTAATCGAAAGAGAATTCAAAGCAAGTGAATTCTCTAGAAGAACGGATGTCTTCCTGACGAAATGCGAAATTATCAAAGCAGAGGCAATTCAACATTACCAGCGGCAGTCATGGAATTTTACTTTTCTGTTGGGGAATTCTGAGAGTAAAAACGCATGAGTTCAGGATTTAAAAAAAAAATGTCTGTCAGAGGGAGAGAAAGTGAGAGAAAGAATAATGGAAATAAAGTAAAAAAAGAAAAGAAGAGTTAACATGCTAACACAGACATATTCTATTTAGGCGTCCATTTTTTGTCTATAAGCCTATCAATATACACACAGATTCACATACCTATATTGTATATATCAATATATATATATATATATATATATATATATATATATATATTGATATATACACACATATATATTTGTTTGAATAAAAACACAAATTCCTATAATAATACATATATATATATATATATATATATATATATATATATATATATATATATATATATTACCCGCCATCCCATATCTGTGGCAAGACATATAAGTACCAATCTAATTATACACATCCACACTCACATATACATAAAAAAAGCTGCATGCCTCTCTTTCCATATAAAAACATATACATGTACATATTAAAAGACGTATCAGTGTTCAAGTACAATACCATAGTTATACACATACTGTCATGTGTTCGCGTTCATGCGTTCATAGCAACATTTCCAAACGCAAAAAGAACAAAGGTCATTCGATATTATTCTTCCTATATAGTTATTTCTCAATGTATCTTCTTAGGTTTGGGTTGTTCTTACGTCGGCATTTAAAAATTAGTTCATTGTTTCTATTTAGTAATAAATCTGGATCTTTGTGTTTGATCCTGAGGATTTTTTCTTTTATGCAGTCGCATCTGTCTCTGAAATTTTTTGGAGTTCTGACTCTCGAGATTATTTTCCACTTTATCTGTAGGGTTAAGCCACCCTCCAACAAATCCCAATAATGCTTTTACAGTGCCATTTGGTTCCTTTTACATTTATTTTTGAAGGACTGGCGATGGTTATACAGTCAGTGTTTCCAATTTCCCGCTGATATCACTATGTATATCCTTTTCTCCTCAACATACTCTTTGGGGAATATTGTTGCCTCATATATTGCATTTTCCGCCATGCATGCTCCTTCAACTGGGCACTGATCCTGTCCTGCCATTGCATGTTGATGTTTTCATTTGGGTTGTATTATGATTTTGTATTGGATTCTCATGAAGTTTTTACTATTGTGTGAGCTAATAATCCTCTCCATATTGTTCATGCAAGAATAGCTAATCTTTAAATTCATCTTGTTGACAATCTTTTTTAAAAGTTTATTTTTACTAAAGTGCTTTTCTATCAGTTTTATGAAGTATTTACCTATATTAATATTAGAAAGTTTATAAAAAGGTGGGTTGAACCATATAATTTTCCTTTTCCTATTTTTAGATTTAGTGGGTTTTTTATTAACTGACTTATCTATATAGTTTAGTGTCTGTTTAAATTTACTTTTTAATAGGGCTTTATTATATTCCGATTTATTTTGGTTAAAAATGGTTTTACTAGAGGAGAGTTTATTTATTCTTGCATTTACTGTTTTTGAATTTTTTTTAATTATTGATTTCGGATGATTAGAGTAGATACATATATATATGGGGGATTGGTTTTCCTTTTGGAAGGGTTTATAAATGTTATTGTTCAGATTAAATGTAACGTCTAGGAAGTTTACTATTTTTAGGTCGGAAGAAATCTCGATTTTAAACCCTAGAAATTTGAAAGACTTAATTATTTTCTTTTGTAGTTGGGATGTTAACGGACCATTGGTATCAGGTACATCAACCAATCCGTCATCTCTGTATAGTCCTATATTTTGAGGGTCAAGGAATCTACTT
>OZ010581.1:51027202-51077202 GCA_963932145.1 Acanthosepion lycidas | reverse complement strand
CACTGTATAAGACACCGTGGGTGTTGAAACAAAATGGCTATTTTTGTAGTGATTTTATAACATATTTATGTTATAATTTTTTAAAAAATAAATAATTATATCTGCTCTACTTTGTATTGAGCACTCTTTTAAGAATAGTAATTGTTGGTTATTTGAATTCATTCTATATACACCAATCATATACTTGGGTATATATATATATATATATATATATATATATATATATATATATATATATATATATATATATATATATATGATCCTACATTTATGGAACTCATTTTCCATATAAAGGATATTTATATATATATATATATATATATATATATATATGTGTGTGTGTGTGTGTGTGTGTATGTGCGTGTATGTGTATGTGTATGTGTGTGTGTGTGTGTGTGTGACGCTTCTTTAGTGAATAAGCCAATTCTTCAACGTTAAGCTGAGCTGCCATGGAACCGCAGATGACTTAGCAATCCAGACTCGCTTTTGCATACCTTTTTACATATGTGACACACGAAAGCCTTTTGGAATGCCCTGAAATTTATTCTCTCTTCGTTCACTGTCGTGTGCGCCTTCAGCCCGTAGAGAGACTTTCAAATGTAAGCATAAAGCTGACGTATGTACCCTGCAAGCCTGTCAGGAAGGACATTCATGTAGTAGGCATTAGACAGCCGATTTTCATGCGATCCTACGTGACTAGCAAATTCGGCACGAAGTAGAACAAGCTTCCCGCAGATGCTACATACAAGTTAAGACTGAATAACTTCTCGGATCGAGGCGACATCACGTTTCCCAAGAGCTCTTTTCTTCTTCGAATACACAACACTTTTGAACTCAATGCGATTTGTAAAATCTAAAACTACCTTTCTCTAACCATGATTATCCTATCTCTTTAAACACACGCACACGTACATACATACATACACAGACGCATACACACACACACACACACACACATATATATATATATATATATGTGTGTGTGTGTGTGTGTGTGTGTGTGTGTGTGTGTATAGGGAGAAAATGAAGAAAATATAATCTTCAAGTTCCAATAATTTTATTATTTAGTGTAAAATAATTTTTGTTTTCTTTTTACATGAAAGAAATTCCTCGTCCAGCTGATTCTTAGAATTGTGATTAGGGAAATAAACTCAAGTAAGGTTCATAAGGAAATATTTTATTTTATTACAACCCAAAAGAAAAATGATTTGCGTTAATAAAAATACAGTATCGAAATAGGTTGAAGGATAGATTTTAAAAGATTATAAGTTTTGTTGCTTAGTAAATATATTGCCCAAGTTTTAATATTGATTTTAATGGGAGAAATAATGTAAATTATTTCTCTATATGGGGGGTTTCATTTTGTGAGCAGACGACATAGAAATGTTTGTATTCTTTTTCTAATCATTTGAACATCGTGTGAAACAACTTCCCAGATTGGTCAATAAATACTAATATCGATGTTGGAATTTGACACTCGTTTGATCCTATTTTTGCACTATTTAATCTATTGATGTTGGTACATTTTTTTTAACTGGGTTCTACAAAGACACACTCACAAACACGCACACACTGTCTGGCTGGACATCCGATTGCCTCAAGCCGGGATCGAGCCCCGACTGATTTGGTATCCTTCGGAGGTTTTACCCATTGGTGCACATCAGAGATGAAGGTGAATTTAGGCGTATTTATTTTAGACAAACACGCCAGCCAGAGACCGGAGAACTCGATTTGTCTTAGCGAAGTGTATTGCATCAGCAGCAGTAATAGTCACGGTTTGCATGTTCACATTTATCCCCAAAAGCTCAACCGACATAATTTTTTAGGAGCATGTATATATATATATATCATCAGTGTGGCTAGACATTTTGTTGCCTACTAGCAGAGTTACCCGCCACTGCACGGAGGTACGTGGATGTAATTTTATACCCACGCCCCGTGTCTAGAAATATCTGCCCGCGTACCCTTCTTGCATGCATAATCTGTTGGTATACTAAATTACTCCCCAACATTATCTATTTTACGACATGTCTTCTCAAGTGTTTAATTGCTATTAATAAATTAATTCCATCGATAAAATCTTCTTGTATGGTCGTTTCTCGTGGTTAAATTGTTTCAATGTTTTAGATATTCAGTAAATTTTCTATGGCCGTAATAATATTCAAATGGCATGGTACTTTTCACATCAGTAATAAAGCGTCAGAGCTTGATTCAACGTCAAGTGCAATAGCATGTACACCCCTCCGGTTCTTCGCACTTTTACTGTAAATCTGGGAGTAATAAAAAGTTCTTCCGGAAGATTTTACATTTATCGCTTCAATAATCGTTCTGAAAGAATCTTTGCATCATGAAGAAAGTATTGGCTAAGTGGCAAAATTCGATATTGGACCTAGTCTGTTGCAGATTTCGTCCATTTAACTGAAATAACATAAACCAAACATTCATGCAATACAATTTGTGTGTCATATGTAATTTTCATGACTAATTTGGAAAGCAGGATGTTATGGCCCCAAAACTTCTTGAATCATTTTTCGTTGTTTTTCATTATATGCAGGGAAGCGAGTAGAAGTAAAATCAAGTTATCTTCTTTCTTGCATGAGGGCAAAGTTTTTGCGACATGCTTAAAGAAAATTGGATAAAAATGAGGAAGTTATTTTAGTTTTTATTTTAAGTAGTGGGTCCGTTTAAACTGAAAGACGGGGTTAAAAATAATTCAAAAAGTTACTGTGATTTTCTAGAGCAATATTTCTTTGAATGTCTTGAGCGTAGCTAAGCAGAGATCTTTGATTTTTATGCAAGACAACCCACCAAGACATGCATCAAAGTTTACTAAATCCTGGTTGAAAGAAAAGGGATTTGATGAAGATTCACTTATAGACTGGCCTTCAAATAGCTGCGACTTGAATCCGATTGAGAACCTGTGGAGCTTCCCCAAGAGAGATATTTATTATAATGGAAGGCAATTCAACAGAAAGTGTGACCTTTGGGAGGCAGTTATAGTTGCTGCAAACAACTTACCAGACGTTAAAATTGCAAATCTAACATCAGATGTTGAAAATAAGCCGCTAAGAGTTATTGAAAAGGAAGGAGCATTTGTGTAATAAATTTTAGGAGTTTTTTATTATTTTTTGTTAATATATCTTTTATTTTTAAAATAAAATGTTTTTTATGTTTTTCCTTTAAGAAATTGACGAATTTGTTCAAAAATCTTTTCATATTATTTTTTACATTACTTTTACAAGGTATAATAATGTAAAAGTTTCAAAATAAATAGCTGCAAAAAAACTGCTGACAGTCAAATTAGTCTGTTTTGTTAACTTAGTAAAATTTTTTCCAAACAAAAACAAAAGTTTTTTCTATCACTCTATATCTAAGTTAATAATATTGAGTAGAATCTAAACAACATCATAATAGGACTTTTAACATTAAAGATGCAACTCTTTATACCAATTTATAACTTGCATATAATATCCAGACGCAGTTTATATATACTATTTCTTCATTATCTGGTGATTTTATCTTGGCTTGGTATATTACGTTGTTTTGTAACCAGTTAGCGTTTAAGGGACATTCGTTCTTTATTCTGGAGTTGCACGTGGGTTAAATTTGTTCGTGTGGTTTGTTGATAATTTTCCTATTGACTTTTTTATTATTTGTGCCATGTTCTCGGTGTAACTGTAGCTGATTTTTATTGTGTTTTTGTTAAATATTTTGTGGAGGGTGCTTGATTCCGGGAAGTGTTTGTGTAAGAATTTTAAGAATATTTTTCTTACATTTGTTTTTACGTTTTTGCTGTACGGTGGATTGAATCATATGATATTTTTTTCTTGTTGGCCTTTTTTGTGTTCTGTGGTGATTATGTGAGTGTTGTTGGGAATTCGCTATTTTTAGGGCTGTTTCGTAGTCATTGGAGGTATTGTCGCAAAGCCTGCAGTTAATCGATTTTGGTATCTGTTTGATTATAGAAGGCGGGTGTTTTGAAGATGTGTGTTTATATATATATATATATATATATATATATATATATATATATATATATATTTGTGTGTTTGTTTATATATATGTGTGTTTATATATATATATATATATATATGTATGTTTATATATGTGTGTTTATATATATATATATATATATATATATGTATGTTTATATATATGTGTGTTTATATATATATATATATATATATATATATATATATATATATATACATATATCTTTTAAAATCCTTCTGATACAGAGAAAATATAATCATTACCTAACAGTCACTACCTTTTTAGATGTAATCATTACTTCATCTTTAGCATTTATTTTCAAGAAAATGCTAATTGTATTAGGTTGGTGCAAAAATAATGACGTAATAATGTTGTTTTTGACGTTAAAGTATACGTCAAAAAACGACATTATTACGTCATTATTTTTGCACCACCCTAATACTATCGTTTGTTTGTATGGATAACACGTCGCTAAATTTAGGATTTCGTTTTTAATGATATTTGATCATTTTTCTTTCATAAATATAATTACATGTTATCGAAAAATTGTCCCCTATTTCACTATTTTCTTCAGCTCCCTCTATTTTTGATTTGACAAGAAAAAGTCTCAAAAAATTTTAAAAGATAGACGATTAGTTTACTATATTTCCACACTAAATAATATATTTATTCACATACTAAAATATGGTTTCTCTTTCTTGAAGATAATCTTCGAACTCGCTGATAAACTAATGGTTTTATTTTCCTTTGCTTACAGAATGATTTCACAGCTTATTTCTTCATGCATGGTGCCAAGGTAAATAGAGAACACTTTAGAAAATTAAGATTCCAGTAGTTTACTTCCGATTAGAATGAAAAACTGTTACAATTTATATTCTGCAACGTTGTATGATAAAATGAATAAAACTATAATGCTTAAAATTACACGGATGATTTTCGAATTCACAGGATTGTACAAACTTGTTAATAAAATATGAACAGAAAAACGATTAAAACAGTTATGTAATTGATTCTATGAAAGCGTGCCAAATCATATAATATAGGTTCATATTAGAAAACAATAAGGGACATTTATTCTGCGCTAAGAGAATTATGAAAAATTTTAAAAGAGAACAAATATCTATAGTAACATATTCATGGCCCTTCCTAAAATTCTAGAATTTTCTAATTTATATCAGACAACATGGAGTGCAATGATTCTGCTTAAATTGTTCTTCGAGGTGATAATGACACATTTGTAGTTGAAGAAATTACTGCAAAGGAGGAATTGTCACCATTGAAGATTTTGTCAAAACAGGTATCAAGGGAATTGAAGGTGGCAAGTTATAGTAAAGAGAAATTGATTTTAAAAACCAGAAGTTGTAGTGGAAAAGAAAATAACACAAATGAATACAAAATATAAAACAACCGCATAGATATTTCGAGAGAAAATAAAATTACTTTCAAGTTAAGGAAAAAGCACGAGGATTGCACCTTTGAAGAGAGAAATGGAATCTCTGTTAATAGCTCCGCATAACAAATATATTAGATTCTACAGCATTAATATTAAGATAGAAAAAATAGAACAGAATGACGAGAAAATCCTCTGGGTCTTCGAGATTCAATCATATGACAAAAGGAGTCACATATTACCAAACAGGAGATATTCCTTTTTTTTATCACGACGAGTCCAGTGTTTATTCACTGTTTACGCTTAAAGGTCGATTTGTTATATTCAACGAAAATAATCGTGAAATTGTTCAAACGGAAGAGGATTGGAAGCCACAGTCTTACCAACAATATGCAGATGACATAATTTTGATAGCATTGCACCAAAATATACTATAATAAATCCTAAAGAAGATAGTGAAGTGAAGCGAGAAAACAGAACAAAATAGAAATTGCAAGAATACATGGAAGAAAACTCCGACATGCAGCGATACTGAAATCCAAAGACGAATTTGCATGGTGATAGATGCCTTCCAAAACCCCAAAATTTATTAATAAACAAGAAAATTTCGCTTCGAAATAAAAGAAAGGAGTAATGAACTGTCTTGAGATATCAGTCGTCCTATATAGCTGAGAGTACTGTGTAGTGATCATATGAGCAAAGTTTTAGAAAAAATGTAAAAGAAAAAGGAAGTTTATACTTAACATCCGGAAGAGATATTTGAAATAATATATAATAAGGAAAGACGGATTGTGAAATGTGATACTCAGAGGACAAACTGAAAGAATGATGGGCAGAGGAAAACAATGCATGTGCTACCTAGTGAGCTTGAGTAAATGAATGGGGAAACAAAGTTTAACAAAAACACAATATTTATTAAGTGCTACGAATGACAGAGAATTGTTGAGCGTCATGATCACCAAGGTCCTGAAAGGATAGGCATATAGAAGAAGAAAAAGAAAGAAGAAAGAAGAAGAAAGAAGAAGAAGAAATAAAGAAAGAAGAGGAAGAAGAAAGAAGAGGAAGAAGAAGAAATCTCAAAGCATACTATTATGATTATTGCGTTCATTATTGTCAGCTAAAATGGAACAGTTTAAAAGCGTCTTGCAAAACGACTGGGGGAGTCCGTTAAAATATTGAAACAAAATCATAACTAGATTACGAATAAGAATTAATTTATTCAGGGGACCGAAACACTCTGGTAGCGAAATTTTTAGAGAAATCTTTTCTCTTCTCTATGTGTCGAATCCCTTCAGAGGGTAAGCGATCATGGCTCTCCACAATTTTCTGTGCTTTGTAACCCTTAATAATTTTTGTCGTTTTATTATTTATCCTATAACTTATTCTGATATCAGTTTACTCAAAATAACTAAGATGTTTTCCTCTGTCCCTATTGCCTTCAATCGGCCATGAGAGTATCAGATTCCCAAAGCCCTCTCTCCTCATTATGGGACCTAGATATTTCAACGCTCTCTTCCAAATCTTAAGCATAAATTTCCCTTTTGTTTTTATTTTCTCAAAAACTTCGTCGTTGCACACATGTTTGTCCATGGTATCTTCAGTTTCCTTCTGTATAACCATATTTTTGTTGATTCAGGTCTCTTCATTGTCTCTGAGGAGATTGTCCAGCAGGACTGATATCAAGAATCAGTTCAGTATATATTTCTTTGTTTCCAACGAAAGCATTCTGTTTCTTAAAATCTCTACCTAGCTTTGGACTGCATCTTTAGCAATCACACTACACCTTAGGATTTCAGTGTCGCCTATTCAGTAAAACGCTTTGCTGTTTTTTTTTTTTTTCTTTTTCATGCGAATTTGCTCGGGATATTTCCGACCATCTCCATTCTTTACAGATACCAACTAAGACATTTACAGCCAAGACACTCTTTGCTATGTCAACATGTCTAAATCGCCCTTATTCCCTAAGTATGCGTTTGTTAAGAAAGGGAAAGAAACGCCCTACTCAAAGCTTCTTTCCAACAAATCTGCTCGGGAGAGACTTCAAGGAAGATAATTCGCAAAAGACTACTAACCAAACGTTTTCAAATTTAGAGAATACTACTATATATCTCCCATACCCTTTTACTATTCACTTTCTATTTCCTCTTATTTAGTTGATATTACACATATCATTCACTAAACCTCTATTTTGAGTGACGCTTACGGCTTATATTGAAGAAAATAGAGTATGGCAACAGCAGCAATACTGTTAAAATTATAATGATAATTTTTAATACTCTGTAATATATAAAACTAAATATTCATGATATATACATATCTGTGTTTAGCTGTAATTTCAGCCTGTCTGTTAACACGAGGCTCCTTCAGGGTAAATTAACTATCACGTGTTCTTAAGCTACTGATGATATAAGTGGCAACACGTTGAATATATCCTCACTAATCTTAAGTCTTAAATTCTAAGCTAGGACAACATTTTTCGCTTTATCATTTTTCTGAGTTTGTGCGAAGCTGCTATTGCTTCATTTTGAAAAGCGTTTTCTTTTTTTGTGTATTTTTAAATATGTTTTGTTTGTTAATTTCCCCTTTTGAGATTTTTTTTTTCTAGCTTTCACGGTTTATTTCCTAAATAAAAGGATAACATCAGTGTGAAGCGTAGATGTTTTTCATTGAGACCAGTGGTTAATTACAGTGAAAACGTGACATTTTCATCCTGCAGAGAGATATAACATCCGGCAATTGACTGTGGATATCAGCATTCGTGCACCAAGGTCATTACTTCTACAGGCGGCATTCCGTATTCCGTATTCCGTAACTCAATACTCTGTCGTATCTATCTATCTATCTATCTATCTATTAACGGATTTTAATCTGTTTTTATTCTATCTATCTATCTATCTCAGTATGTTCATATGCATCTATCTATCTATCTATCTATCTATCTATCTATTTATTTACTAACGGATCTTAATCTGTTTTTATTCTATCTATCTATCTCAGTATGTTCATATGCATCTATCTATCTATCTATCTATCTATCTATCTATCTATATATCTATCTATTTACTAACGGATCTTAATCTGTTTTTATTCTATCTATCTATCTATCTCAGTATGCATATGCATATATCTATCTATCTATTTACTAACTGTTGTGGTAGGATACACCTAATTTGCATAGTGGAGTACCGACCATATAAATATGGTTGGTACCAGGGAGGAATCAAGAGATTCAACCAGAGACTCGGCTCGACTGCGACTCAGGCAACACATTCTCCAGGAACGGTATTCCCAGGAATATACAAAAGACTATATGTAAATATTGTGTACACTTTCTTGTTTCAATACATTTTGTTCTAAATACATTTTGTGTTGCCTTATTATTCCATGCATTAGTCAAATTTCAACACTAACGGATCTTAATCTGTTTTTATTCTATCTATCTATCTATCTATCTATCTATCTATCTATCTATCTATCTGTTAACGGATCTTAATCTGTTTTTATTCTTTCTTTCTTTCTATCTATCTATACATCTATCTATCGCACTATGTTCATATGTATCTATCTGATGTGGGTTGCCAAAGTTGGACCCACATCAGATATATTAACAACAGGTTACAGAGATAGTGTAAGCAGAGCTTACTATAAGTTAGTGCCCAATACTGGTAGTCGTACGAGACTCTCACTGTCTCTCTGTGTCACTCTCTATTACTCTCTGTCACTCTCTCTTGAGTGCTATGTCGCCTACTTAATATAGGCCTGGAAGAGTCTATTGTGTAGGTAGTTTCCGGTCTCACAATACCCCCCTTCCAAAGAGTTTTCTTTTTGAAAAGAAGAGAAAAAATAAAACTTAATACTTTTTCCTCTTGGGATTTACGTCGAGCGGATGAGTAAATTTCCTTTTCCTTCCTGAGTGGCGCACTTCAGGAGAGACTTGGCGCATGTCGAGATCGAAATGATCGAAAATTACGTCGATCTGCTCCTCACAGGTATTTTGTAGTGATTACATCAAACGGCATTTTCTGATGGTTCCAATGGCGTTTGTAAATGTTTCTCGGTCCTTGGACCATATATGCCAGTTCGCCAATTCTCTGCTTTATGCTGCCCACTTCCCAGAATGTCATATTGTTCTTGTACGCCTTGAAAAAGACCCTATCGCCAGCAGTGAAATATTTCCTATGAGGCGATACGGTTTTTGCGAACTTTGCTTGCCGTGGAATAAGTTTGTCGAAGACAGACTTGGTTTTTCTTGCGAACATTGTTTCTGCAGGCGAGCTTCCCATAGGCGTATTCGGATTAGGGGTTATCCGATACACCTGCAGAAATTGTTGCAATGGTCTATCTGTCGGTGTGCCTAGTGCCTTTCTTAAAGCTTTTTTTAAAGTGTCCACGAACCTTTCGGTCTGGCCATTTGACCTAGGGTGGTACTGATGCATTGTAACGTGGTCCACCTGATATGACTTGCAGAAGTCTCTAAATTCACTTGATGTGAATTGAGTGCCATTATCAGTAACTATACAATCTACGACGCCAAAACGCGCGAATAGCTCGTATAGTAATCCGATCGTGCAGTTTGTGGTTGGTCTTTTACATTGTAGGACCTCAGGTCATTTTGAGTGGCTATCCACAACAATGAGATAGTACATGTTGTCCATAGGCCCTGCAAAATCCACATGAATTCTGGATGATCTGTTTTGGGCCATGGTTTGCACGTCGTGTTTGGAGCTTTTGCTGCAAGGGCGTATCCTTTGCATGATTCTATCATGTCTGCTATGCCCTTGTCCATGTTTGGCCAATAAAAGTAGCAGCGCATGAGGCTTTTCGTACGGTTCTTCCCCCGATGTCCCATGTGAAAATCCCTGAGGATTTTTCTTTGTAGGCTGTTTAGAATCACTACGCGGTCATTATACAGTAGGACATCATCGCAGAGGGAGAAAACTTAAGGCACTTTGGGGTCTTTGTTTCGAATTTTGCTTTTTATGGATTGAATTAATTCATCCTCTCGAGACAGCCTTTTTATGTCGGCCAAAGTAAATGGGAGCTCTCTTGTACTCGCGATCATGTTTTTGATTTCACAATTTGTCCTTAGAGTAGCAATGACGGAGTCTTCAAAGAATTCTGTATTTTTTTGAATGAGTCGAGATAAACTGTCTGCATGGCAAATATTTTTGGTTGTTAGGAACTCTATCTTGAAATTATAGTTTAGGAGAATCGTTCCCCAACGAAGTAGTCTATTTGCAGTATAGACTGGCAGACCTTTTTTAGACCCAAAAATTGTAATCAGATGTTTATGATCTGTCTGCAGTATGAACCGTCTGCAGTATGAACCGTCTGCCATGTAGATATCTGTGAAACTTTGTCACAGCGAATATTAACCCTAGAGCCTCTTTCTCTATTTGGGAATATTGTTTCTCAGCTGGAAGTAGAGATCTTGATGCGTGAGTCACAGCTTTTCGCGAACCATCTGGCAATTTATGTAATATGCAAGCGCCTATGCCGTACGAGCTTGCATCACTTGTGACTATGATGTCAAGACTAGGGTCGTAATGCGTGATGGAGAGGTCTGAAGTAAGAGTTTTCTTGATCTTCTCGAATGCGTCTTGGCATTCCGGGGTCCATGACCATGGTTTGTCCTTTTTTTTAAAAGTTGGTTTAGAGGCCCTCTCAAATTTTGCATGTTCTTAATGAACCCTTGGTAAAAGTTAGCTAGGCCGAGGAAGCTTTGTAACGCTTGAACGTTATCTGGGGCCGGCATGTTTCTGATCGCGTTGGCTCTTTCTGGATCCGGCCGACGACTATCTTTATTTATAATATGACCTAAGTATTTAATCTCTGGTAAGAAAAAGTCACACTTTGCCTCCTTAACCATAAATCCGTATTCTTGTATCTTTTCGAATACGTTTATTATATGGTTCCGGTGCTCTGCGGTAGTTTTACTAGTAACTAGTATAGCATCCAAATAGGCTGTTGCGTAGTCAAGGTCGCCCAACATGGCGTCCATAACCTGCTGCAAAATTGCCGGCGCAACCTTTCCTCCAAAAGCCAGCCTGTTGTATTTATACAACCCTCTATGGGTGTTTATGCAGAGCAATTTCGAACTTTCTTCTTCCACCTCTATCTGAAGGTATGCGTCCGAGTGGTCGATTTTAGAAAAAAAAAATTCCACCATTGAGTTTATTGAAAATTTCTTCAGGGCTTGGGAAAGGATAGTGGTGATCTTGCAAGGCATCGTTTAACCCTGTGGAAAAATCTGCGTATACTCGTATTTAATTGGACTTCTTTTTTACGTAGACCGTAGGTGCTGCCCACTCGCTGAAATCTGTTTTTGACAGAATACCTGCTTGTTCGAGTCTATCTAACTGTTTATTGATTTGTTCTAGAGCAGCGAAAGGGACATTCCGTTTCTTTTTGAATACCGGTTGTGCACCGTCCTTCGCCTTGAACTTAGCTTTCATTTTAGTACATTTCACAAGGCCGCCAGAAAAAACTGGGGAAATTGTTGTTTGAGTTTCTTTTTTAGATTTACCAAATTGGACGTTGCACTTTGTATTTTGCGACAAAATGTACTCATTGGGCAATCCCAAAGATTGAATTTTTCTATCCAATCAGTTCCAAATAAGTTCTGAAGATTTTAATACGTAGGCTTTGAGCTTTTTGGTAACTCCATTTAGTGTTACTGTAAGTATTACCTCGTCTAAAATGTTAATATTTTCGCCAGTTACGTATTTTTCTGTTTTATCCGTTTTTAATAAGGTCGGCTTGATCAATTTTCGCCAAGTACGCCAGTTAATGGTTGAAATAACAGAACCCGTGTCAAGCTGGAATTTAATGGACATATTGAAAATATCCACAGTTACATATTTTCTTAAATTCCTATCGACAATATTGTCAGATTGAGCTTGCCTAATTTTATTGTTGGCGTACCAGCACGAAGTCAAAGTATGCGCACTTTTATTGCAATTTTTGCAATATTTTTTGTTCTTAACAGGACAGAACTTCATCCAATGCCATTTACCACAATGGTAACATTGTCCGGGCGGTTTCTTTAACCTATTTGGGTTTTGGTTACTGCAGAATTTAGGACATGAGATTTGCCTTTTGTCTATTTGAGGGAAATAGGAGGTAGGCTTCTGATTTTATTAATCTGAGTCACACCTGATTCCTCGATAGTGTTTGAGTCACGCTTTACAGATAGTACTCTTTGACAGTCCTCTGCCAGTTTTTGGAGAGTCAATCCTTGTTCGTTCTCAAGCTTGGTCAGTACCCGTCGTCTGACTTCGGCGTCTTCTGTAGATACTAGACCTTGTGCGAAAATTAAGCACTTAAAATCATTGGCGGTCAGATCGGCTAGTTTAAAATCATTACATAGCTTGTTCACCGATGCTGCAAACGTTAGAAAATCTTGCTGGTTGTCTTTGACTGTGTTCAGGCATTTCCAACTACTGTGGGAACGCGTGGATTTTTCGAGTACTGTCGCTATTGATATGGTGAGAACGAAATTCTCGAATCTTTTCTGTCGCTACTGTTGTGGGACTGGCAAAGCTTGGCGGTTTTTCGACGTAAATGCGTTTCTAGAATTCTTCGTCGACCCAGATGTTGGATTGGTAGGGTATTTAGGTTTCGCCGTGAGTGCATTTCTAGAATCCTCGTCGCCACTGATGTGGGTGCCAAAGTGGGGACCACAGAAGTAAAACACGGAACAAGGATTAGATGTAAGAAAGATATATTAACAACAGGTTACAGAGATAGTGTAAGCAGAGCTTACTATAAGTTAGTGTCCAACACTGGTAGTCGTATGATCTATCTATCTATCTATCTATCTATCTATCTATCTATCTATCTATCTATCTATCTATCTATCTATTAACGGATCTTAATCTGTTTTTATTCTATCTATCTATCTATCTATCTATCTATCTATCTATCTATCTATTAACGGATCTTAATCTGTTTTTATTCTGTCTATCTATCTATCTCTCTGTCTGTCTATCTATCTATCTATTATTTCCAATAATTGGGGAAAGAAAAGGCGGTTGTCCTATCATGCATTATTCTCGTCTGACCTGCCGGTGAATACTTTGTCTTGATCGATTAAAAACAACAACAGAAAAATAAAAAAATAAAAAAAACACATGTCAGTATGGAGTGGATTTTCGTCACAGATTGAAATATCACTCAACCAGGCCGATGCTTCGTCAAACGTATGAAGAGTGTTTAAACATCTACGTAGAAAAGAGGAAAGCTACCAAATTTGCAACGGCACCTAGGAAATCCTTTCTTGAAAGGTAATTCGCATTAAAAATGGTCGATTTGAGAGAATGCAAGAATCAGTGATAGTAGAGGGAAAATATATGGTTTCATTCGAAAGGTGGAAGATTTACAGTACAGAGATTCGCACAAGGTTGAAACTGTACGTGCACACAAAGTGACTTCGCCGATATGATGGACACTCTGTGGAAGCTTGTGTCTAGAATATGGAGACTTTACAAAGATTTGCATACACAAGTAACACCGAGTTAGCAAATCCATAAGAAGACTGACACATGCACAGCTGTGACGATTGATCTACTGAGATTAATGGAGCTACGCCTCTCAAATAGAAAAGAGTCTGGATAAAAATAAACCTATGCATTGTAACAGATAATGAGCATGTGCAGTCCATATACAGAGCTACCACTTGCTCACTCAGATATCTCCCACTACAGTTGTCCCACTGATGTGACAAGCATCTCGGTCAAGAGAGCTGATGCTGCTTCAGATATAGAGGCCAAAATGGTACAAGTAGAGCTTTCAAGTCCCCAGTGATGCCACTCGTCAGAATGTAAAGAGCTGGAGAGTCAACGGGATGTGAATATCAGCCATGCCAAATTAAAGGCGTATCAGAAAGAAGAGTTTAAGAATGCATAATCCTTTATACACTGAGTCGAAATTCAACAACTCTGATAAATTCTGGAAAAGGGAAACATGTCTTCTACCAGACTGTTTCCAATTCTACGGGATCTTAGTTTGTTTATATAGAAACATGTTTCCTGGAATAATTATCCCGCAGCAATTGTGACGGATTCAATATGAATCGAAGTAAAAAATAATGACAATACAATATAAATCAGACGACAACTAATTGCGCGTATTAACAAAAGGGATTTACAGGAATATACAATTACAATAAAGTAAAAAAAAAAACATTCAAACTAGTTACAAAAAAAAATTAAACTAGCTATAACAATGTGCATTTTTTTTGTGTGTGAAATTTGTGTACATGATAGACAAGCGTGTAAATGCGAGTGTGAGAGTAATAAACTTTTGCGATAGACACGTGTGAGAGAGAGTTAAACAGTCAAAAAAAAAAAAGAAATGAAAAAAACACGCGATCCTAGCGGCTGCGGTCCAACTATACTTAAAAGTACATCTGATGTCTGTGTGGAAAATGTGAAAAGAGGTTTGAGAGAGAAATGCACTTTTTTTTTCTATAGGCTTAAGAAGTACCCCTAGCCGTGCTTTTTCGCCAAATTCAAGTTGGATAACGCACACCGACACCAATTTTACAATCTTCTTCAGCACAGCAAGTGACCGGACATTCAGAAGTAAAGCTTACAGAATATATACCACCGGCGTCGCCTGTCTTTGAATCTGTATTTGCAATAACTGAAATGATATTTTAATTAGTTGAAGCACCGTTCAAGAGTCTGCAAAAGTTAAAGACGCTGCATCATCAGAACTAAGAGAAACCAGTAAGATAATAATTAATCCTAAGACGAGAATCAGTCAAAGAATAATTTGTGAAATGTACACTTGTCAACACTTAAGAGTCTTAATTTGACCCTGAATCAGAACATTTTATGCCTCGGGGTGTTGTTTTCATACAGCAGTTTTCACCTTGCGTTGGTTCAGCTTTATCTGAAATTGTTGATTCTCAAATAAAAGGTGGCTGAACTCATATTGAAAGAAGCTGATATCAAAGAGCGACCTGATCAAGAAGCAGTTGCAAGTGGAAAATGATAATTTATCTTTGGAAATGGGGGGGTACTTAAAGAAATCGCAGCATCCGTTTTGTCAGAACCACATTTTATGTTCAAAAGCAAACACTAACAGCCTGAGCCCATAGTGAATTGAATGTGACCACCATCTATTTTCCCTAGAGAAATACAAAAGGCTACTGATCACTGTCTGAATTCATATTCACGTTTTTTTTCTTCAATTTGGTGACAGGCTCATGATTTTTCGACCTTGCTGACCCAAAATAAAAAACCTAACATGGCATAGTGGACATGATCATTGCATTGTAGATAGGTCATGTTATGGATTAGTATATTCCTGTCGTGTTTTTACATTATATAGAAAAGAAGAACCCGTCTAATTATTCTGTAAATGGTATCATTGCTCTCCTTGCTATTACTAACAATAACTAGCATTCCATTGGAACTTAACAACTATAGGTCTCGAATAGTCCCATTATTTCCAAGAATTACCATACACAACAAACAGTCGTGTCAATTGTTTAATGTGCAGAATTTACAGATACTCAGACAAGTCCACATAAGATATCTTGGCCACTTGTGAAGGAAATTTTTACAAACAAAAAACACTTGTTGCTAAATCAGAGATTCCTGCTTCCAAGAAAGAAATTTTAACCATGACTAAAAAATCATAAAAATGTCTCCA
This sequence comes from Acanthosepion lycidas, assembly GCA_963932145.1. Taxonomy (NCBI): domain Eukaryota; kingdom Metazoa; phylum Mollusca; class Cephalopoda; order Sepiida; family Sepiidae; genus Acanthosepion; species Acanthosepion lycidas. The sequence continues at coordinate 51,061,157 of OZ010581.1, read as the reverse complement.
AGAAATAAATTTAAAATCAGATTAAAAATGACTCCAAGAAAGAAATTTAAAGAGCTCAGAAAACTTAAAAATGCTTCCAAGACTATGCAGCCTAAAGATATTTCCCCTAAAAAGGATAAGATAACGCTTTAACATCTATTATTGGGAGACAATAATTTTTAGTACTTGTAAAGATCACCTTGGAAACTTCATATCTGGAAATTTTCATTTGCCGATATAAAGTACAAACGATCAACGTTAATTTAGTGGGAGTCGATCTGTCCTTCAAGGACCCGTTAGATGCGTTAGCAAGCTTAGGGAACTTTCTATTTTGAATGATAGTAGCAACAATAGTGTTTTAATTATAAATAGAATGCTTAATACACTATAAAATTAACATTTCTCATACATAAATGAGTCTGCCATGTAACACCTAAGGGGCAATGAAATTATAACGTGTTCCTTACCTCCTGTTGGTCTGAGAAGCAACACGGTAAATATCTGCTCCCTACTACTAAGACTCAAATTGACCTCTATGACACCAGATGTCACTTCATCATTTCTTTGAGTTAGTTCCGAAACGATTGTTAAAAGAAAAATATGTTACGTAGGTGAGTTGTCGACCTTGGTAAAACGAACTCTCTAAGATCAGGTATAATGTCGAACCAACCAATCACTAGCCAGAATATGTTGGCGCTAATTATAAAGAACACTATTCTCTGCTGGTTCTCTTGTTCTTTTCTGCAGAGATCTGCAAGGCAAAAGACATCAAAGTCGTCTCTGATTCTACCTGTAGTTTTGACATGAGAGCCCTAGTATGTTAGTCCGTAAACAAAATCATTTTTCAAAACCAAGATTTTCAGTTAAGTAGCCTTATATTGGTTCATTATAATATAGCCACAAACAGAACTATTTGCTTACAACAAGAACTATTATTTCAATATTATTTTTTTTTATAAATGAATTTCAATAATATTTCTTTTAACTTTTTGTTTGTGTTCTCTGTTCTTCCTTAAATCGCCATATTGTTTCTGTTTAAGAAAGTATTTTCCTCGTTTATGGATTTCTGTCAATACTCTGGCCAGCTTTTGGAATGTGTCCTTGGTCATCCAAATACGTCTACGGATCTCACTGTCGCACTTACCGCCCTCTGTCAAGACGATTCCCAGATATTTAAACTATCGCGTCTGCTTGATTCTAGCGTTCCCTACCCGCAAATACTGATGCGAAATATACGAGATATCTTCCGTAGAGCATCAAATCAGACAATAATAATAAATGGAAAAGATTGTATAGCTATGCCGTTTCAGTCTCTTTGAAAGTACTGAAATTTGTATATCAGCTTTCCTTTTATTATTCAAATCTTTCTGCGAAATCTACTTCATGCTTCGTTATGAGTTTCCTTTGCTTGTTTTGCTTAATTTCGTCCATGCTTTTTCAAAAAAAACAAAAAAACAAAACATACCTCACGAAACTAAATCTGAGCAATACTGGGATAGAAAAACCTTACTTCTCTTGGTGTATCCAATGTGTTAATCTGCAATGTAATCGGTTATGACTTTCTATGTCGGCTTCAGTTAATCTTCTCACTACCGTAACATAGATTACTTATGCCTTTTCTATAAATATGTTCATAGTTAGTTTTCGGATTAGCTAATCCCATTCGTACCACGATTTCACGAATTTAAGCTTCTACTTGATAGGCACTTAGGTCTCCTGTTAAAATTGCTAGATGTAACCATAGGCTCAATGCTAATAATTTCTTCTTTCACACTTTCCATTTGTGGAACGCGCTTCCCACGTCTTGCTTTCCAACTATGAACTTGAATAAATTAAAGGCAAGTTCAATCATCATTTGTTTCCTTTAATCATGATTGTTATTGACCTCTTTCTCATTAGTAAAGTTTTCTCAATTTCTTTCACTCTAGTTGGATTTATTACCTTCCTTCGTGTGAGGTGATTAAAAAAATGTTTTGCGCACGTTTGCTAAGAAAAGAAAGGATACGCATCACAATATAATGTTAGAGAATAAATAAGCTCACTCAATATTTCATCTATGATAGCTTAACTCACCAGAAATGCGTCTGCTCCTGCATGCGCAATAATTGTTTCCTGTTTGCCGAGGTCAATTTTGCCGCGCAACCGGTTCCAATGATTCAAAATGGCCGAATATTTTTTTTAGAGAGAGAATAATTTTGAACGGTAGAGCGCGTAAATAAAACAGAAATATATTGGCACAGATTCAGTTTCAACTATTTAGAAATGTGAGGCTAGATACAAACATATTAGGTTGGTGCAAAAATAATGTTGTTTTCTCACATAGTAACATATGTGAGAAAATACCCGTATAAGCATAAGTAAATTCTTAATAAAACATCTATGGACAATATCATGTTTTTGGTGCGGTGGGTCTAGTGTATTTTTCTATGTAAAATTAAAGAATTCTCACTTGACAACAAGTGAGAGTAATAATTCTTTTTTCAAGTTGTGTTTAGTTTGTTATTCTAGTATGAAAAGAACTGTTTTTTTAAGATTTATTCGATGAAAACGGTGCATGTGCCGCAGAAATACCCTTTAGTGATGTGCAAACATATCTTCCACAAATCCACAGGACTTTACTCTAGTATATTCACAATATATATGTCTATATTTCTGAGATGATGTATTGTAATTATTTACATTATTCGCACTGTTGTCCTCATCATTAACGTCATACATAATTGTTATGGGATCGTACCCATAATAATAATAATAATGGACTATTCCATACTTAATAAATACTGCGCCTCAGGAGTAGGCAAAGAGTCAGTGAGTCAGTAGTTCAAGTCGAGTCAAGAGTCGAGTCAGAGGCAGTCCGAAACATCGTCGCGTTCAGACAATTACTGCAAGATATTGGAATAGTGATACAGGTCGAGACTACATCGTTCTCGCTACTAAACCTGATTGTTCATACTAACACTTCTACTTCTCTGTATATATTCCTGTTTGTAATATATCTGTTATTCCATACCTGTGTTCGAGTTCTTCTTTATTGGTTCTACCTTGGACTATCACCGTGGTACAAGGAACCGGACTATAACAATAATCGAGCAAAAGTCATAAGTGACGAACCAGCGATATTTATCAAGGAATTCTCAGTATAAGGTGTACCGTCCAACGTAAAAACTACCCTGGGTACATGAGAGCAGCTCCGACAAATTAAGATCGAAAGGTACGAAAGGGTAACAACACTCAGAAAACAGCTTCGGTCTGCTTACCCTATGTGAAAGGATTATCGGATAAAAAAAGATTTTGGTTCATGTAACATCAGGACGACATTCAAAAGTGGTTTAATACTTCACAGACACTTCCAATTAAGACTTCCCATACAGGCGAACATGACCAAGGAGTGTGTGCAGGCCATTCCGTTTACCTGTGTTGGAAATACAAAAGAGAAACAGGTCACCCTCTTAATGTAAGACTGCATGAACATGGTAAAGCAGTAACACGTAGTGAAATAGAAAGAAATCAGGCGTTTAGTAGCTTTTTAAAAAATTTTTCTACTTGAGACATGCAATAGCACGGACCGAGAGTATTCTCTATACTTACTCCATTAGTTTAAGTGTAATTCTTACTGTTATCGTCATAGAAGAGATTTTGGTAGAGCATGCATGCATTATTTTTTTGAGAATATTTGGTTTATCGGATGGAATTAGAATTGAATTATTGTTATATATGGAGTTAAGGATTTTATCCAGGTTTACGTCAAAAGTGACATTATAAATAAATTTTCTGCGTCGAGTGAGGCTATAATGCCTTTGTTTGCTTTTATAGTTTGAAGGATTTGTAGGAATTTTTGGGGTTTTTTGAGGCTATAATTGATTGGTAGATATGGGGTAACAATATTATTGAGAAATTTTGAAAATTGGTATATAGGTGTTGGTATCTGTGAAATGATAGGTCATAAAGTGTATCCGGGTTTGTGTATTTTAACATTGCCATATAGGTATGTTGGTTGGTGATCTCCAATAATTTTATTGATTTTCAACGATCACACATCGACATTGTAAGAAGTTATGAATATGTTGACAGGTTTTTAGAGTGTCAGTGGTGTTTTGATTTAATTTTGTAAATTTAGATCGAAGTTCTGTAATTTTTATAATAATCCAATTTATTCAAAATTACGTATGTATTCGATTTATCAGCTCTTCTGATAACAGTAATAGGATTGTTTATATATATATATATATATATATATATATATATATATATATATATATATATATATATGTATGTATGTATATGTGTGTGTGTGTGTGTGAATAAAGACAAAAAAACGTATTTAAGACGAGGAATTTCTTCCTCTGACGGACATTACCAATGCAAATATAAGTTTTTCTTTTGTCTTTATTCCTATTGTCCTTTTACATATATACTCTATTGGAAATTTATGTATATATATATGTATATATATATATATATATATATATATATATATATATATATATATATATGTGTGTGTGTGTGTGTGTCCGCATTTAATGAGAATGAAAATAATGTAAGTTATAACGTTAACAGCATTAATAAAAAAGAGAATTCAATATCAAGAGTAGAGCAATAAATATTTATTATAATTTTTACATACGGACAAAACAACTTATTACAAACCAGTCGAAATGTATGAGCATCGAAACAAGAATGCATTTTTGTAGTGATGCCCATATGTAAAAGTTATATATATATATATATATATATATATATATATATATATGCTCATTAAAAATGATATGATCATGAAAAAAGTATTTCCGTGGGCTCTCTGGGTAGGAAGAGTGTTTTTGTCAACAGTGATTATTACTGCTAATAATGATGTAAGACTCTTCGGTAAAGTTAATTCTTTTTTCTCAGTCACTGTGTGTTCATCTAAAAATAAATACGCTTAAATTCACCTTCGACCCTGCCGTGCGGCAATCGCTTAGAAGTAGAATATCCGCCTGACGCCAATTCAGCCGGTTTTCGATTCTAGCTAGAGGCAATTGGATGTCTATCCACAGTGATGAGATGTGATACAGCGGAACGGTCTGTCTGTGGATGACAATATATATGCGCGCGCGCGTGCACACACACACACATATATATATATATATATATATATATATATATATATATATATATATATATATATATATATATATGATATAATGATATATATGGTAATGATATAATGATTTATATATATATATATATATATATATATACTCATGATACAATGATATATATATATATATATATATATATATATATATATATATAGGAGTCGAAGATTTTAGGAAAGAGAAGTAACAATTAAGGAACAGGGTTCAGTGAGGCAGATGGGAGGGAATATTGTGTTTACATTTTGGAAGATTTTCGGTAGCAGGCAAGAAAGAAACTGTAATCTTTGATTTCTACACCGATATAAGTAAGAGTAAATGCGACGTGAAAGACTTTGCCAAAGATTAACGATCAAAACCTGTTCAGATATAATTCTTTATTAAGAATTAAAGCGCGGTGCGAAATTCGGAGTTGATTCTCATTTTCATGTTGAAATTATCAGATGTAAACTTAAGATCTATGTTAATAATTGCTTCTTTGAAAATTCTCGCTTGTGAAACATATTCCCGGCTTCTAGATTTCTAACAATGATCTTCAAAAATTAAAATTCAGCGTGAATCTTTCCGTTTCCTTTAATTCCGGTCGTTAATGTCCACTATTTCGTCGATAAAGTTTGCTCAATGTCTTCCACTTTAAGTAACTCGTTGCATCTTAGTAGCTTTGAGGTTTTGTTTATGGTGAACTAATTAATAAACGTTTGATAAAAATAAAAAAAAGTATGCCCATTACAAGAAAATGAATATTAGAGAATAGACAATCTTACTCAGTGGCGTTTGATTGATGACTGCTATATACAATATAAATAAGTATAAATATCACATGAAGGACTTTGACAAAATATCAGGATTATGCTTTGTCTGGGGTTCATCTTTCTTTTATATTTTTTGAAAACTAGCATTGCCTTTTTCTTACTCAATATGTACAAGAAACTGATATCAACCTAAAAAGCCTTACAAAATCAAATGTTAAGCGTAGATGATATTTTGAGAATTACAATGTCAAGTAAGGGATTTGCAAGAAAAACAAAAAAGATCGATAGAGTTATTCAGAATCGAAATATATTTGTAATAAATAATAGGTGGAGGATTTGAATTCATTTTTATAGCAGAATTTTTTTCTATGACGACGACAATAGATATTGCGGTGTGCACGCAACCTCTTGGAAGTATCTGCTGCTGTTATTTATTTTGTTTTTCAAAGAGGAAATTACATTGAAACGATAGGGATAAATGCACGTTTACACAAATGTTGATTGTTAGCGTATATTTTTAGTGAGAGTCTATTCAAGAGAAAATAAATAAAACTGAGAACAAATGAAAAAAAACGGATGAACTACACAGCCAACAGGAGAATAAGAAAGGTATCGGAAAATAAGAAGCTTCAAATAAAATTTAATTGGAAAAAAACCTACAACAAAATGAAAAAGAAATGAATAAAACTTGTCAAGACTGAAATAGCACTAACACTTGTACTGTTGATAGTGCATGGACATTACGGTTATTTTCTTTTTGTACGTAACCCAAACTTTCTGTGTCATAAATCGATCAACTTTTATTCAAAAGTATTGAAAATTTCCTTAATGTGTATAAATACTTGAAAATGTCACCCGCAAACCGAAAATTTGATTTTATTATATACGTAATAAGGGTAAGAAATTAAAATATTTCAGAAGCTTTATTTTTTAATTTGCTAATGATGTAATTCGTTAGTACTTACGTATTTTAAAGCTTTTAACACTCTATAGACATTGCATAACATACAACCTTACAAATTATCAAAAATTCCAAAATTTGCAGAAATTTTATTTTTCAGTTCGCTAACCATTTAAATGGAAATTACTAATGTATTAGTTAAATCCACAACTTCCTCCATATATTGTAAAATAGGATATGCCTATGATGTAATAGTTAGCGGCTCGGTATGAGAAGTCAGGGAGCCGGTTTCGAATTCCAACTGAGTTCGTGACATAACATATCCCGCAAGTATCAAATGTCATCACTCATATGTTCTTCTATATGCCGTGACCCTTTGGGACGAAGTCTATCGAACAACTCTACAGCCACATGTTCCTTGTAGTTCAAAGAATCCATCTACCTACTTTTGTCGTCCATTTACACAAGCTTCTCAAGTATAATATACTCTGTTTTCCTCTGTCACATTTGCCCTCGATATATATTGTGAGTGTCAATTTTTCCAAGCCCTCTTTCCTCATCATGTGCTCAAGAAATTTCAAATTTCTCTTTCTAATGTTAATTATAAATAACATTTTTGCTTCGGTTTTCCTTTAAACTTTGCCGTTGCTCATATGTTCATTTCGTTGTATTCTTAACATCCTTCTGTAGAACCGCATTTTTGTTGCTTTAAGTCTCTTCTCTATTCGTGCGTAGATTGTCCAGCATTTGCTAGCATGTAGCACGACTGATGCTATGTAACATTTCGGTACTCTTTTCGTTGTTTCTAACGAAATTATCCAGTTTCATAATATTTCGTTTTTGGAAGACCTATTACGCTATCCCATTGAGCGTTTGGATTTCGGTATCGATGGAAGTTAGCCTCTTCATTTTATGAACAAAAATGCATTCTAGTTTCTTACAATTTATGTTTAGTATATTTCCTCGTTTTCCTTTAATAACTTCTGTAGGATTTCTTGTACTTTCTTTTCCGTGCCTAATATCAACATTGGGTCAAATTGCACATCATATACTGCGTATATTTGGGCACTTAGAGGTGGTCTAATGGTTAGCAAGCTTGTCTCGCTAGATCAATTACTACTGAATAGTGAGTTCGATCCTCACTGGGTGCCCCATACTTTCAACCTTGTGCCACATCTGATCTACGCTTGGAAAATCACTACACAGTGTACATTTTGATCACCCATAATGAATCCTGTTAGGACTTCGAATTCTGTAACAATCGCCTGAATATAGAATTTGAATATGTATAAGTCCAGTGAGAAGACATGCCCTTGTCGTACTCCTTTCTCGATTTTGGTGTTATACTATATTCATTTGTATATTACTGTATTCATCCATTAGTATCTTATATATTTATTGTATTCCTGTTTTTGCAGGCGGTTTGCCGCCTGTATTGGTTCAGGAATATTCTAATATGCTTCCCAAATAATTCAGAGTTTCATAACATTTTCAACAGTTTTTAGTCCTATCTAATTGTTTTAAATTGGATAGGACTATGTGGCCAGTTAAATTTACATGCACTGATAAAATCCCGACCCATATCTTTTCTCTCTGTACTAGAGAGTGGAACTCATTATTGTTTCAAAATGACATCAAAATATCTACATATCAAGTGAAAATTGATGGCAAATAACACATTTCTTTTTTTATGTCAAGCAGCAATGTCTCATCTAGAATACACATACCGTTTCAGAATTTAAGAATATCAACATTTCATAGTGTATAATTAAGAGAATTCGCTTCACTTTTTCCAGTGACAGATACTTGCACATGGAAAGCATTTTCTAAAAAAAAAAAAAATTCCTGAGCCTGTCAACAAATCGATATGACAGTAAACTGCAAATGACCGCTCGAAGGTATCGCAAAAAACGACTGAAGAAAAGTAACAAACGAATTCAAATATTAAAACAAATTACTTCGTTTCAAGAAGAATTTCAAGTGGAAGGAAAATAGCGCAAAAAAGAGATCATTGCTGTTACCAAAGAACACAGACGACAAAGTCAGTTTTTCGTTATATCTGTTAATCATTTGTTTCAGTCTGATCTCTGTAATGATGACTTAGGTTTTAATCTATTTAACGAAGCTCCAAAATATTCACCCGAATACCTCTCTAAATCAGTGAAGCATGGAGGTGTCATTTTTGCATGTTTTCTGCATTTAACGTTATCTATTTGTCATAATATAAGAAAACTATAAAGGGCGTAGGCGAACAAGGCTCGCCACTATTTCCTATTAGTTATTGATAAATTTTGTCTTTTTGTCAGCTCTCCTAAAACTTGTTCTCTCCTTCATTTATCCAAGCTCGTTTGGTAGGTTATGTGTCTTTTGGTTCTGTCCTGCTTTCAGTCAATATGCCTTGTGAGTATCATATTTTCCAATCCGTCTTTCCTCATCATGTTCCATATACATTTTAACTGTCTCTTTCGAGTGTTAACTCTAAGTCTCCGTTTTATTTCCCATTTCTCTAAAACCTCGTCGTTACTCAATTATTCGGTTCATGATATTCTTAGCATCTATTTGTAGAACTACTAAAATTACTTTTTCATCAATGCAGACATTACAGATATTACATAACAGTTATACACGCTTTGCTTTGATTTTAACGACATTTTCATTTTTCTCAATAATTTGCTTACAAAAATTTATTACAGTATTTTTTTTTTCATTTTCAGCTTGTAAGTGAACTTTTTGAATGTAGACCATCCCCAGATCTTTACCGTCCATCTATTAGTTTTGTTCATCAAGGTTGAAATCTGTCTTGGTTATCAAGCCATCTTTTCAGTTTTTATCTAATAGCTGTTCAGCTTGATTGACACTTTCATTTATCAGATCATCCCATAATTTCTGTCCGAATTTTAACTTTTTGTTAAAATGAACGAAATTTAAAGAGTATTTTATAATGTCTAATGGAGCTGAGCATTATTTTTATGTTTAGCTGAATTTAAACTGATCAAATTTTATTTCAGAGAACAATAAGATTAAATTTTGTTTCATTAAAACCCTGCTAACATGGAATTACCCAAGTAACATTTGAGGGACATAATGCTTTATGAGTTCAAGAAAGGAAACTCAGCAGCCGAAGCGGCTAGAAACATTCACTCAATTTATGGAGAGGAATGTGTGAATGAAAGAACTTGCAGAAGATGGTTTGCAAAATTCAGAGGTGAGATATCACCCTTGAAGTTGAAGATCGAACCGGACGTCAAGTTGATTTTGATGAAAAGCTTCTTGAAGCAGCCCTTGAAGAAAATCCTGCTTTATCAGTTGAGGAATTGGCAGTGGTTCTCAGTTCAAACCATACAACTCTTTCTCGTCATCTTCAACATCTTGGAAAAGTTCCTAAATTTGGAAAATGGGTGCCTCATGAATTGTCTGAAAACAACCTCAAATTCTGAGTTGACATCTGCTGTTCTCTCCATTATCGCCAATTCACCTTTTTGGGATAGACTTTTGACTGGCGACGAAAAATGGATCTTTTATCGAAATGTTAAGCGTCGTAGACATTGGCTTGGTAAAGGGAAGGACCCCAGTCACAGCCGAGAAGGGAACTTCATGGGCAAATGGTTCTTCTTTCAATCTGGTGTGATCGCCAAAGAAATAATCCACTTTGAATACTTAACATCTAATGCAACAATTAATGCTCATATATACAGTCAGCAATTAGAGCGTTTGAACTAAGCTTTGAGGGAAAAAAAGACCTGCTCTAGTGAATCGAAAAGGGGTGATGTTTCATCAGGACAATGCGCGACCGAACACAGCAAGAATCACTTCACAATAGATCGAAGAACTTAGTTTGGAGAAAATTCTTCATCCACTTTATTCTCCCGATCTTGCTCCTTCAGACTACCATTTGTTTCGTAGCTTACAGAATCATTTGGAAGAAACAGATTTTGTAAGATAGGATGAGGTTAAAACTGACATTTGTGAGTTCTTCGAATCAAAGCCAAAAGAATTTTACAGTAATGGAATTAGTAAGCTTGTTAATAGATGGAAGGAAGTCATAGATAATCAGGGAAAATACATTGTTGATTGAATCTGGAATTAAATGTAGCATTTGGTCACTTGTTTTCTTCGGACAACTTATGGGATGACCTGATAAAATGTGTCCAAAAGCTGGAATAAACATTTGAGTTTTTGAATGTTCAGTAATGAAAAACCACTATGTCTTTTAGGTTTGAATGTCATTACATACTTTTATCTTCTGATACAAAATTACGAAGAAGTACGGTAGAGTAATGGATAGCAGCTGGGATTGAGGAATTGGAGAGTCGAGTTCGAATTCCAATCGAATCCATTACATTCACTTAAGTGATAATACCCTTGGGAAAGGTATAAATACACTTCTCCTCACCCATATCTATGGGTAAATAGCAAGACATAACAGGTTCTATAGATTTGGATGGCAATTGATCTACCGCAGAATGAAATGGCAACCTACTGCGGGAAAAAATCTGCCTCGTCAATCATGTATCGAAAGATACATGATCGCCTACGCGTGTATCACGCATGACATATAACTGAATGATATAAAAGACTGCCAATCCTTCATGTGTGAAGGATAGCATGCTGTCTTATATGGAAGATGCTATATTCGACAACAATACTTTAGCACCGGCTGTCATAGCCTGTGTATTATAGTATCGATGTACTTATAAAGGTAAGATTTATAAGGTAGTTTATACCCATAGTTCGTGTAAATAAGTCGTCGATTATATTAATGTTAATCGAATGCTTCGAGAATATATTTTTGAAAAAATCAATAATTATAACTGAAATTTTTATTAAACAAGCCTTTTATGAAATCAAGAGATCTATTTGCCGACCAGAAGGCGGAGTAAGCTGCTGATACTGAGTTTTCAAAAATTACTTAGGAAAATATTTTAAGAAATATTGATAATTTTATGTGTTTTTTAATGTGTAATTTTATGTATTTTTGTACTATATATATATATATATATATATATATATATATATATATATATATATATATATATATATATATATATATATATATATATGTATGTATGTATGTATGCGTATATATATATATGTATGTATGTATGTATATATATATATATATATATATATATATATATATATATATATATATATATATATATATATATATATTCGTTCCTGTGTGAGTGTATGTTTACACTCATCTGCACATTGCATTTAACAGAAAACTATACCCAAGGGAAAAGTCTAGAAATAAAACTAGAAATAAAAGAAGAAAACAGATTAGTCCAAAACGTCGATGGCAATATGAGATTTTTATCTTTTTCTTAAAATATGAAGAGGATTTAAAGAATTTCCCCGCGAAAAATAAGTTTTCTTCGTTTTATTACGTTTTGCATTCTGTAACTTCCGGGCATTCGTTCTAAAAATCTTATTTCGAAATTTTCATAATTATTTGTCATGCTAAAAATTTGAGAGAATGATTGGTATCATCATTCTACACGAAGGAAAGTGAGGCAGGTGGAGCGAGAAAAAGACAGAGAGAAAGAGAGACGATAGATAGCTAGAATTGAAAAAATGTATCAATTAAGAAGAAGAGAGAAAGAAGAATGAAGATGACGGGGGAGGAGTATAATGGATTGTGCGGAGAATAGCATAGAAATAAAAGTCTATGAGGAATGATGATGTTGAATAATAATAATAAAAAAAAATTACTTTGAAAAGAATCGAACAAAAATAGAGAAACAGAGCTTGATATTTATTAACCTAAGATTCTTGAAGAAAAATAAAAGCTAATGAAACGAATAACGATTACTAAAAATAATAACGCCGTGAAATGAGAATATTAATGTTAATGTTGATGGCAAACTTTCTGACGATATTGTCTTGTCACGTGATTTATGACGATAGTAATACTGATGATGGTTGAATTTTAATAATAATAATAATAATAATAATAATAATAATAATAATAATAATAATGATAACAACAACAACAACAAGAATTTTTGTCTTTAATAATATTGACTAAATACGACACCGAAGAGCCAATCCAAGTAGCGTTAAAAGCATAAAGTTGAAATAGCCTGTAGAAGAAACCGGAACCCCAATCCTAAACAGGAAGCTCACATTTCAAAGATCGGTTATGTAAAATAAATGTTTTTTTCCATCCGACCTTATTTAATTTTAGCAGCACATAATATTAAACGAAGGCAGGGATACCAGCCTTGCTGAATTGTCTTGGCTGCTTTCTGCACCATGCTCATGATGTCTTTGTCCGCTTACCAGCAACGAAAACCCGCTTTTATCTCTATGTATGCTTTATTAGTACTATCTGTTTTAAAAGTTCCAGAAGACCTTGAGCAGCAATCGCTGCCTACTCCTATATTGATAATATTGTGAACAAAATTTGGGCACACTGTAGAACAACCAAGAGACGCCACTAAATTTCAAACAGTATCATGACCCACCTGAAAACATTCACAGTTATATATTAAGGATTCATTTATTTCCTGTAGTTGTTATAGCACGTTTGTTTAGACTTATCTTCAAACACAGTAGCGGCATAGTTGCTAATGGGAAGCCTTTCTCTTGTTTTTTCTAACCATTAAAGCTGCTATTTACACTACTGACAGACCTCTTTACTCTCCTTACATCAAGAGCGGCCATTCGATATACATTCGTTAAATGATTGTTAATATATTCAACAGATTTTTATTTTTCAGAATTACTACTTTTCCTTTCTGAAACAGAGGACAGCCATTTTAAATTGTTTATAAAACTTCTCTTCAGTATTACAGGCCTCTTCATCGTAATGAGTAATACTTTGTGCCTTCGTACACACAGGTAATGGTTTGTCTTATAGTGTTTGGTAATGAATAAAATCAAGGAAAATATAATTGGAAGACAAATTTATATAGTACACTATATAATTGATTTTGCTTGGAATTTTGGTTCCAGGACTGAGATAGAATATCTATTAGATTTTTGAAAAATTCGTTGCCAAATAGAAAATTAAAAATAAAATCTTATATTCCAAAATAAAAATAAATAAGTACATTGACTCCATCGACTTTTAACAACCGTCTCTTATCGCTCTAAATGTTTTGATATAATTTTCGTAGATACGTCGAATTTTTTGTTGGAAGAATTTTGTGAGCTAGTTTTCAACTTCCTGTAGAGATTCATATTTTCTGTCATTTAAATTATTCTGTAGAGACCGGAACAAATGAAAATCCGAAGGAGACAATTCAGGAAAATACAGTAGGTGTGAGTGGGCTTCCCATTTCAAGTCTGCCAGGTCTTTTTTATAACACGTGGTTTTGTGTTTTCCTGGTGTCGAAATTTCGTTTTTCTTGAATCCAAGTCACTTCAAAGGGTGAAAGGCAGTTGAGATATCGATTTTTAAACTCTTATCAATCCGTATCTGTTTATATTTCTGAGATGAGGTATTATGTACACTTTTTTACAATATTCTGACTATTGTCCTCATCTTTGTCGCCATATTTATTACAAAGTTTCAGGTGATTGGAATGTCAAAGTGAACACTTTATCAATCCTTCGGAAGTTCGCCCGGTGCGTCGTTGAGTGTTTATCTAAAAATCACGCAGATGAAATCTGCAAAACTTACCCACTGAATATTTTTTCTCATAGTTGCGACGTTTACTTCTTTCTAAAAATTCATAGAACTTATATTCTATGAATTTTCAGAAAGGATTAAATGCGACATTTCATCCTCCATATTTAAGATATTTTGCTGAAAAAAGATCAACGTTCATCAAATTCTGAATCGCAACTGCCTGAAACAAGGTTTCAGAAAACACCAGATATCGGTACAAAAATGCCAATGACATGTTGTGGTCATTTTATATTAACAATGGTAAGAACATTTGAAATGATCTGATATAATGCTGGAATAACAGATACCCCGTAATGAGAACAGAATAATATACATCTAACTCACTAATGCATGCGCAGCCTATATATTTGAAACTTTATGACAGAATTTAAATATTAAGCATATTAAAGTTTTGGATAAATGTCTCCTACGCTTTTTGAAATGCAGACTTTATAATTGCTGTTTTAAGCGTTAAATAAGTCATGTCGTCTTTTGCAGTGAATCTACTCCATACACATCATTCATAAAAAGTGTCTCTATCTAAGATGGTTCGAATAATTGCCGAGAATAAATCAAATTTTTACACTGGTTGTGAGTAGCTATACATTAAGAATCGTGCAAAAGACTGCGAGTTGTACCGAGATTGTTTATGTTAAAAACACAGTGTGACTTCGAGAAAGGTAAACACATAATCCTGTTGGACTTTAAGCTTTCTAAAATATACTCATTTAAGATCTAAATATGTGATATGTCCCGGAAAGGGATATATTTGTTTGAAGTAACAAAGTGGTTGTTCGCTACTGTAACCGAGTAGGACAATCTAGCAGGTAACCGTAATGGACTGGTCCTCGTCGTAATGGTAGGCAATATGAGTAGGCAATAGGCGAAGACAATAGGCGTAGCAATTAGGCATCGTCCTGTACCTCCACACCAGTCTGTATTTATGGCTGAAACCAGCCAATCATATTACTGTCAGGGGGGACCAGGTGTTCATTATATTCATTACATCAAGTATTCATTACATCAATATGTTAAACATAGAGGTTAGACCATGTTGGATCATTTTGTGACATGACAATTTTTCTTGAGATATTTAATATAGAATTTAATATGGAGCGCCCTGTGAAAATTGAGACCTGTACCCATTTAGCCAATAGTAATAATATCGTTACATATCCCACCAAACTGGTATATCTAAAACGACCAGAACGAAACTATGTAAACAGAGTATCTATATTATTTCAATTAAAAGAACAAAAAAAAACAAAAAACAGTTAAACAATTCCTCCTTGATGAAAGATAGTAAGCGTAAGTACATATGAATAGTAATAATATAATAGTAAATACCCCACCGAGCGTTTCTCTCACGGCTTCTGATCATCATTGATTTGAAGTATAAAAATATACAAATTTTGCCTTGGCTAATTCAATTTCTTGTTAATTACTAAAGGTCTCCTAAAATAGTTGCCTGACTTTGTTCATTTGGGCGTGTCCCATGAGATCTGAGGTACTGTGTCTCTCTGGTCATGAGTGGACGCAGTAAAGGAGTTTCATGGAAGGGTGTCAGGATTATTGTTTTCAATTTTGGTTTTCAGTTTTGAAGGGTTATGGAAAATATAATATGGAAAGAGAAATTGTAAGAAAGTTGTATTTAAATACAACTTTTATACCAAAATATAACAGGAAAACCTGAAATGGTTAAAATTATTGTTATAGCATGCCCATGGCCTATAATGCGTATGTCCCCATTCCCATAAATATGGTATCTAATACCGAAGGTTGGTTTACCGTTGGAGATTCAATGTGGAATTCACTTGACACTTCTAGCAGTTGACTACTTCTGCGCGCCGCTGGCAAATCTTTTATGTGTTGTTCTTGTCCTAAGTATTATCGTGCATTACCAACCTTCGCCTGATTATTCTATTCAGTAACCTTTCCTAGATTACAACAATAATAATGATACATTGATTAAAAACATCGCATTTAAGTTATAACTATCTGAAAGAAATCTGATTGTGTCTATGATTATTATGAAAACTATAAATATTAAAATAAAACTACTAATATTAGTAATAATTTTTTTTTTAATATTTTGGTCCAGGAATAACTACTATGTCTTTCTGGGGATCAATTAAAAGAATGTCTTGGAAACACTAACTTTCTTTAGAGTTCTGGATGATTTTTAGTAATGTGATATCCAATAGTTTTTTGAAAATATCTACTGGACAGTATTTTTTTTCATTTCACCACAATGAAGGCAATAAATCCACTAAGACATAAGGGTTACTATGTGTTAAATCATAAGTAACAATATTATTAAGGAAAGAAAACAATAAAAGAATTACCATATCTGACGGTATGTAAGACAAACGTGTCTATAAGACGCACCCAAATTTCAGCATGGATGATAAATAAAAATTATCAATTAGTACAATTAGTAAAATTATTAGTAAATGATACAGCTTAGGCTATATTTATGATGTATTATTTAGGTTAAACAAGCCATGATTACAATTAAATGAAACATAATAGGAAATAAAGAACATGGACCTATAAAAAAAATTCTTATATCCAAACGGAAAGAAAACAAAAATCAAGTAATTATTACAATAAAGCAAAACAGTACAGTTCCCATTTAAATTTTATTCATCTTCAAATACAGAAAATTCGTCCTCTTCGTTATCGAAACTCATTTTGAATATTATGATCATTGTTAAATAATGCGTCATTATCCGTTCCATTGAGAGCATTGCTAATGCCAGACTTAAAATTTCATAACAGTTTCTGATCTAATATTATCCCAAGATTCCTTCACTCATTCACAGACTTGTGGAATGCTGGGTCTTTTTTCTTCTTCCTGTAAGTGTAAGGTCGTGATCAGATATTGCCATCCACGTGTTCCATTGTTCTTTCACATTTAATTCTAAGCTAATAGGAGTTGTCAGGTCGCTAATTTCGTCCGACCATCGCGAAATTTATACATACATATGGCATATAAGATGCATGGGGTATTTTAAAAGATTTTTTTTTTTTTGTAAAAAGAAAAGTGCGCCTTATATACCTTCAAATACAGCAAGTAGACAGAGACAACGATCAACATTTTATGCATCCTATAATAATGGTCATCTTCATATTTTATTGTTTATGCTCTAGGATTTATTCTGCTTTCATTTTTTGTAAATGCTTCTGCTTCAGGAAGAGTGATATGTCCATTAACTGACTTTCGTTATTAATGCTTCACGGTGTTTACTCGCCGAGAAAACAAAATTGTGATTCTTGGATATATAATAAGTAAGTATGACTTGAAGAAATTAACACCAAACATATTGAAGGGAAGAGAAGCACAAGGAAACGATAGAGCAATGCATTTCAGTAAATGGGGAGAATTACAAGGAGATAAATTCATTAGTACACTACTTACATTATTCGGACTGTAGTCTTCATTTTTGTCGCCATATTTATTACAACGTTTCGGTCGTTGTACGCTCCGGCCTTCTTCAGGTGGTTGGAATGTGATTTCACAGTGGAGGCTTGTATTTGTACTAAATCGGTCCTTAAATATGTTCGACGTACAAAACGTTAGGAACTTGATATAACAGGCATTACGCAGAATAATCTAGTTGTGGTCGCTGCTACTTTCGTATTCGACGAACTGTCGTCCGACATCGACTGACTGACCGAATCACGTTTCTATTAATACTCCTAATTATATTAGGTGGAGGAGTCTATTAACTATATAATAGGTGTGTTTCACTCTAAGAGAATGTCGAGGTGAACCCTTTATTTCGGTCACTTTTGTAAATTGTTCTAGTTCCACAAGCCATGTGTCCTTGGCATCCATTAAACATGGGACGTGGAACAAGGACAGTCTACCCCAGTGAGCGAAATAAAGGGTTCAGTTCGACATTCCAACCACCTGAAGGAGGCCGGGGCGTACAACAGCCGAAACATTGTAATAAATATGGCGACAAAGATTAGGACAATAGTCCAAACAATGGAAATAATATACATAACGCCTCATCTCACAAATACAGACAAATACTAAAGTTATTAGTGTATTGTCAAAAGTTAGTAGCAACAAACGGAATATTCGGGTGTAACTTGATCGCCAAAATCTTGAATAATGTTTCCACAAGATGGCGTTTTCGACTCTCCTGTAATAATAACTATTTCATTTGTCTGCTTAGTCAAATCAAATTCGTTTGCACAGTTCCTAATGAAACGATATTTCTTTTCCAGTCATATCTTCCATGCTTTTCACAAAAATATATTTTATTTTTTTCGAGCTACGATTGGTTTTCATGTATTTCTTTCTCATCCACTTCTTCTCGGCTGCTATTATTAGGAGTTATTATTACCATGATTATAAAATCGTGCGAACAAAGCAAGAAATGATATGAAATTATCTTATTATTAATACTTTAAGGAAAATATGGAGAAAAAAAAAATAAAAATAAAAACACTAGATTATCGCAAACGGGATTTTCTAAAAAGAAAAGAAAATAACATTAAAATTTCGTTAGATTATTGCCTCAGGAAATGAAATGAGGAGGATGAGGAGAAGAGAGATAAGAAAGAGGAGGAGAACAAGTCGATGAAGACTTAAATTGAAAACTGAACCAAATACGAAATAATTTGAGCACAATAAGCAACGGAATAGTAATACGCAACAACTTTAAAAAAGAAAAGAAAAAAAAAAAACGATAAAAATTTTGGCTTCCCTAAAGTTTTCGATTTTGCAGATGCAATTTCATATGAAAAATTCGCCGGCAGGTGTTCCCAATGAACAGCAAGATGCGTTAACCGATCTCATCCCATTCAGATAGATTTTCAATTAAGTTTAATTGAACTTAACAAAAAAGAAGAACACACCATTCGGATATTTTGGACTTTAAATATCATAAATTATCAATGATTTTTTCAAACCTTTCTAATGTTTAAGGTGGCCATATTTTATGAAAGAACAGCAAAAATTCTAGCCATCAATGATTTATGTAATGAGCTCGTTCAGTACGCGTGCTTTCGTGGATCTTTTAGTATTAAGAATGGCAGGTGACGTGAACATGTTATGAGAAACCTCAGGCTTAAACGTACTTATAACTGACATAAAAACAAAAAACAAGCAAGATATGAATTTATATTAATATTTAAAATTTAAATTAAAGAAAATATATATACAGGGTGCGATGGGTAATTTGTAGACATTTATATATTTTTTAATTTCGCGCATGCGGGATGTTTATTTTTTATTTTGTCGACTGCACAATATAATGAGAACAGTTGGGTACCGTCTGTGAGAAAAAGAGTTACTTGACGCAATTCACTTGGAAACAGCATGCTGCACTGCTTGACACTCGCAACGGAAGCTCCAAAACGAACATTTTAGAGTGTTTGGTTGTCAAACTGAGGAACGTGCAGAGGATTCGTAAAGAGATAGATGAATCTAATTTTGATTACGAAGGAGTTTAAAGTAATCACTAGTGATGGCGACGTTAGCCCCCATTCATCTTCCCACGGGGCCTACATCAAGTTCCTTGAAGTGGTTGTAATGCCCTGAATCAAGAGGGTGGCTAATGGAAAACCCACTATCTGGCAACAGGACTCTGCACCATGCCACACAAACGGGAAACAATTTCCCCGACCAAATTACCCCTTATATTGGACCAGGAAACTCCTCAGACTGCAACCTGCTTGATTATTATGTGTGAGGCGCATAACTACTTTTAATACCAAAGTTGAAATGATGGAATGAATTATGGCATCATTCACCAACTTAAACAAGGAGAATGTCTAGAAGAGTTGCAGGAAATTTCGCAAGCCTGTGGAGGCCGTGGTTGAAGGCAATCACGATTTTATTCAATAAAATTTATTTTTAGAATTTCGAGATAAATATATGTTAAAATAAGATGTCAGTCAGTGGTATTTTCATATTTGCGTAATTTAGACAGTTTTTTATCTCACCCAATATATATATATATATATATATATATATATATATATATATATATATATATATATATATATAGTTCAGGACCAAATATAAGTCAGATATGGAACGGAATCCAACCGTATGACAAGATAATCAACAACAGAAAACGTTTATAAATGTTATATATATATATGTGTGTGTGTGTGTGTGTGCGTGTGTGTGTGTGCGTGTATGTGTGTGTGTGTTATGGACGCTCTTCGCCAATGGCTACTGTCTTTAGTCACTTAGACTGTCAATAGAACTGATTTCAACATTTGTGATACCACTCTTGTAAAAAATATCTCCAATTATTTCTATCGCGAAAACTCAGTATTGAGAGCTGAGATTTTACTCTTTAGCTTTATACATGAGCCACGGCCGCCCAGCAGTCATTTTTCTACTGCCAAGCTGGTTCTACAAGAGGAACTTATGTGTTCTGTCTTCACTCATCCTTGCGACTCTCATATTTGCCCAGTGAAGTTGTGACTGCCCCAGGAAAGTCTTACTTCCGCCAATGTTGCATTTTGCGAGACGATCAGTACTGGACACCCTATCGTCAAAAGTTTAGTCACAGATCATGCAGCGAAAATTTTGTTTGAAATCGTCCAAATGCACTTGTAGCTTTGGCGATCCGATTTATTTATTTCGTAATCAAGTCATATCAGTTAATACATTCAACGATAGAAGAAAAACTTTCACATACACAGATAATTAACTCATCCACATTCCCTTTGTATTCCCTTGATTGTTCCATAGACCTATAAAGTTGCGGAACAGATTCTGAAGATGATCATATCATCTTCAAGTCTAGGGTCAACAGTTATATATCATCAATAGCCGTATTACCTTTTTCTCCCATCTTGTAAGCGCTTACAACAACCCCATTCATTAAAACCCCATTATGAATGGCCACAACTGGGCCTTGTATTAGAGAAATAATAGTATAAAAACTATTTCAAAACAACGTCTTTCTATTTTGCGTCTTAACCGCCAGAACACATTACATAGACTAAAAACATGCTTAATGGTATTATTTGCCAGTTTAATTACTAGTAATGGAATGTTTGCCTACTTCTTGGGATCTGTTTACCAATCGTCTGAATATGCAATGCAGAAAATACAGGAAATTGCGTTGTATCTCTTGTATGATTATTTCTTTATGAAAAGGTGATGATGAGAGGTCGAGCGAGAAATCAAGTTTGTTTTTTTTTTTATCTGGAGTCATTTAAATGAAACTACGTATAAACCGATATTATTATACTTCGGACGAACGATTCCCACGTTTGTAGGACACCACGTGGCGCAATTCAAATCAAGAGATGCTGTAATAGAATCGAAGACAGAAATGAACAGGACTTATTTCATGCAAGGTAGTCTGTTTATATATCCGTCTCGTTGTCAAAGCCATGTAAATATAACATATACATAGATCGCGTGCACCACTTTCCTTATATAAATTAATGTAAATGTATTAAACTGTCGAACAATGTGTGTGCGTGAGAGAGAGAAAGAGAGAGAGGGAGAGTAAGAGAGTATGGCAGAAAGTTGTCCAATTAAGTCTTCATTCTCAGAACATTAGTGCAACGCAGTTATGATGTCATACGAATCAAAGCTTACTAAGTATAAAGCAATTTTTCTCATTCCGCAGGTTCGCTTGTGTAAAATGACTGATGTATATTATGTTTACGAAGGGGTTCCCGGATCCTTTCATTTTCGCTCGCCTCAGTTGTTGTGCTGTCGTGAATTCCTTGTCATGTGTGCGGGTTTTGTCAACATCTTTTCATACTGAGGCCACAGGTTTGGCATTTTTCTGGTTTTTGTTCGCGACTGGTATGTAAGGGTGTCCCTGCACACATCATCAGTTGGCAACCCTGAGGCCACATTATGTTGCAGTCTGCGTCAGTTCCTTTCTGCCCATGTCACATACGCTGACCCTCTGCAACTATTACATTATACATTTTCCTTACCAACACAACTAAACATGACCATAAACAACCAAAAATATAAACTTAAACCAGCTTAAAATTACCTAAACACTTTAACATTTCCTTCAACAAAATCCGTTATATTCTTCTGCACTGTGGAATCGTTCCTTTTCGAAAAGTCTCCCAACGTGGGCATCATGTGGCACAAGGCCGGTTTAACGTGGGATCTCCGAGCCCGTGGACTCGGCCAAAAATATGCTCATTGAACCCGTATAAACGAGTTCAGGGTCGGTTTACCACCCCGAAAGGGAATCCGCCTTTCGGCGTAGCCTCCTTCGAGTTCCTCCACGTCCGAGGGCAGAGAGTTCAACCGAACTGCCGGGCAAGACTTGAAAAACTGACGATATTCAGTCACCGCCCTCTCCCACTGGGGCATCATGTGACACAAGGTCGGTTATTTATTGTGGTTTCTCCGAGCCTGTGTGTTCGGCCCAAAAATATATAAACAGGTTCACGGTCGGTTTACCTCCCCGAACGAGACTCCTCCCTTTGGCGTAGCCTCGTTCGGGTTCCTCCTCGCTCGAAGGCAGAGAGTTCAACCGAACAGCATCTCAGGACTTGAACGACTGACGATATTCAGTCACCCCCCCCCCCACGAAGGCGTCATGTGGCAC
Organism: Acanthosepion lycidas; assembly: GCA_963932145.1. Taxonomy (NCBI): domain Eukaryota; kingdom Metazoa; phylum Mollusca; class Cephalopoda; order Sepiida; family Sepiidae; genus Acanthosepion; species Acanthosepion lycidas. Next base: position 51,038,208 of record OZ010581.1, on the reverse strand, counting down.
AAGCCCTTTTTAACTTGGGCTCCCCGAGCCCGTGGGCTCGGTCAAAAATATGCCCATTGAACCCGTATAAACGGGTTCAGGGACGGTTTACCTCCCCGAACGAGACTCCGCCCTTCGGCGTAGTCTCGTTCGGGTTCCTCCTCGCCCGATGGCAGAGAGTTCAACCTTACAGCCGGTCAAGTCTTAAACGACTGACTCTTTGCCTACTCCTGAGGCGCAGTATTTATTAAGTATGGAATAGTCGATTATTATTATTATATATTGCTACAAAACCATGTTTCATATTTCCTGTTCATGAATGCCCTCGTCGGATGAAGACTTTTATGAAAGTCATGCATGGCTTCAAATCCGTTGTGAAATATCTAAACTGCCAGCTGTATATAATCTATTTCCAAGGAAAATTGTTAAAAATTGCTTTAAGCGAGTTAAGCCTGTGGATTTTTAAGTAATGCGATCTGCCGCTAAAGAATCACAGAGAATTGAACCAAATAAGAAAATCGGCATCACTTGAAGATTATCAACTATAGCAAAAATAAAAATGTATAGCACATGTAACTCAAAGAAACAATAATAAGATAATCAAGAAGTTGACGTTCCATATTACATCAGATAAAATGTTAGGAAGTAAATCCATGTCAATACTGGAAAGAGCGATAACAGCATTGTTTCAACCGAAACATTTTTACCAATTTCAAACAAAAGTAGTATTGGCTGTCCGGTCAATATACGCCAATTTGTTCCTTGTAGGGCAAAAGCTAATATTACCACCATAATTTCTGAAATTTGGATATATTTTACATCTCTCAATATATGGAGTCGTGTGTGTACCTAACCAAAAGCGCATTTGCCAACCACAGTTCTTTAATGAGCGGTATCATATGCGTCTTTCTTGAATACGATGCAGTGATAGACAAGCTACTCTTGCTCAACTCACAGCCTTCTATAACTAGATTTGTAGCTAGTAGGTCTGTTGAGCGATTATCATCATCGATGGGATATGGATTTAGCAGAACGATCAGGATACCAGTAAAACCAACAGAACATCGCACACAGCTCCTCCCCTTATATCGAAAAGTTGCTAATTGTAGCCAGAAAGGCTGTTAACTTGTAGACTTATACGATGGATTAAGGCCTCAATTGTTTCAGGCTGTTTGTATTATTAGTTTGCATTTCAGATACAATGATGCATATATCAATAATATCAACAAAGCACGGTGGAGTAATCTTGACCTGATGTTTAATTGATGGTGAGGCAGCATTTACGTGACGCGGGTTGGGTACGCTGGTTTACCTAAGCGTATATTTTACCAGCGATTGCTACGTTGTACTGCTTCGTTAAAATTTTTGACCATCCGAGAAAGGATGGGTTATTCCAGAGGGATAATTCACAGTGTGAAATGGCCGAAATGCTGTTGGAGAATTGTCTGGCTACTTTCGATGAAGGATGTGACTAAATAATTTTCTCAAGATGAAGCCGAATTGTGAAACATGGCACAGTGGCTTATTTGAATGCAAGATCATTGCACCTATAAATCTCAAGGGCGTTGTGGACAGCTGTTAATGTGACAATGTTATGATGCATTTAGTCGGGGGGTAGTTTGGGATCAACACCTTACTAGACAATCATCCATTCTTTATTTGTCACTTGAGTATATTTGGTTAAAATAAAAAAAAATACATTCATTTCGTATCGATATAGATATGAAGGTGATAAATATGAGGTAATAAATATGAAGGTAATATATATGAAAGTAATAGATATGAAGGTAATAAATATGAGGTAATATATATGAAGGTAATAAATATGACGTAATAGATATGAAGGTAATAGATATGAAAGTAATAGATATGAAAGTAATAGATATGAAGGTAATAAATATGCGGTAATAGATATGAAAGTAATAGATATGAAAGTAATAGATATGAAGGTAATAAATATGAGGTAATACATATGAAGGTAATAAATATGAGGTAATAGATATGAAGGTAATAGATATGAAAGTAATAGATATGAAAGTAATAGATATGAAGGTAATAAATATGCGGTAATAGATATGAAAGTAATAGATATGAAGGTAATAGATATGAAGGTAATAAATATGAGGTAATAGATATGAAGGTAATATATATGAAAGTAATAGATATGAAGGTAATAGATATGAAGGTAATAAATATGCGGTAATAGATATGAAAGTAATAGATATGAAAGTAATAGATATGAAGGTAATAAATATGCGGTAATAAATATGAAGGTAATATATATGAAAGTAATAGATATGAAGGTAATAAGTATGAGGTAATAGATATGAAGGTAATAAATATGAGGTAATAGATATGAAGGTAATAGATATGAAAGTAATAGATATGAAAGTAATAGATATGAAGGTAATAAATATGCGGTAATAAATATGAAGGTAATAGATATGAAAGTAATAGATATGAAGGTAATAGATATGAACGTAATAAATATGCGGTAATAAATATGAAGGTAATATATATGAAAGTAATAGATATGAAGGTAATAAATATGAGGTAATAGATATGAAGGTAATAAATATGAGGTAATAGATATGAAGGTAATAGATATGAAAGTAATAGATATGAAAGTAATAGATATGAAGGTAATAAATATGCGGTAATAGATATGAAGGTAATAGATATGAAAGTAAGAGATATGAAAGTAATAGATATGAAGGTAATAGATATGAAGGTAATAAATATGCGGTAATAAATATGAAGGTAATATATATGAAAGTAATAGATATGAAGGTAATAAATATGAGGTAATAGATATGAAGGTAATAAATATGAGGTAATAGATATGAAGGTAATAGATATGAAAGTAATAGATATGAAAGTAATAGATATGAAGGTAATAAATATGCGGTAATAGATATGAAAGTAATAGATATGAAAGTAATAGATATGAAGGTAATAAATATGAAGGTAATAAATATGCGGTAATAAATATGAAGGTAATATATATGAAAGTAATAGATATGAAGGTAATAGATATGAAGGTAATAGATATGAAGGTAATAGATATGAAGGTAATAAATATGCGGTAATAAATATGAAGGTAATATATAGGAAAGTAATAGATATGAAGGTAATAAATATGAGGTAATAGATATGAAGGTAATAGATATGAAAGTAATAGATATGAAAGTAATAGATATGAAGGTAATAGATATGAAGGTAATAAATATGCGGTAATAAATATGAAGGTAATATATATGAAAGTAATAGATATGAAGGTAATAGATATGAAGGTAATAGATATGAAGGTAATAGATATGAAGGTAATAAATATGCGGTAATAAATATGAAGGTAATATATATGAAAGTAATAGATATGAAGGTAATAAATATGAGGTAATAGATATGAAGGTAATAGATATGAAAGTAATAGATATGAAAGTAATAGATATGAAGGTAATAGATATGAAGGTAATAAATATGCGGTAATAAATATGAAGGTAATATATAGGAAAGTAATAGACATGAAGGTAATAGATATGAAGGTAATAGATATGAAGGTAATAAATATGCGGTAATAAATATGAAGGTAATATATATGAAAGTAATAGATATGAAGGTAATAAATATGAGGTAATAGATATGAAGGTAATAAATATGAGGTAATAGATATGAAGGTAATAGATATGAAAATAATAGATATGAAAGTAATAGATATGAAGGTAATAGATATGAACGTAATAAATATGCGGTAATAAATATGAAGGTAATATATATGAAAGTAATAGATATGAAGGTAATAAATATGAGGTAATAGATATGAAGATAATAAATATGAGGTAATAGATATGAAGGTAATAGATATGAAAGTAATAGATATGAAAGTAATAGATATGAAGGTAATAAATATGCGGTAATAGACATGAAGGTAATAGATATGAAAGTAATAGATATGAAAGTAATAGATATGAAGGTAATAGATATGAAGGTAATAAATATGCGGTAATAAATATGAAGGTAATATATATGAAAGTAATAGATATGAAGGTAATAAATATGAGGTAATAGATATGAAGGTAATAAATATGAGGTAATAGATATGAAGGTAATAGATATGAAAGTAATAGATATGAAAGTAATAGATATGAAGGTAATAAATATGCGGTAATAGATATGAAAGTAATAGATATGAAAGTAATAGATATGAAGGTAATAAATATGAAGGTAATAAATATGCGGTAATAAATATGAAGGTAATATATATGAAAGAAATAGATATGAAGGTAATAGATATGAAGGTAATAAATATGCGGTAATAGATATGAAGTTAATAGATATGAAGGTAATAAATATGCGGTAATAAATATGAAGGTAATAGATATGAAAGTAATAGATATGAAGGTAATAGATATGAAGGTAATAAATATGCGGTAATAGATATGAAGGTAATAGATATGAAGGTAATAAATATGCGGTAATAAATATGAAGGTAATATATATGAAAGTAATAGATATGAAGGTAATAGATATGAAGGTAATAAATATGCGGTAATAGATATGAAGGTCATAAATATGAAGGTAATTAATATGAAGGTAATAAATATGAGGTAATAGATATGAAGGTAATAGATATGAAGGTAATAAATAATAGTAATAAAATGTATTATTTTGACATGATATTAATTCACTCACATTATTTTTAACCATTTCACCACAAGCAAGGCAATAAAATATGTGAATTAAATAGAGACAATAAAATAAGAGGATTTAAGAAATGCGGTAGATTAAACTATTGACATAAAACTTGTCCTTAAAATTGGAAGATTCACTTGTAAAATTATGAGATCTAGCTTCCAATATCGTAGAGATAACTGTACAGTATATGTTTATATTTCTGAGATGAGGTATTATGTACACTATTTACAATATTCGGTCTATTGTCCTCATCTTTTTCGCCATATTTATTACAACGTTGTACGCCCCGGCCTTCTTCAGGTGGTTGGAATATCGAACTGAACCCTTTATTTCGCTCACTGGGGTAGATTGTTCTAGTTCCACGTGCCATGTCTAATGAATGTCAGTTATTAGTTATCTCCTGTTAATTCTCCTCTCCAAGTTCTCTACTGCCTTAACCGTGTATTGAAATCATACTCTTTTGGGTCCTGTCACTGGATCTAACCAACGCCTTTATCCATTGTGTCATTGAATATTAAAGAATGGAGCTAGAGAAATGTAGTATATGAAATCTTATTTTTTTCAAAAAAAATGGCATCACACTTTGTTTTCTGAAAAACGACGTAGGCTAGCGAAACTTTAGCAATAAAACTTTCGCATATTGTTAGATTTCAGTCCATATCGAAAATAGATAAAATCTTTATCATTGTCACCATCTCTGGGTTTGTTTTTTTTTTTTTTTTGTGGGAACTGCACTGTTCACTCTGGACTGACATCGACATTCCATTCTTTTCCATTTTCATATTTTTGCTGACTCAAGTTCCGTTTTTATTTTTCGACTTCTTAATTTTTAACTAGTTTATGATTTTATTTTCAACAAAATCTTACGTCAAAAGTTATGGCTTTTTTTTTTCTTCCAAGCCGTTGTACTTCACTTTACCAGACATAACATTTAATCCAACTGTTCATCTTCAGTTTTCTTTTTATCTCCTTCATCACTCTCTACATTTCAACAAATCTCTCACTTTTTTTTTGCATTTTCTTCATTTCTTTACTTTTATCTCTCTCTCTCTCTCTTTCTTTTTCTAATTCTTTCTCTCTCTCTTCCTCTATTCTGCTTTTTTTGTTTCCGAAGATCAGGTTTATTCTTAACTTCTTACCTTTTCTTTAATTCTTTTCTAACTGAGCATGTTCACTTCTCTATTCGTAAACCTTTTATCTGTTATCTTATTTCCCATTTGTTTTTACCTTACCAAACCTTACAGTCCTCGGTTCATCTCTACTTGTTTTTCACAAAATGTATTTTCTTGAATTTTAAATTGGGGCTAAGATAATCTAATCTACACTTTCAGTCATAAAACAAACTCAAGCGAATTTCAAACGAACAGTTTGGAAAAACAATATCAAAATATTTGAAAATAACAAGAGCATCCTTTATTCATTTTTTTTTTTTGTTTTGAAAACTGAAATTGTAAAACTCTTCCAGTTAGTGGCAATGTGTTAATCCAATTAATTTGCTACTCACTTTCTGCTTTCAAGTTTATCTAAATGGTGAAGCAATAGTTATAGAAGGTAAATAGTCTTAAAATTTAACCCCATTCCGAGTGCAACGTTAAACCATGAGTTTGCCCTTAAGGAACTAAAACTATTTTCAAACCAAATCAATTGGATTTTAATTGGAATTCGATTAGGGGAGAAGAATTAACATTAATTGGTTTTTGCTAGAAATTAAATCTAATATAGCCATTTACAAATATTAGCATTGTTCTTTAAAATAATTATTAAATATATATGAGATCTGAATCCTGGAGAACGTGCAAGGCTTTAAAATATATATTTAGATACAGACATTTTGATGGGAATAAACCACGACTGATCATTGGTATATTTATTGCTAAACTTATTAACCAGAATTAAAGGCGCGTGTATGGTCAAGTAATATTTAGAAATCTCCATGCTATACCCTTCATGAGAGAATTTAGGACATGTTTGTATGAGATTTAGAGATTTGCTTTGAGCAAAAAATGGTTCCAGTTTTAGGAAAGTAGCCTTCATCAGAACGCCTGCTGTTTTGTGTTAAACAATTACCAGAACGAACAAAAGATTTTGACATGAGTTAATCTAATTCTGGCCTTTATATAAAAACACAAACGAGAACTTTCTACGTATTCTACTGTCATCGATTCTTCAAGTGAAAGCAATATCATGGTATATTAATAAGTGCTTTGTCCGCATTTTACTCATTTGATATTTAAATCAACACTAAAGAAAAAAAAATATATATATAGATATATATATATAGATAGATAGATAGATAGATATGTGTGTGTGTGTGTGTATATATATATATATATATATATATATATATATATTATATATATATATATATATGCCTCATCATTGTCTTTTAAATATATTGTTTTTCTTTGAAACAGGTGTGAAGGGAGAGGTCTTTCCCCTGCATGTATTGTCTCTTTGTCCCAGGCTCAAATCGATGAACCCAACACTCATGCTAGGTTAAGAAACATTCAAGGAAAACAAGCCAGATCTGCCTTAAAAGAAATCTGATTTTCTCATGAAGTGATCATCCTGGTACGCTTTTGATTAGGCGTCAGATGACATCCCACCTCCAGAGCAGAACCCTACTTTATGCCAAGTTTTTGTGCAGAATATTCGCAACTCTCTCACGTGACATGATAATAGCGTGATCTCTTCAATTTGTAGTCAATTCTCTACCATCCATCACCATGTGTTGAACACAATCAACGTTTTATTCGATAGTTACAGTTGTAGGACGTCCACCTTGAATCATTTAAAGAAAACTCACTTCCATATCAACAGTTGATGAATCTGAAGCGTCATCCCCTATTGCAAAAACTGTCAGAATGGATGTCCTTTTTCCGTGGGTACTTGATAACAGAACGATGTTAAATTTTATCAATTTTCAAGAGAAGTCTATACAAGTCTATTGGACGTCTTATTTGAACACTAGAATGTCAGTTTACGTCGAAATAAACAATGCAGTTATTAATAATTAATATTAATATATGCAAGATTTCACAGCTTTAGCACCCACCCTTCGTCGTCAGCCTATTAATTTTTCATTCACTTCTCATTTGCAAGGTGTTTCAAAAATTATATGGATTAGTCTTTTATTGTAGCCGTTCCAAAAATTGAAATTATATATATATATATATATAATTGAACATAGAAGTCAACACTTAGAGGCGACAGTCTGTTTCATGCTATATGCAACTGTCAGGCCACATATAGCATGAAACAGACTGTCACCTCTAAGTGTTGACTTCTATGTTCACTTTTATATTTACACACGCTCTATCTCTGATATTGAGCACTTTATTCCATAAATATAGCACCCCTTAAGACTATATATCTTTATATATATATATATATATATATATATATATATATAGTCATCCACAGACTGTTTCGCTGTATCACAGTACTCCAGTTTGGGTAGACATACGATTGTTTCAAGCCGGGATCGAAACCCGACCGATTGGGCATCATTCAGAGATTCTAAACTCAACCTATCGCCGCCCGGCAGAGACAAAGATAAATTTTAACATGTTTACTATACGGAAGACGTCAGTGGGTAGGAGAGCTTGATTCTAGTTGAAGAGTATATTATAGTTGCCTTCTGGTTTTCTTCTCCCATCAGACGTGTAGTGTGCTTGGTTCCCGTTGTTGAAAAAGCTATCACACTGTTAAAAAGATGACAGCAACAGGAGATGTGACGTGATCATCACTGCAAAGTGTTTTTTCATGTTAATATGAAGAGCTGAAATAAATGCATGCAAGATTTCGCACCTCGAGCACCACTAATTCATTGTCCACCTATGAGCTTTTCACCCCAGTCCTAGTTTATCGATATTTGATTTCCTTACATACCTGCTGGTCAACATTTCGAATCAGGGCAATATTTACTTGATAATATCATAGAATGTTTTAGAATTTTTAGTTGAGGTGACAGTACCATAAACCACATATATCCTATTAATATTTTTTAGTTGGTTTGGAATAAGTTTGCAACATGAACATAGAAATTATTTTAACACATGCATGTTATAATAGAAGATATGTAAAATAATGTTTTCACTGAAAATCAGAATTAATGCTTGTTTTCTGTAGTCACCACAACGCAAATAGCACATTAGAGTTTGTATTTAAAATGATAGTAATTTCTTCTCTAAAAATATTCAATAGTTGTTCTCCTGTTGAGTAATAGTCTTTTTCTAAATCCATCATATCTAGTCAGTGATTTATTTATAAATATCTTCTTTACAAAACATTTTTGCAAAACACCTCTCGGATAATATAATTGTATGATGCACTCACAAGGATGTTATTCAGTCTTACGAGTTCTTTAAATAAGTTTTATTTTTTAAAACGAGTTTCCTGGAATATATAGCTCGTAGGATATGCGCCATATTTTAAAATTTTTGCTTGTAATTATATCCGTTTTTGTTTTAAATATTCTTATCTTTCATTTCATATGCTGATTTTTTTATGGTAAAATTTAAACATATATAAACTTAGCAAGTTTTTTTTATTATAATATTACTCTGGGTATATTATTAAAAACCAGTACAATTTCTTCATTGCATGTTAGAATTCGTTAATTTAAAAACCATATTTATATTAATTTGTAAATTTCGATATTACCTTTTAAATTAAATGCTAGATTTTACCTCCATTCATAAATTGCTATCCTGCGACAGTAGTATCATTGCAAAATAAACTTTGCATTTAGTTTCATAGCGGACCGAAGAAGGCAGATGTAAAAATCTTGTGAGACGACCTGATTCGGCGGGCAGGATTCATCCGTTGTCAGTGACTAACATAGCGGTAAAACCAGCGAAACTGTGAACGAGTGAATAAAACTGTTGCACATATAGATATTGAGCCTTGAAGATTCTGCTTCTATGCATGTTATATATATATATATATATATATATATATATATATATATATATATATATATATGGATAATATCGTATTTACGATTCAAATGGAATAAATTATGACCATGGAATATTAGTGTTAAACCTTTTTATTATATATATATATATATATATATATATATATATATATATATATATATATATATATATATATATATATATATATATTACATTTTATAAAAAGATATATATACATTGTTCATTTTACATTATATATATATATACTAAATTGATTATATATATATATATATATATATATATATATATATATACATATATACACTTATATATACACTTATTAAAATTTAGAGATAGGTTCCATTCAAATATATTTCTTAAAAAAAGTTTTCATATACAAATAAATTGAATTATATATATATATATATATATATATATATACACGTTTCATTAAATAATGAAGTGTTGTCTTTTTATTTTATGTAATTTTTTTTCGTAACGTCTGATAAGTTTAATAACATTATCGTTGAACGAAGAAAGACATTCAAAATATTGATCCATATTTTTTTAATAAAATACGCTATTATCAAAGATGTCAGTTACAACATATTAAGCAATATACGGACAAGACAGTGATGATAGTGTGTCATTTTTTACATACATGATTTCTAAGCAACGAGAAACACCCGCATATAAGACGCTAGAAGCGAAAATCGCACCGTATCTCATGACGTCACACATGACCACACGAGAGTGAATTGGAGAAGTATGAAGTATCGAAACTCGTTGGTATTAGGTTGGTGCAAAAATAATGAAGGTTTTTGACGTATTTTTTAACGTCAAAACCGTCATTATTTTTGCACCAACCACTGGATTCTGTTACGAATTATAGACATTTAAGAATATTTGTAGAGATGCCATAATTGATTTTGTTTAGGTTGGGTTTCAACTGTTTGATGTATAATGCTTCAAGGATTTTTATTTTTTGTCCATTGTTTTCATGTCGAAGTATAATTGTGTTTTCGACAAGTATTTTACGGAATTGTGTGTGCGGGCAGGCATGTTGGTTTAAATGCCTAAAAATGTTAGAGTTTTCATTTAAATGGAGTGTCAAGCGTACATTTGAATGAAAACTCTATATTTAGCCAATTTAATGCTTTTATTCCTCATATAAAACGCATCTGTCGGAATTTGTAAGTACATGTATAAAAAAAACAATGCATATAAATAAAAACTTGTCAGTAGGCAGTCTCTGTCGGTGTCTTTGCTTTGAATATTGCATTTTTCTTAATCATATCTAGTCTGGTGAACTTTACAGATTCTTTATAAAAACCTAAAATGAATGTAATATAATTGTTCTCGGCTTCCGTCATTTCCACGTTTATAGCGAATGTAGCTTCCATGTTACTT
>OZ010581.1:50919702-51022202 GCA_963932145.1 Acanthosepion lycidas | reverse complement strand
TGGTCTAATTTATATACATTAACACAGGCTCTAATTTGGGACCAGATAAAATCTATCTTATATCCGGGTTTATCTTATATCCGGGTTTACCTTATATCCGAGTTTCTCTTATATCCGGGTCTCTTATATCCGGGTTACACTGTATGTGAAAATGTAGTGATTCCCTTTTCTAAATAATCTATTCATTGGATCACATCTAGAAGGAGAGGTAACGAATATGAAAAAAAAGTTACAAAAATTGTGTTCAATTATGAAGCAGATACATTTAGTAAAGAATTACAAAATTCTATAGAAGACATAATTCCGATTACGCCATATAAATTAGGTTAAATATGGATAGATGATAATTTCTAAACTCAAAACTGGTTTGCTCTATTTTGTTTAGGTAAGTATGGCTCTAATTTGGGACCAGAGAAAATCTCACTTATATCCGGGTTTCTCTTATATCCGGGTTACACTGTACTATATAATCACATTTTAAGCCTGTTGAAACACTGGCCTTACCTTTCTGAATTAAGGAAGACATTTAAACAAAGGTAACACCGGCACAGAGACACGTTCGGTCAACACCATAAAAATATCCATCAACAATATAATTTCATTACAAATAACACTGCAAACGTAAGCCAGTATAAGGTACTTTCAAGATAACCTCCGACTACATCGTAGCATTATCTTTCGTTATTTTTTAATTTAATAATTACTCTTCTTCAGAGGAAGTGAATTGATAACGAAAATAATGTATTTAAATGAATGCTGTATCGTTCTACCTTAGAGTTTCGTTTAGATCAACGCCCACACAATAGACAATAATTCTCACATGCTTTCACTCACTTTTCTTTCTGAGGGAGAAAAGTGAGAGAGTGACGTGTAAGCGAGAGTGGGACGTGAAAGCAGAATTGAGAACAAGGATTTCAACAAGGGGCATAGTTGAAAGCGAGATTCATAGAAATGATCCAATTTAATCATACACACATGAACGTACAAGCAAGTGCATACGAATGTTAGTGTGTGAATATTTTTCTTCTTCTTCTTTTTTTTTTTTTTTTTCGCAAATGGATGTCTAAGTGAGGATATTTAGAAAATAATAAACAGAAACAATTTATAGATCGGTCGAAAAATGTTGAAATAGGAAAAAACGAAAACCTCATATGCTATACACACACACACACACACACACACATATATATATATATATATATATATATATATATATATATATATACGTACTCACGCACAAAAAAAGGACACACAAAAATACAGACACAAAAAGACACAGACACACAGTAACAAACACGCACACACACAGACATATATATATATATATATATATATATATATATATATATATATATATATATATATATATATATATATATACCAAGACTTACACCACATCCTGTTTCTTTTGACAACTTCCTTTCATTTCAATTATTCATCTTCTTTATTTCCTATGTTTTCACCCTTTCTTTCCTCACCTTGTCTGTTTTTTTTAATTTCAAAATTTTATCATCCATTGACTGTTTGAAAAATCCCGTAAATTCAATTTTAAAGTGTGAAAATGATCATTTACATATCGGTACTATATTCCGAGTCTATGAAACATATTGTTCTGTTTATTATTAAAAAAAAAACAAAAAAACATTGAACTGTATGTGTGAATTAGTTTTAATATTTAATACTGAGTTAATATTATTCATTTGGATTATATACTAACTGATTACTACCTATATCTTTGCTCCTATATTTAGAGTTGAAGACTCTTGAAATTTAATCTCTCTCGAATTTTGAACTTTCTCCCCCATCTGCCGTCAGGGATAAATTCTCTCCGGAATGCTTCTAAAAACATTCCATATTCTTCTCTTCACTCCTTTAATCTGGCGCTAACCGATAAAATCTTTGAATTTATAAAAATATTAAGAAACAAAGAATATTTCTGGCTTAATCTCTCGGAATCTCACAAGAACACGGATTCTACAATTTACAACCCAAAGAAATCTACCATCTAACAACTATTAGAACCTTTCGGAAAAAGATCCACTATAGTAAATAATATGAGTTTTAGGAAATTTATTAACTCTTTCCAAGAAAAACTTAACAAAGACATAAAATTAATAAATCGAATAAAATTTGGGTCAAAACGGACAAGTCTAAGTATATTTATAAATGTGAACCCATCTAAATATCACCAGGACAACTAAAAAAATAACTGATAATTAAAAAAAAGATAAACATGATAATAGGATCTTTGACATTAAAAGGTGACGACCGATTTAGCCAGTAATAAGTTTAATACAGATAGAATGGGAAAAAATACATACTAAAAATGCCTATATCTTTTACAATTATAATAAACCTAACTTCTCTAATAAAACACGAACTAGACTCCCAAATCAGATATAGGCTTAATCTCTAAAAATATTTAAAAAAAAAAAAAATAAAACTAGGGATAAAATTCTGATCACTACCGGGGCCAGTTTTTGGAAGGACTCTCCTGATACAATTAAATTGTTCAGTAACATAAGTGATAAAAAGAAAGCAACCTTCATTAAATTTGACGTTATTGATTTTTATTCATCTATAATTAGAAATCTCTTGGTTAAATGCATTAACTTTTTAAAACACCACATGGACGTAACAGATGATGAAATCAATATTATTCTTACTACCAGGAAATCATTCTTGACTTAACAATTCCAGCTGGATTAAATGTAAGAGTGATGAATTTGACGTTCCAATGGGAACGTATGACTCAGCCTAGGTTGCTGACCTAATTTGCCTTTAAATTCTTGAGATCCTTACTAGAATCGTAGATCCGAGGCAGTTAGGTCTATATAGAGATGCTGGATTAATTTACGTTCCTAACAGCAATGATCCACTCACTATTAAACTACAGAATAAAATCAGTAATGCTTTTAAGTATCTGGGGTTCAAGATAGATAATTCATCTGACCTAATAATTGTAAATTATTTGGACATAACTCTTGACCTGAACACCAATAGCTTTAAACCCTACCGTAAAGATCATGAAACTCCTCACTACATTAATGTAGACTCGAATCACCCTGATATTTTTAAGGGCAGATACCTATCACAGTTGTAACTAGGATTAGTAAACTTTCCTCCAATAAATATATTTTAATGAAAACAAAGGATTGTACGATAGGGCACACCAAAAATGGGTTTTAAAAATAAATTTCCATATTTGAACCCTACCAGTAACACTAATGTACATAAAAATAATAATAAGCGTAGAAATAGAAAAAGAATTATATGTTCACCCCCTTCTGTAGGTTATCTAAAATTAACATAGGTCAATTGTTCTTAAAACATATAAGAAAATATTTGAAAAATGACTTCCTCCTAAATAAAGCCTTCATAGAAAAAAAAACGATTAAAATAAGTTATTCTTGTAGAATTTAATGATTCCCATAATAAAGTTGTTCTTAATAAATTCTATGGCATCAACAATTGGCCTAGTATGGATACCCCATGTAATTTTAAATATGGTGAAATCTGTTCAGTAGAAAGAAAATGTAGAGCCTCTGATGTAATTTACCAGACAACCATTTACCCTAAAGAGAACAAGATCAACCACAATATCTATAGTTGAAATACAGCGAGTGAAAGGAAGCAACGCCCCTATGCCCATCGCCACTCATTTTCCAAACCAAAATTAAAATACTAAACTGCACTTTCCAAAAATTTTTGGGAATTGATAGGGAAAAAAATGAAATCTCAGATTGATTGGAAAATTATAGGATTTGCCAAACACTTAGTAGTTTTACAGGTAGATGCAATCTATGCCTACCAGAAAAATTATTTATTATTAAATTTAGAAATCCAAAGATACTGTTAAACCAAATGGAATGGCCTATTTTCTAAATGCCGTCAACGCAGTAGATTTAAAATTATCTAGACCCTTAACGAACTTGCATGGATTGTCATCTTGTGGAAATTACCTGTGAATTCCTGCTTCTTTTCAATCCTGACTGATATTGCGTGAACTTCTATCCTTTAACAAGTACATGAACTGCGGCCTTTGACAATTACGTTGCATTTTCCACTTCCCCTCTTTTCTTTATATATCATTACCATATTTCTCTTCTGTTACAACTTACATAATTCTTTTCTCTATCACTATCTTGGTAACTATCAACCATATATTTAATATTATCCTTAATATCAATATTCTTCCTTTTTTCTTACATTAACGTATTTTATTAAATTGTCTTGAATTATCATTTACATATAAGTATTATACTTTCACTACAATATATATATATATATATATATATATATATATATATATATATTATATAAAACTAGGTAATCCGTATGGGTAGACCCAAGGAGAATGATATCCAGAGAGCTCAATGTAAATTCAGAGCAAATATGTTTGAATAAAACAGACCATTTTAAGATTCCATGTAATAAGTTAATTCACTACAACCCCTTTAACAGGGTTGTGGATCATCAGACTTTACTTCCAAAGGTCGAAAAAAAATCTTTTATTTTTTTTTCAACCTTTTGAAGTAAAATTTTAAGGGGATTATATATTTTGGGTTGTATATTTTTTACTAAATATTTTAATTTCCGTTAATTTTTTATATTTTATATTTATTTAAAAATAATTGTTGCTATTATTTAATTAATATATTTATATATTATTTATTTTTTATATAGTATAATCTATTGATTGTAAAGGCATCCTTTAATTACCTTATTCTTAAGATACTTTTCAGCATTTTTTTTCCAAATTTAAGGGTTTCTCTTTTATATTGCATTATACTTTAAATTTCAAATATATATATTTTTCCTGGTGGAAATGTGTTAATTAGTATAAATTTAAATTGATATATCTTAATTTGGAAGTATTCATCCTATGATTTTTATATTAGGTTGGTGCAAAAATAATGACGTATTACTGTCGTTTTTTGACGTTAAAAATAAGACAAAAAACGACTTTATGACGTCATAATTTTTGCACCAACCTAATATTTCCCGCCTTTACACTATTATTATTTTTTTTATGTCTCTTATTATTTTTTCTGACATGTTTGTTAATTTAATATTCTTTTATTCTAAAGTAACTCTCTTTCATATTTTTTGGTTTATCTCTTATTATTTTATGATATTTTTTCATTAATACCTGAAGATTCATTTGATCTATCTACTGTCTATTTCGACTGCGTATATTGAATAGCTCATCGATTTCTCTCCTTTCCTTCTCTTTCACTCTCCCTTTACCCTCTGACCAACACTCATATCAAGACTTACACCACTTACTGTTTCTTTTGCCTCTTTCCCTTCCTTTCTATTCTCCATCTTCTTTTTCTCAATGTTTTTCCTCCTTTATTTCCTCTCACGTCTCTGTTTTATTTAAAAAGTTATCATCAATTGACTGTTTGAAAAATCCTGTAAATATAATTTTACAAGGTGAAAATACTCATTTACATAATGTTATATTAATTTCCATTGTATGATATATATATATATACATACATATATATATATATATATATATATATATATATATATATATATATATATATACACAAACACAAGCTCAGAGCCACACACACGCACGTTGATATGATCACACGCACACGCGATTAATGTGAACACTTGTGATTGATAGATATATAAATAGCAAGAAACGGATTCATGATATTACCACACAGACACACACACACACACACACACACATACACACACACACATATATATATATATATATATATATATATATATATATATATATATATATATATATATATGTGTGTGTGTGTGTGTGTGTAAAACATATAATGATGCAAAGAGATTTGTGATTAAGTGAGGTATAATTTTAACTACATTTCTGATGAAATTTCCTCCTTGTCTGACAAGGATTATTCCTAACTTGGAAAAGTTAATAATTAAAATTAAAATTGGACAAAAGATGTTGACTGTCTTTAATAATATTTGCCTTAAAGAACACTGGTGCATCCAAACAGAACATCTACATGATTTGTAGACCTGGTTACAAATGATACCTGGAATTTGCAGACTAGTTTGATAGCAATGATGGTGATGCAGTGGTCTTTGGCCTTTCTTCTATTACGCGTTGAAGACGGTCAGGTTAAATGTCATTGAAGAAATAGCTCTCTATTCTTTGATTCGAGGCCTCAAGTTGTTGACAGCCAAAAGATTATTCTTCAGCTTGTCTGTAAACCTAAGCAATGGCCTTGCTAGATTTCTTTTTGTACATCCTAGCTGGCTATACATGGAGACATTATCTATCCTGTCACCTGATGACATGGCCAGACCACAGCAAATGCGATTACATGAGAAACGTCTCAATGCCTCCCATTTTGCACTTATTGAAAGGTCAGCATTTGATATTTTGTCTTGAAGTAACGGGGAAAATATCTTGGATAGAAGTGTGTGTGTGTGTGTGTGTGTGTGTGTGCTCTCGCGCGCGCCCGGCCGCGTGGGGAGATTTACAGCCTGAAATAGATAGATAGATAGACTTAAAGAAACCTAAATAAGCTGAAAATTGACAGATGTATATATAACTAAGTAATAAAAAACTTACATTCCAGATGAGCAGAAAAACATGAACCAGAAAAAATATCGGAAGCATTCCCATAGAAAAATTCCACTGGAGACTATTTTTTTCTAATCCACCGATGTTCAAAGATATAAAAAAAAAACTATAATCCTTTCGATACGAATCCTGATACCTATTCTTATTACTTATTTATCTCTCCAATGTGCATAACGTTTTTTATCAGAGGCAGTTGTCTAAGGTTATCTTGAAAGTTTTCTTCTAAAAAAAAAAAATGGTGTCATTGTATTATTTTTTGTCATGCATTATTTGCTTTTGACATACTAGGTCACCACGCGCGCATATAAACATTTTCATGCGATCTGATGACTAACTATCTTCATAAGTCATAGTGTTTGTTTTTCTTCCATTGTTGGAATGCAATATTTTTTATGTATGTCGTGAACGTAACAAATGCAGATATGCCCGAAAGAAAATTCTCTGTATTAAATGCAATGAAAAATTGAAATCCCATAGAATGTAGCTAAAGATAAGTATATATTTTTTTTAAAAATATAACCTATACAATTTTATATTCACACACTCGACTTAGTTTACATACGATTATGTATACATTTTAATTTTCGTTGCTAAGAAAAAATGTTGAAACGATGCAATGCCTGAACATATTTTTGTACAAATGTTGATTAAAATTAGATTATTTTATTTCTGTATGTTATAATTGCCAGTAAGATAAACACCCGTTTCACACTACTCCCCAGTAATTTCAACAGAAGTAGAGGTAAATCCATTCATTCCTGTTTAGGAATGGGATTCCGTTTCCTTGTAAAGAGTTTTCTTTTTTCTTCCGGTGTCCCATTGCGCCTTGGTGGCATTATCACCTCGCTTGAAGTGGTGCCTCTTACACTGTAAGGCTCTATCTAGAATGGCTCCTACGCATTATACAGGGCGAATATAGTAAAAAAAAACAAAAACAAAAACAAAACAATTAAACTAAAATTAAACCACTGGAAGTCTCCGCCAATTTTTTATTACAAATCAACAAAAGAAAGCCTCCCATACAAATTATCAGCTCATCGCATAAGTTCTGCCGGATTTTCAATAATAAAGAACAAGTGATAAAATCTTACACTTTATTGAAATTTATTCATCAATGATTTATTCCATGATTATCTTTGAGTTCCTTCCATCTACTTACAATTTTTTTATTCTCAATAATAAAGAACTCTTTTTGGTCTCGAAGAGAAGAACACTGAAATTTCAGTTTCGACCTAATCATGGCTTTTGAGAGTTAATCCATCCAAATGATTCTGTGAACTACGGAATAAATGGTGATCTGAAGGAGAAAGGTCGGGAGAATAAGGTGGAACTGGATTTCTTTCCCAACCAAGTTCTTCCAACTTCTGGGATGTGATTTGTGCAGTGTGATGTCGTGACTTGTCCTGATGAAACACCACTTCTTTTCGCTTCATTAAAACTGGCCTTTTTTCTTCAGAGTCACGTTCAAACGCTCTAATTGCTGACAGGAGACTTTAGCATTGATTGTTGAATTAGTTGGTAGCAACTCAAACTAAATTATTCCTTTGCAATCGCACCAAATTGAGAGAAGAAACTTCTGCGTATGAAGTTTCCTTCTCGGTTGTTTAGACCTTCCCCATTACCAAACCACTGTCTACGACGTTTAAAATTTCGTTAAAAAATCATCCCCCGTCACATGTCTATCCAAAAAGGGTAAGCTGAGTTCTCGAGAACGAAGAGAATAGATGTCAGCACAGGATTTGCGGTTGACTTCAGACAGTTTATGAAGTATCTATTTTCCAAGAAGATGACGATGAACAGTTGAATGGTTTGAACGAAGCTTCATTGCCATGAATACTGGTACAGGACGAGTTTCTTTGAGTAATGCCCCAAGGAGCTCATGATCAAACACAACTGGACGTTCTGTTCGGTCTTCATCTTTAAGGCTGAAATTTCCAATTCTGAATTTGGCAAACAATCTTCTACAAGTTCCTTCATTCAGGCTTTCTTTTCCATACTCTGAGAGAATATTTCAAGTCACTTCGGCTGTAGAATTTCCTTTTTGAAACTCATAAAGAATTATGTGCCTTAAATGATCCTTCAACACCTCCCTCTTTAAGGACCTAATTTGAGTAATTTGTGACACTAGCGTTTGGCTAACTGATTAAGCATAAAAATTAAAAGCGAGAAATATTTAAGGCGAGAAGAAGCTATAACGAAAGACATACTGAGCGATGCTATTTTTTTTTTAACAAAAGAAAAGTGGGTAAAGATTTTATTTTCATTAGCGAAGAAAAGTATTTTTTTCGCAGAAGATAGGAAATTCATAAGATCTCGGATCTCTCAGAAATAATTTATGCCATGACGCGGCGAAGAACGGCAGACTGCGAATAAAAGATAGCAATCTGCCCATGGCAATAATAAAAATTTCAAATTAGTCAAGAGGCTTACAAAGTGGAATGCTAGAAGATAATCGGGAATTGGGTCAAGCATGCGACCGAGAAGGGAATTAGGTGAAACCACCTCAAAGAAAAAGGAAGGAAAAAGGGAAAAAGAAAAAGAATAAACCATTAACTATCTTTCGGAGCTATCATTTGGTTTGAAAGGGAACCACCTCTTTTATGTCCAGACCTTGCCATGACAAAAGTTGTTCCCTGGACAGACTGTTCGCAACAGAGTGAGAAGACGCTGAGGAAGACAAAAAAGATTCAGTTGACCATCCAGATAATCACTTGGCGGAAATCCCGTTGATGAATTCCGGATCACACCCAGTTAAGATAGAGATTTAATGACCACAGTACGAGTCGTGGAGTTCTAGTCGGGGAAAAGAAAGAAAAGAAAAAGGAAGATACTTTTTTCTTTGAGCGATAATTGTAAACTGAGGCCAGTCTAGCCACACCATTACTGCCGAACGTTCATTGGTTGAATGATGGCATGAGCGATGGGCGAAGGTAAACATATGAGAAAGAAGGGAAACCTGTTGACGCCCTCTGTTGGGATTAATGTGAGATACCAATATGAGAAAGGAATAATTTGGGAGGACAATTCTCTTAAGAACCCCTCTAAAACAGAAAGTAATTGACTTCCAAAAATGGGAAGTGATAAATTTTCCTGTCCGAAAACAAAGAAAATCCTTATTGCGGATTTGGAATTATCGAGAAACCCAAACCACGACAGGCCCACACCCGGTTTTGGTCGGTGTTCATATAAACGAACGTCCCCAGAGTAGAGTCAGTTACGGAGTTACGGAGTAGAGTTACGCAGCAGAGTTGAAGTCACAGAGTTGAGCAGTGAGCTCGGAGACACAGCCTCGCAGGAGCTGACTGAAAGATTCTGACTTAGACTTCTAACCAAAAACAATTTTTTTTTGAAGGACAACTTAGACTCACACCACCAAAACAAGTTTTACGAATATCGCCTGAAGACACCAAAAACAGTTTATTGAAAGACAACTTAGGATATTAAGATTCGCTTAAGAAACGCAAAGTGTCACGTATCCATGGAAGCGGTTTGGGACAAAGACGCAGTCCTGTATTCAGCAACAAAATATAAAGATACTTGTTATTCTCTTTTTGTAACACATTTGAGTCTTTTGAGTTGTTACTTTATTTTCTTTTTAAAGCCGGAAGAGTGTTCTAGAAACGAAAACTGCGAGAAAAAAATCTGTTAGCATAGAACTTACAGTTATACCTAGCGCATTCGATTGTGAATCGATGATATCTTGCCGCCAATTTACAGGGTGCAGAGTAAAAAATCGGCAAACTTATTATCACTGCTTTAACTTTCAGGAATAAATGATCTTGAATATACTTGAATTAATATCTTGAATATTCATGATCTTGAATAAAGTTACTGCCTCCTGGTTCACACGCTTACAACTTTCTTTTGAACATTTCAGGCAAGCATCTACGATGATTTTTCATCGCATGAATCATGATAGCTAAATGAAATTCTTTCTAAATTTACCGCTTTTTTACTAGGCGTCCTGTAGTAATGCGTTTAATTTCATAAAATCTAGGTTCCCTACCGAAGATTTAATTCGAACAATTACCAATAAAGTTTTATAGAAAACGTACAGGGCAACTACATTACGGCGGTATAAAAGGGACTGAAGCTGAGACGCTAGGATAGAACCATTAATATTGCTGATTTTACTTTTGATTTTATTAAGTATCCCTAAATATTCGGCAAAAGAAACAGAACGTATATGAAATCAACATTTAAAGCAATATGAATGACAGACTTATAAATATGGGAAATAGATTCTGGAGAGAAAAATTATCTACCACAACGCAATGAACCAACTTTCTTAGCAGCAGGCTTAGCAATGTATTCAGTGTAGTCATTCTATTTCATATTAGAGAATGTTAGACTAAGATGGCGCAACGATTCGCTCTCATTCTGATGGAAATCAGAAGGGTGTCTTTCAGGTGATTAATACAGCGAAGTTTTGTTTTAAGACGTTAAAATTAACAACAAACTGTAGGTCACTTTTTATATCAACTGCCATTTTCACCTAATCCAACTGATCAGATTTATTTTTGAGACAAAAATAAATGTTTGTGTCATCAGCATGGATACCAATTATACATATATAGACATGATATACATATAAAAGTAGACTGTACAACATACAAAAATATATTATTTAAAATAAAAAACTAGTGTCATCATTACGAAGTACACAAATATTTCCTGTACAAATGCAATAAAATCTTTTAAAAAAATGACCGTTGACTATGTATTTTCGGAGGCTAACACCTTTAATCTTTATAATTAAATTACGCAATATATAGAAATAGAATAGACACAAATGTGACAGTCATTCAATAAATGCGAACATATGATTGATTGATTCGTTTTCTACGGCTTACCAACCCATTGCAGGTTAATTAAAGATAGAAAATATTTTTAGATTGTATGATTTCTTTTTGTTTTTTGGTGTTGATAATTTTTAGTGATAGAAGTCTTACCAATTAATCCATAGCTAGAGGGGAAAACGGTGGATTAATACCATTTCTCTGGTCATTTGTGCGTCAATGACTCAGGAATTAGAAATCGGCTATCCGAATAACTATACAGAACCATTATCCATTACACCCCCCGCGCATCCAAGCATACAGCACATAGTATTCTCTCGCTCTCTCTCTCGCTCTGTGTGTGTGTGTGTGTGTGTGTGTGTGTTATTACGTTTATTGTTATTTCCGAGCACGCTCCGGGCAATTAAGTAAACGGAAAAAAGATAATAAATGCAGAAATGTCAGGTGCACTTAATTGGATTTCATATCAAAATTTATCGCCGACTCCTTAAACCTGCATAAAACCTAACTATATAGATACAGTTCTCTCAAGAAAGAAGAAAGGTAAGAAGTAAACGATATCTAATAGGGGTTTTATATAAGTAATATGACTTGAGGTTCCTTGTTAATCCGATTTAATTTTCCTATTCAATTCCTATTAGGCATCATCCCGTGTAAAATATATCTGAACATAAACGGATTTCATTATAATCAATTGAATTATCATTTATGAAAGGCATCCAAATTTACATGCACTACGGATGTCATAACATGGCTTTCAGATGGATTCAAAGAAATAATAAACATCATTTAACTAACTAAAGATTATTGCATTCGTCAAACAATGTTGAACCGTAGAGGATAATAATATGCAACATTTAAAAACGCTGTTTGTATGAGTGAAATTAGATGAAATTCAATAACTGGAAAGTAGGTGAGACAATTTGGAATTCTGCCAGGAATCTTACATCTTGGGAAGACAAGCTTTAGCTGAATAATACAATATATATATATACATATATATATATATATATATACATATATATATATATATATATATATATGTGTGTGTGTGTGTGTGTGCGCGCTCGCGCGTGTGTGGACTCTCTGGTGGAAGTATGAGGGTCAGCAACTAGGTGCCTAGGAACTGACAGCAAGACACCAGGACATACGATTTGATTACAGTGGTGAAGCCTTTGTGCAGAAGCAACCACAGTTTTTGAAAGGCTGAATACAGGGATCTGATGCACTACGTGTTACAGGGTCCATAAACAACCTTTCACGGGTTATGAATTCTAAGTTGTTCTTCTCCTAGACTAGTTGCCATCCAAGGCTATAGAACTCAGTCTGTCCTCGTAATCATCTATCACTCCCTCTGTCTATATATATATATATATATATATGTATATATATATATATATGTATATTAGTCCCATGCCACTTCAGGGAATAGGCCATCATCCCTCTCTACTTGATAATGTATAATATATTAATCGAAAGCTTCCGCACACATAAACCATTTGAACTTCAAGATGAAAACAGAATTCAGGTTTTTGAACTGGAATTAAAGATTCAACGCAAACAGTGGAAATACTCTGTTTCTTCAACCCTAGATGCAGGAAGTCTCTGTTGGCAAGGTGATGGCTTCGTTTTTTTTTTTTTGTTTTTTTTTGTGATTCTGTAGTTATAATCATCATAGACTACCTGGAACAGGAAAAAATATTAATGGAGTGTGTTGTCCATCATAATTAAGACAACTGAAGAAAGATACCCTATCTGCACTGCTCACGAGACCTAGCTTCATCTGACTGTTCCAAGTTACTTAAACCCATTTCACACCTGCGTGATTACCATTTTGGAAAGAATGATGAGATCATATGTGCTGTGGAGGAGTTTCTGGAGGAACAGGACGCCACTTTCTTCCATGTTAGGAATGCAATACTTAAGAATCATTGGACCAAATGTCTTGATGTCAAGAGGCACAATTTTTTTCTCCAACTGGAAGAGGCTTACATTTTTTAATGATCCTCGTATATATATATATATATATATATATATATATATATATATATATATATATATATTATTTTACTGGTTCTCTTTGATTTACTTTTATCTATTTATTTATATTTATTTAGTCTCATTCATTTTCGATTATATATATATATATATATATATATATATATATATATATATATATATATATATATATATATGTAATAAAACCGTTGGTATATAATCAAAGTGGTTGTTAGTAATATAAAATATTAAAACTTATCCACAAAAAGAGCTCAATATATTTATTATTACAGATCCAATAATTAATAGACAGTAAAAGAAAAATCACCTCATATGTGAAATAAGCTTATTTCGGCAAACGAAAATATATGTCGTATATCTTATCTCCACAGACGGAGATCATGTCAGAAATAGACATTTAACAGTGAAAGTTAAAAAAAGAAAGACGTTCGAAAAAATAATACACAATTTATTCATTTCAATGTTTCAGCAAGACGAAAAACACCTGAGATTGGTGGAGGTATTTATTTTTACAGTGTAGAGGTTTATGCAAAATTAACCGGGATATTAAACATATGACATTAAATTGGGGTTATAGATTGAAATTGTAATTTAAAGCTAAGAGATGAAGAAAAAGCGGTTTAAAAATAACTTCAAAATATATAAAGTTATATTTAAAAATACAAGTCCTATTTAAAAATAAAAAGTGGTATTCAAAAATAAGTTATATTTATAATAAATTATTTTTATAAATAGTTTATATTGAAAAATAAATAACGTTACATTTAAAAATAAGTTACATTTAATATAATAAAATGAATAATTGATATTTAAACATAAAAATATAAAATAAAATAAAAATAAAACATTTAAAATGAAAATACAATAAAATAAATTTGTGGGTTAAAACCTTTCTTCTTCAATTACCAAAATTTATTTGAAAGCGCTAGGTTAGAAAATGAGTACCTATGGGTAGAAATTTCTGTTTCCATTCCCCGCGGAAATATTAATGCAAACATTATATAATATATATATATAATTAATTATAATTTTCAATATTTTCTTTGGGGAAATTATTGCTTGACAGATAACCATGGTAGTTCCGCGTTTACCCTCTACTGGACAATTTACTTTTACCATAATCAGGGGAAGAGGATAATTTTATAAGGCTTTCAAATATATTTGCGCGTAAGTGAATGCAATAAACCCGACCAGAATTCGAACTCGTCTCTCTGATTTAGCATTCCAGACTGCAACAAATTACATCACCTGCACATCCAACCTCAATGGGAGAGTCATTAAAACATTTTTTGCACTAATATGCTGTATATGATTTCGTGTATTGATTTACATAAATTTATTTATATAGTATGACCTGAAATATATATATATATATCCATTTTTCAAAATTAATACATTTTCTAAAAAAGCGCTTTTTGAATGAATATAGCTATAATTTTAGAAAATATATTCAGCTTGATGTTTTTATTGCATAGAGAAGATTATTTCCCTTGCAACGTAACAGTTTTAAATTCTTTCTATTCAAGTAGTTCCATAATCCCGAAATTTTATAAAGCCATAATATAAGTCTTCGACTTGAAAATTTTATTTAACAGACAATTGCATTACATTTGCAAAACAAAAGTATTTATTTAAATCAGATACGCATTTTCTCCATTCCGTATGAAAAAAAAAAAAAGACTTTTTTAATTGTTCATAACCTTCAACATGTCCGCCATTTCTATTTGGGTTCGGATTTGCATTGATGCAACCAATATTTATTTCTTTGCTTTATTTTTCTATTTTTAATGGTAGATCTGGATTGGCTTTCAACAAGTTTATTTTTAAATGGCTATAGAAAATGAATTTCTGTGTGCAGTAAAAAAACAGCATATTCAAAATAATCTGTAGTTTTACGAAAGTTACTCGATTTTAAAAATGAGTGCACTTTTTTAATAGGTCACACGATACAATTTTTAGATAAAAGACTGATAATGATGGTGATAAGGATAATGAAGAAGATGATAATACAGAGGCGGAGTAGGAGAGAAAGAGGCGAGTGGATTCAGTTTATTATTATCCCTATGGAATTTTCATGTCGTTTGTATCTGATAAATTTCAAATCACAGAAAAGTTTATTAACACGTTCAAACCCACTGTCTTCATTTGGGACGGTGTGCATTAATTGTGTATATATAAAAAAAATAATTGATTAATTTATTGACTATACATTAAAGATAACTAGAATTAACGCAGGATTTTAAGAAGATCTGTAATTAATAGAGTGTGAGAGATTATTTTGTCAGTGCCACTGGTAACAACTAACCGAATCCTGACTGAATCACTATAGGATTATTGGTGACTAAACCAGTTTTGTACCAGACTATCTTTTTAGAAGATCGATTAGACACTCAGCAAGGATAAAAAAACAAGTTCTGTCGATGTGGGGATGAAGCTTCTTGTAGCACCAATGGACATCTTGCATAATAGTTTATAATAAGTATACAGGCAATGTAGTGATTTACAGGTTATTCTACGAGTACCACTGATATATTTTAAGCAAGTTCTCTGTGTTCATGAGTGGATCATCGTCGACTAAACCAAGTTCCTTTTGTTTTTTTAGGAGGAGACCATCTACACTCCCGACAGAGATTCAAAAGAAACTGAAGAGCGAGTACAAACTTTCTTGTAGTATCGGCGGCTATCTCAGTGGGTAATACTGTGAATACAGCCAGTGCAGTGATATAATCCGCATCACTGGGCGGAGAGATTCCTTGATAGACCAACGGCAACAGTTTTTTTTTTCTTTTCTGATGGAAACAAAGGCCAGGAGCACATGGCCAACCGAGACTTCATGTTTGAAGACAGCAATTGTGGTTTCATATAGGGAGTGATATATTCTGCCAGGTCTACTTGATCAAGATATGATTCCCAGGAATGATATTAAATCAGCTTCGCAGCGATCTTACGAGCCGTGAGACGCATGACCATGGTGATGATTGTAATGAAACCATAGCGGATACTTTAAGAGATTAATAATTAGTAGCCATTTTAAATTTTTTATAAGTAATATCCTATTTTACAGATGGATTTCAATGTACAATGACAGATAATGTGACACCGAAATCTGAATATCTTTCAAACGATTTTAACTGACATAAAAAATTTGTTATAAACAAAACATTACTACTAATCTATGTATAACTAAACATCCCACATGACAAGAAATATTGGGCAATTACTTAAAAATTAAAGACAGGTTTTGCGAATTAGTTTTAGTTATTTCTCTAGATAAAAAAATATTTCAGCTTTAATCCAAAAAAAAAAAAAGGTTTCAGCTTTAATCCACAAAAGGTTATTAAGTCATACAAAGCAAAATCAATAATTCAATTATTAATTAAAAAAAAAAAATCTCGATGATTTTTAACAAAGTATATCATATTGTCAGGTTCACATTTGTATTCAATTTTTAAAAAAATCTAAAGAGATAACTATTAAATATAAAATTACTCTGTCATTCTCCCCTAAGTGCAGGTAGCGTAAAGGCTATTTTTGCAAAAATATCAGGTTCATGTTTAATTTGGTGTACTCACTTTGCACTAATACCTTTGATAAAGGCATGATTCACATCCCCCTCAAATTTTAGGTTATGTAGCACAATAGAGTGAATTCTATAACTTTGGACATCAACTTGTCTAACTTCTTTGAAAATCAAAACCATGGAAAATGCAATCGCAATCCACTTCACCATCTTCCCCCAAGATACTATGGCAATTCATAAATAATAATTTTTTAAAAAAAGGTTTAGGAATCCATAATAGCCTACATCCTGTAAGGATGTTTTATTAAAAAAGAAAAAAAAAATTTTTTGCTTATCTACAGGCAAAAAACTCAGGATGAAAAAAATGGAAACAAAATGGGAGGAGAAAATGGGTGCCCGATTAAAATATAAAAGTCCCTTAGAGTGTATTTCATTGTTATTGTAAAAAAGAATTGTTTAACCAATTATATATCTCTGATGAATGGTTGGTTTTAGTATTAAGTTATAGGCTTTCTTTTACCACAGTACAGAAATTGTATTGTTTTACTTTCTCTTTAGTTGTTCCTTTTTTAGTTAAGGTACTTTTAAGGTAGGTCACCGTTTTGTTCACTTCCGGTTAGCCATTAGTATATTAGAGGAACCCCACAGAATAAAGGCGTTACATTAAGCACGTTATTGGTAGTTTCATCATCTTTTCTTCCTATATTTGCCTATTTTATTTCTATGTTATTATTTGAACATTTGTTTAAAGTAGCCATATTTTGTACGATTATATCTCTCTTTTCAGAATCCTTTCAATATGTGTACACTGTCGACATGCACTATTGCAAAATGTCCACTGACCCCATGAACTATTTCAAAATCTAACTTTCTTTTAACTTCCTTTTTTACGAACTTACCGCAACATTGGAGTGTATTCGTTTAGGTAACTTTATAGATATGCATGTAAATGAAGTATTCGATACATTCTTTTAACCATTTAGAGAAATGATCTTAGTTTTAAGTTCAAGCCTCCGGCTGCTCCGTGTTACTTTTGTTTTTTTGTATTTTCAGAGTAACCAGCCTTATTTATGTGTATGTATTTTCTATTGTGGGGCTCGCCCCTTGTACAGAGAATGAACTCGTCCAAAATATATTTATATTACAAAGAGATAGCGTGGCAAAAGAAGGTCGACACAGGGTGTTCACTCAGAGTTGCGAGAGTCCAGAAAGAGAGATAATTACGGCTTCCATTACAGACACTTGTAAATATACTTTTCTACTAACCCGTATTCCTGGACTACTAATCTTCATTTCACTTTGTATTCTTACGTTCAATACACATCTTTTCCTATTCCTATTACTGGCGTTGCTATTTATTTGTGCAAGATTCCATCCCCGGAATCCACAACATTTTCCTTTCCTAGTTTTAACCTTTTGGTTATTAATAAACCTGCTGGTCAAAGAGACTTCGCCTTCTTCAGAGTTTTAATTGCCTTAAGTTGTTTATTTGATTGTCTTCGAGATTGCGCACGCGCATGACACGGACGCATAACACTTGCGGGCAGATCAGTGGGTCTATAAATTAATGCTGACAATACTATGGACGTAGTATATGAGCAAAGAGGAATATTATAAAAAACCTGGGGAAAAAGGAAACTTATATGTCGAATCAAATACTGTTGAAATAAATATTAAGAGAAAAAAGGGGTTGATGAATTTGATACTTACAATATATTGAAAGCAAGACGAGTTATTTGTCAAGTGAGCTTATGTAAGTTTATTGCAAAGAGTGAGTGAGAACGATAGGAGATAAATATTTCTTAGAGCTACGAAGGATAAGATATTGTGGAGACCCATTATCGCACAAGTGTTGAAGCGAATAATAAGGTCCTACCATTCTCCTTAGTATTATTGTTGTGGACGGTTTCATTGTCTCCTCCGAGATTCAAATTCTTCAGTTATCTGTTCATAATCCGACATTTTGCTAAATATTCACTCTCTTTTGTCATCCTGGTGCAAGGAGATTTCCATCGGGATCGGGAAAAATACTTGTCTGTTTTTCCAAGTTGTGCCTCTGAAGACAGAGGTCTTGACTATCGCGAGCCAGGCGGCGAATCGCTTAACTGTCATGAGTTTTAATATACTCGGTATTTACCCAATCCCTCCACTGAGATGAGATGTAACACAAGGTCGAGATTTCTGTGGGGAAACGTTGCGATTCCACTCGGACCAATTGCCAAAATTATCCAGTCCCCGAATTCGGGTGATCGGGTACAAAACTCGTCTTTTTTCTCAGTCTAGTCTCTTTCGCTAGACAGATCATCGACTGAATCGACCTCTGACCCATAACAGAGGTCTTGACAATCCGAGTCAGGTAGCAGACCGCCTGACTTATTGGATCTTTGAAAAACTCTGTACGTAACCATACCGCAATGGATGGCAAACTCAGTATTTACCCGAGCTCCGAATAGAGCGGGATATGGGACGTGTACATTTGCGCAAATTTTTTTCCGTAGATACCGCAAACTCAGATTCGGGTGGTTGTCTACTTCCCCATACGAAATCTGCCCGTACGAATAGCCTCCTCACCGCCAGATAGTATAGTCAACAAGCAGAGTAACAATTAACCGTCAACTCGTCGTTATTAACCCGAGACTTCCCTACAAGGCGGGATGTAGCACAGGGCCTGTTTTAACGTGGGGATTTCCGAGCGGGTACTCTCGAGAAAAATACCCCGTAGACTCAATATATACGTTGTCAGGTTGCTATCTTCCTGCCTGGACGAGACTC
The DNA here is from genome assembly GCA_963932145.1 of Acanthosepion lycidas. NCBI lineage: Eukaryota > Metazoa > Mollusca > Cephalopoda > Sepiida > Sepiidae > Acanthosepion > Acanthosepion lycidas. Next base: position 51,002,503 of record OZ010581.1, on the reverse strand, counting down.
TGGTCATCGATATAGCCATGTCTGTGCACCTCTCTTCCCGGAGACAGAGTCAAGCAGTATTCACAAACAGAGATTTTTGGAAAGACATTGAATATTAGCATTGTTCTCCTGAATATATGTGATCGGGTCAAATCCATTAATGAGGGATATGGATGACAGCATCATAGCAATATAGGAAGAAACACCATAAATCACAGTAGAAAGTAATCATCTTTATAACTCATTAAATAATGCAAAATACTCAGTGAAATTTGCCAGGGATTATTACCCTCATGCGGCAACTAAACGCGAAAGTAGGAAAGAAATAAAATTAGGAAAGTGTGGACAAATATGGACTTGGATCACGAACGTACGCGAAACTAAAATTCAGCCAATCGAATGACGAACTAATAATCAACACCTGGTGTGAAGGACACCGAAGGTGTTTTATTGACATGGAAAAGCCCAAGATGGATATCTAGAAGGAAACGGACTAAATAATAACCAGTAAATATACATATATAAATGTCGTTCCACACACAGACATTACAAGAGCGGAATGTGGGAGCAATTACCTACCAGTCATATTCAAACTAAGGATAAGTTTAAGGGAATTAAAGAACAATAAAGCAATGTCCAAATGACACTAGAAGAAACGCCAGGACTATACAGTTTGTAAACAAAAATACGCTGATAATGTCAAGAAAAAAGTAAGCTTAGTATATATCTGTAACAAAAGATGGAAAACCTCAACGTAAGGACTAGTGAGATCGATAAATGAGATAATCACAAAGGAAAAAAGGAAGTGAAGCAGGAATAGAATTATCGATTTAATAAAAGTAGATTGAATGATTTTTTCTTACGTTTTATAAACCCTTTGTAGCTTATTTTTTATTATATCATAGCAATATCGCTACTAAGATTCAAGAGTGAAACTGAAAGTGAAACTGAATGTGAAACTATATGACGAAATAAAAACATAAGAAAAACATTGCTAAGGGAAAAGAAACATAAAAGTGCAAGAAATAAAACGACAAAAGATAACGATTGACGTTACATTTTCACTTTTTGAAAATCAAATTTTTCTGAAAAACAAGAGACGAGAAGGACGTTGCACAATTGATATATGCGAAAGAAGGGACTGTTACCATAGACGGCTACGTCTAGCAATTTCAAATTTAATATTATGTGACCTAGCCTTTATTCTAATACTGTGCTTAAATTTGTAAAGTTGAAATCCCACCAGAAAAAAAATAGCATGAAAATATTTATAGAAAAGCCATAGTAAAAAAAGACACATTACGGCCGCGTGAAAATGACTTACCAATTTAAGGCCGTTAACATTGCAAATCATTTTTTGGATTTCATCAAGAATCCCTGGATAGATAACAGAATTACAAAACCAGATACAAAAACAATATTCAATGCATGATTCCTTCAGGAAAATGTTTTTGGGCTCACTTTCTCGATGAACCAGCAGAACTCCCAGGTAGTTTGACTTTCTGAGTGACCCAAGTACAAAATTCATTTTAATATCTGTTGGAGATAATATTGGTGTTTCTAAGATCATGATTCCAATTCATGCAATTCAGAAATATGACATTTTCGGGTTCTTTATCCGGTGTATAAAGCGCCACCTATTTTAGTAAAATCACATTTTTAGGTTCAGAATCAGTCTTCTACACCTCGTTATTCGATAGGAAGCCTCTAAATAAAAGACAATACTGTACCAGACTTGCAGGAGAAGCGTGGTTCTACGCATACGCGTAAAAGCAATTTCTGAAAGATGCTTTGAATTCAAATTCACACAAATTCTCCTCCCCGTAACCCGTATAATGAGATTGAAGAGTGCAAATGTCAATGAATCGATCTCCGCCTTTTGTCTTTGAAACATCTTTTGCAAATATCTTCCTGAGGAAAATAGTTCAAAACCAGGTCACCGGCACTCGTCTTTGAAATTTCTCTCGTTTAACCATCTGTTTCTCATTCAAATCTTTATAGAATTAATTAGATTGTCTTGCAAAGTTTGTCCGTGAGTGATTTTTAATCATCGGAGTGGCGCTGATCAATTACCGAACAACACGAAACTCTTTTTTTATGATTTTAATACTAATAACACCAGTCATATTTTTTTTTCTTTTACCTGTTTTAAAAGTTATAAACTTCACTCCGTAAAATTAAAATGCCTGAGGATTTGGAAGAAGGTGTCCTCTGTTTTGGAAAGACCCATTAAGATAGACGCAATAAGATAGAGTCCATTAGCAGACGGCGAATGTTTCGATAGACATAAATGTGATTTATAGACAGAATGATCACTGACGTTAATAACTGACTTTTTGGGTAGAACAAACGATGAAGAAAAAACACCTAGACATTGGATAGCAGTCAGTATTTTAACTTCGAATAGAATTTTGATGGTATTTTGAAAATAGTTTTTTATTATTACGTATTTTTTGAAATTGAAATGTTGAGATGCGGGCAAGATAAAATGAGCAATTGATGTGTTTGAATAACACACTGGAATTATTTTTTTTTCTGAAACAAACTTCGATTATGAAAATATAAGAACTTTCTTCAACGGTGCTTATCGTCAAAATTCAAATGTGACGTGACAATCAATCAAAGAACTTGAAGTAGAAATTATTATGGAGATGGTATATTCCACAATATGGTGTATTTAGACTATTAATAATTTTGCAGAAAGTAGAATTTTTCCACTATCATGAAAGCAAAGAATTATAGAATCGTTATTTTAGAATAAAACAGAATCGCTGATTGATGACAATGGCAGACAAATGAAAAATAAAAATGTAAGATGCATATGAATTCGTAAAAACATAAATAAAGGGGCAAAACAAATCTGCCAACTTTTGAATCGATTAGTCATATTTGGGAAAATGACTTCCCTCTTGTTTTCATATACCTCACTAATTTCTTTTCAAATATCTTTAAAATCTAGCAAAGGTATCAAAAATTTCCATAATAAAATTGAATGTCTAACCAAAAACAAACAAACAAAAAAAAAATAAAACATAAATTGATTTATACTTCACCTTGTTATTCTTTCCACTTATCCATTGTGGACATTCAATTATATGACTTTCATTAATCATACTGCATTGGCTCTGTCATATTATAACAAACACCTTAAGCTATGGTTGAAAAAAAAACTGGCTGGTATATGGATTTGGTTAAACCTTTTAGTTTAATTTTTTTAATACCATTGATAGCAACAGAATTAACTTCATTTTAAAGTGAAACGTTTTCATGATTTTTTATCTAATTTTGCGTCACATGTGCTGAAAGCATAAAATGTTTGTCGTGGAAATATTTTTACATTCGTAAGTAACTTATTTAAATTTGACAATTTTGTGGCTTGTTCAAGCAACAATTTCCGGTGGCAGTTAATGTTTATGAGACGCGTTCTAAATCATTTTATATATTTTATTTCAAGCTGTCGTAACGGGCGTTTTCGTTTTTCTTGGAAAACATTGTAAACCAAACAATGTATTTGTGGTTTGATTGTACATCACATTGTGGTAGCAATATATGATGACGTTCAGTAAACGAACTTGGAGTGGAAGAATGAAACTGGTTTAAAAATTTAGAAGAATGACACATTAATTGTTATATTTCCAGAACTTATACTGGCAGCATACCGCCTGCATACGGATAGAAAATTAATTCAATAAACATACAAAAATGGAAAAGCGTATACAACAAAGATGTGTTTTCTCAGTAGGCTTATTCAACCTATACAGTGAGTCGATTTCCAGAGAATTAGAAGTCCTATCAAGCGGCCACAAAAACATTCGACATGACCATTCAAGCGTGTTTATAGCAGACACAGAAAAGAAAACTACAAGGTCTTCTACAGATGGTAGTGAAGAAAAACCTGCAGAATCGACTAAGCATTGGTTTCAAGAAGACAATGCAAAATCAAATGATTGCATCAATTTAAATATCTGGGAAGTGTTTTAACAGAAAACGGCAAGTGTGAAATTGAAATCCTAAGGCACATTAGTATAGCGAAAGTTAACTAACAAAAGTTAAGTAACGTATAAAGAAAAAGAAAAAAAATATTCGTCAGAAACAAAGAAAATACTACTGAAATATTAAGTAATATAAGTCCTTCTATATGGCAGTGAATGCTGGACGATCTTCTCACAGATAACGAAGGGACTCCAAACAACAGAAATGTGGTTCTACGGGTGTATGCTGAGAACACTAAGGCCCAAACGTGTGAGGAATGACAATGTGTTAGAAAAATGAAAGCAAAAAGAACGCTTGCAAATAATATCAGGAAGCAAGAGATGAAATTTCTAGAGCATATATTATGAAGAAAGTAGAAATTTGATACTCATAAGACTACTTAAAAGCAAAAGTGACAGAGGAGAACAAATCATAATCTACCTAAATGGCTCTCGGAACAAGGTTTAGGAGAGGTGACACAATTTATTAAGAGCTACAAAGAACAGAAAATTGTGGTGAGCCAACCTCATGAAGGGACATGTCAAGAAGAAGAGAAAGAAGAGGAGGAGACATTGAAGAGATAATTCCTTACGTTTGAAAACAGGAGAAATTGTTGCCTTCATTGATTCTTTCGTATGTCTATTGTCAGTCTTAAAGGGAAAAAAAAACTCCATTTGGAATCCAGATTTACAGTACAGCTCTTTTTACCGGAGCAGTAAGATTTTTCAAAAGACGATATTTTTAAGAGGCCATTTCTAAAATCGATCTATTTGCCGATGTTGCGAGCGAAGCTCTGCTTCGGAAAATCGTTTATTTCAAATCCATAATGCTATATAGAAGCAATATATTTCTGTTAAAATTTAGGTCAATTAAAATAAGCTATTGTAAGCTAATTAAAACAATTCAACTTTGCTGATAACCTAAACAATTTCTATTGAATGACTATTGTGTTTTTGTTTTCTCTCAAAGAAAACATATCAATAATTCGTGGCTGAATAATTAGTAGCGAAGAATTAAAGCATTCGAAGATGTAATCGCATTAGACTTCGTATGAAAAGCGTGTGGCGAATCCTTCGTCACAACCCACCTCCTCAAATCGGTATTTTGTTATCTATTTATTGGGAAGATTCATATTGGAAAGTAGGTCGAAACTAAAACATTCAGCAACGCTCGTTGTGTAGTGTACATCTTTAGGATAAAATGTTTCAAAATGTTCTTAGACAAATATTGCACGTAAAATAAGGGAAAATCAATTAATCTGCACGAAACAGGTTAAAAGACAGAAGTGGGAGCGGGATTTTAATGTATTATTAGGTTGGTGCAAAAATAATTTCGTTTTCTAACATATGTTTCTATGTGGGTAAACGAAATTATTTTTGCACCAACCTAATATTTCTGACATAAATAAAGGATATTTGATTAATTTTTCTGTAGGTCAATATTCCTTCCAATATTTGCTGGTGATCATAATAGATGTTGTAATCGTATAACACACTCCTCGGTCGTCCAGTATTTCCAACACTGCGCCTGGTCGCTGAAGTGACCGCTTCAATCCAGAATTAACCTTTTCCCACTTTGTGATTTAAGTTTGATTACAATGCACCCAAGATCGAATCATCTCAGCTAACTTCGTCTTGGACTGCTCCAAGCTGAGCGAAGATGTATAGGGGAAAAAGAATACCACTCGAATAAATTGAACAAAAAGTAAGTAATGTTTTATATCAGTCCTTCGTAGAGTAGTTTATATCAGAGTTCGCATGCAATTAATTATCAGTCTAACACGCTTCTCAATCGGAAGTAATATTATTGTCGACTTGGTAAATTTTGGATTGCTGTTCGGCAAAAGGCTGAAAACGAAGGGTTCTCTTCGGCAGGCAATCACATGCGGGTTATCACGACTAGTGGCTGGGATGAACTCTCTGTCGTCTCCATCTCTGTCTCTTCTGCCTCTTTTCTCTCTTCTACTTAATTCGTTTCGCGCATTCGTATTCATGGACATTCAACCAAACTGGCGTAGGGTTATGTCGAGGTAGGAGCATTTCGGTGAATCCCCTCAAGCTTATGTCATAACTTCTTGGGGGAATTCCCTCTCTTTTATAATCCTCTCTAACCGACCTCTTCAGTGAGCGTGCGTGGTTCCTTCATCCTTCTATGTCTTATCTGCGCACTCCATCTCGAATATTTTTCGTCCAGGAAGACTCAGTTCCAAATTAACTTGTCTACAAAAATCTACTTTTTCGCTTTCCAATCCGCATTTAGAGATGTGTGTCAATCAACATTGCCCCTTAATTCTGGGTTACTTTTCCATTGTTCAAACTGCTCGAAGTCGTTTATGTGTGAATTAAATCCTCAATTTACCCCACGTGTTTTTGGTCATAGCCCCTTCTTGTTTCAATGTCTCTCAGCACATAACACTTTCTTGTGTTTTAACAATGATTCCTTCCGTTTTTACCGCGGGAATGACAAATAGTATCACATGTTTGTTGTCAATATATACTTATCTATGGAGCAGTTTAAAAGGAAACGCATATTAAAAAATGTTGGCATTTTCAGAATATATTTCTCCATAAAATCTAATTTTTTGTTCTTCCTTATATTTCTCATCTAAATAGTGATTATGTATCATTGACACCAGCTCAACAGTCTCTCTCTTCTGAGGGACACATTCGCCTTGATCAAAATTCTTCAGAGGATGAAACACGTCAGCAAAGATAAGTTTTCCTATTATATATATATATATATATATATATATATATATATATATATATATATAGAGAGAGAGAGAGAGAGAGAGAGAGAGAGATAGATAGATAGATAGATAGATAGATAAACCTAGTGAGCCAGACAAACCTACCCAGGTTTCACCTAAACGGATCGTCAGGGAAAGAATGGCCATTCTTTCCCTAACGATTCTTCGTTATCTGCGTCTTATGGGATTCTGAATAATTCGTTTTATGTTTTATATTCACTAGATTTATTTAATTCGATTTGTTTTTTTAGTAATAAATTTATTTTTGTTGTGCCTATTTATAAACCCCACATATCTCACATTTTCAGTTTCAGTTTTGATTTTATATATATATATATATATATATATATATATATATATATATATATATATATATATGTATGTATGTATGTGTGTGTGTGATAACAACTATATCTAAAAAAAATCAAAGTCTTAATAAAAAACGAAACAACAAGAAAAACCTGAAAGAGGAATGTAGTCTATCAAGTGCAAGAATTACTAGAATAAATACATTGGTGGAACCTCAAGATGTTCAAAATGTGAACACAAAAGGGACATTTAAAAAAGAAAATTACACACAAAAAGCATTGCTTGTAACAAACTGGCCACAATTTTGATATAGTGATTTTCCAAGGCCGAAAGCATGGGACACCCAGTGAAGGTCGAACTCACTACTCAGTTGTAATTGATCTAGGGAGACAAACTCGCTAACCGTTACACCGCCTTTGACCTCCATACAATTATGATATAGGGAAAGTTGCTTTTTAAAAAAAAAAAAAAAAAAAAGAGAAAACAGTCCACTAAAACAAAAATGTTTGGAGAATGTCTTGATCGCATGCTCAGACACAAAAAATTTGCATCCAGGCTCTTACAAATATATCACCATTCTTGACAGATGTTCTGTTGTCACAATGTAGGATTGTCAGGGACAAAGGTGATGGGGGGAAAAACGAAAAAGCATAGAGTTGAATATGACTAGAATGAAAAAATATTCTTTCAAAATTTTTTAAACTACCAGCGTCTCTCGTTACTTGCGCATTAGGAAACAGTCAGATGAAACGCATCACAAAACCTTTTTTCCAAAATTATCATAGTATATATATATATATATATATATATATATATATATATATATATATATATATATATTATGTAGTCCTGTATTTTACAAGTATGTTAGTCTTTTAGGCCGGTACTATCATTAGGAAAAATTTGGCATTAATTGTCCCCGCTCCCAGTACTGCTGTAGGTTGAAATTCATAAATCCCTTCACTTAAAACAATTTGTAAGACATTTGATTTCTGTTGTAGTGTGCTCCCTCTAATGAAGCTATTGTGTACTCTTCCACTTACTATAGAATTTGTAGGAAAATAAGCTTTTGTGATGAACAGTGATATAGACTGAAGGCCGATCAACAGACACACACACCCAAGTCGTGTAACACACGTCTGTTGCATTTACTTTTCAATACACTATTTATCTGCAACCTCTTGTTTCGTTATTCCTTAACCAATTACTTGGTCACAACAATTTCTCAAATCCAATAACTGTTTTCGCTCTTACGAATACTCATAGCACCTTCGCACCTTCCTTCCTAAACCTTTATTTGAAGTAGCGTGAAATGTCAACATTTTCAGTATATCATTGTTTTCTCTACGATTTATATGTGATGTCCATTTTCGTAGTTGCTACCTTTGTAATATGTCTGCGACTCGAGTTATTCATGTGCTATATAGTTCTGTTTAAAGTCCCCAGTTATTTTGCATAATAATGACGTTTTTGCAGTGCGTTCTTGATGCAATCGTCATATCCCATATTCTTCTAGTGCGCTGGTCCTTTTCTGTCCAGTACATATTTACATAGATACAAGCTTATTTGCTTCCGAGTACGCCCATTTGCTCCGTCGGCTAACAAAATCCCTGTGATAATCGCCTGATCTTGCACTTTTTTCAGCACCATGAGAGAGATCGTAACCTGGTGTGAGCAACAGTTTGAAAAATGCCAGTACGCTCAAGTCAAGGTCACGTTGATTTGTTACTTTGTGGTAGTATATCAATAGATGATTTTCGAAATACTTTTCTCTATTCATTTGCGCTCACAAGATACCTTGTTTACCTGTGGCATGCCTTTCAGGCGCTTTCTAACAGTGCCGCCCACTAGGATCGGCTACCGCGACAGGTAACATCAGGAAGGCACATTTCTGACACATCTGATATGTTGATATTCGAAAATGGGACTTCTGGTCTGAAAGCGAACGTTCTAATCACTCTCACCTCTTCCACCCACATAAACCGATACACAGAGATAAATAGATACCTACTGACAATAAAGAATGCAGATAACCCGACGCGGAATTATAATTATCGGAAATAACATAGTTGAGAGTGAGTAACCTGTTCGATCATACAAAATTCTTCATACGAAATTCGGCCTTAAATAATCTAACAAGGAGGGGCATATTGTATGATCAACATCACCCAACTCGCAAGCCACTAATCTACCACTAGGTGGCATGCCTCTAACTTTTGCCACTTTTTGCTCGCTGTCGGGTCGCCGGCGTATTGCTCTCGGCAATGTTACCAGTGGCGAACCGCTACAGGCCCACTGGTTGTGCCACCGGAAGACCTCAGGCATTGCCATCGGCGGTCCGTTGGCGGGCCACTAGAGGGTTGCATGCATCATATAAATGATAAGCTGTGTTTTAATTTTCAGTTAACCATTAATTGATTCTTTGTGTCTAAAAATGCAGAAAGCTCCTACCGTTTGAACGTTACTGATGTTGGCAAAGTTACTAAAATACAGAGCATTTTTTGTTATTCATCATTCGCAGTTTCATTTTTTTTTAAATAATTTTCATTTCGCCCAAAGCAAGCCAATAAGACGCAGGGGGTTACTGAGTGTAAAAGAATATAAAAAAAGAAAAAGAAAAGAAAAAAACATTATTAAGGAGCGAGAACAAAAACGAACACGAACTAAGAAGACAGAAGATAACGACTGACATAGCAGATAAACTTTTGCTTGACTAGAAAGCAAATCAACGGTTGAGAGTGTCATAAACGAGACATTATGTGAAGAGAAACTGTTAACATAGAACTTACAGTTAAATCTAACCATTTCCATTGTAAAATTATGAGAACTTGACTGCGCTTAAATGCATTAAATCTAGATAAAGTTAATCAGAACATTTACTATGAAAGTATTTATAGAAAAGGCACAGTGAGCCTACATTACGGCAAATGGAATGTAACTCAAGCCGAAATGGCAGGTCAGGTCCAATGGCATTGCAGATTCCTGTATGAATTTCATCAATGATCTCTCAATATATAGCAGGAGCACTAAACCATATTCAACAGCAATATTCAAAGCATGGTCAAATAGTAGATTTATAAATACGTAAAAAAGAAACTAAGTGTCTTTTGTTTTTTTCAGGCTGTATAATATAGAATATTCTTTAGATGTTCGAAGTAAGGCATTAGGGAGTTCACATTGATATTTAGTTACTTAATTAATGAATCATATGATTAAATTACCGTTTTATTTCTGGGTTTTATTGATTGATTGGAATGATTTCTCCGGCTTATGAACATTTTGCCGGCTATTTAACACCAGACAATGTTTTTTTTTGTTTTTTTATATATATATTTAAACAATAGAGGTAATAATGATTTACTAATACAAGTCCAAATAATTAACCTATAGCTGGAGAGAGAAGAGGTGGATTTATACCTTTCCCATAGGTATTTGCGCGTAAGTTCATGTAAGAATCCCGACTGAAATTGGAATTTTCAATTTTGGGATTTCCAATTCTGGGCCGTTTTCCATAATACCACCGACACATCTAAAGCTTACAGAATCACGCATTCCAGTGCGCCCCCCCCATCTAGATACTGACCAAGCTCAAAATTGTTTAACTTTGGTAATCATACGAAACCGGTTCTTCAACCTGATATTTTCATAAGTCTTTTATTTCTGGGTCCACGCCTAATGATCGAAAATTTTGAAAGCTGAATTTTCATATCATATCTCTACATTCTGTTGAAAATCCAGCACAATCTTATAGAATCGAAAGTTTCTGCTAAGGAGCTGTTACTTACATCCACCATATGTTAAAGATACTCTTGACAGCACACAGGAGGCTTTAGCAGCAGGATATGTATAAAGTTATATTCAAATATTCCATTCACACGAATACGTAGAAATAATTGATATGTGATTTGTTTGCAAATTTTGTTGTTTGTCATATATTGCATTTGTTTTTCTATCTATTAGTTTAAAAAAATATAATATGGAAAATAACTATAACGTTGGTAAAGATTTCAAACCTCCGCTGATTTTCGGTCATCTCCAACAAAGAAAATCTTTCGACCTAAATCGCTGCGAATATGTTTTGAGCGATGCTTTCCAAAGACAGTCCGAAGTAGCATCCAATTTCCTTCTGTCAATTCCTGTAACGACGGCGGTGACAAAATGTATCGGTATCTGTCCGTCCCTTGGGCAACACAGCTGTCAAGGTGAAGAAAGACGTTCTGTGATAAACACAAGACATTCTCCTATAAAATTCTTGCACAGCCTTCGAATTTGAAGAGAGATATTAGTAAAAACCGAATTGAATCTAAATTTACCATTCGAAGATTCGTGGAACCCCAGGAATTGATGAATGCTGATACGCAAGCTTGCCATATAATTTCATGTTTTTTCTCTCTCTCTATATATATATAGACATTTACGATTAAGAATAGAATACTCATGTGTGTTTCATTAAAATACATTACCTTCTTTGTTTTACTAGTCTATTCTTAGGGAACCGCTTGCTCAAAATTCTGCAACATTGCTTTAAAGTGCTAGTTACATTGTTCAGTGATGTTTCCCTTGCTTATTCTTTGAAAAAATCAAGCGTCGATTATTGAAGACTTTCATTTAGTTAATGGTATCATGGAAAACATGAAATTATTAGAAAATCTTATTACTCCTAATCAGTGATAAGTGGAACTGACTAATAGGAGAGATACCGCAAACTGAACAAGTAACGCAATGTTATCGCTTGCTATAAAAGAGTGTGTCCCTTTGAACACATCGATGAACGGAAGAAACAAGGAATACGTTACAATATGAAGAATAAACTGAGATGGCACATTTCTACCTACAATAAAAATTGTAATGTCATTCGAGGTAGGAGAGAAAAGACTGCTTCAAAAGGGTCTTTAAAGAAAATCGTCTGTCCTTCTAAATTAGTAGTAGAAGATAGATCGCACTTCTGTTTACAGCTGCTAATTTCCGATTTTCTTTTGCTACTAACCGAAGTATTACATTCATTCAGTCGCAGCTTTCTGTGATTATAAATTCAGTAATCTAAATAAAATCAACACGCCCGAAATATATATATACACACATTTACAATGGTTATATTTAATGTGCAGGTGGTTTGATTTGGTTTACGACATATCAACCACAATGTGTTATTTAACGCAGACAATTTTTATTGCTGGTAATATTTTCTTCAAAAATATATATTGCTGGTAATATTTCTTCTTCAAGAATCTATTTCCTCTAATATAATTTCTTCAAAAATATATAGCTGGTAATATTTTTGTTCAAAAAATGTCTAGCTGATATTTATTTCTAAAAATATATAGCTGGTAATATTTTTTTCAAAAATTCTGTAGCTGGTAATATTTTTTTCCAAAAGTCTGTAGCTGGTAATAATTTTTTCAAAAAGTCTGTAGCTGGTAATATTTTTTTCAAAAATGTATAGTTTGGTTTGGATTGTTATACGGCATATCAACCTCGATGGGTTATTTAATGTCGACCCTATTTTTATTATTGGTAAATTTTTTTTTCATAAATGTATAGCTGGTAATTTTTTTTTCAAAGATGTGTAGCTGGTAATATTTTTTTTTCCAAAAATGTATTGCTGGTAACAATTTTCCTTCAAAAATTTATTGCTGGTAATAATTTTTAACAAAATATTTCTAGTATTAAAACCTCTTTTTAAACTTTCATAGTGCCTTGATCCCAGTTTGGGCATTAGCTATTTATCCATAGCTTGGACTCTAACAGGTGTTACTATCTCGGACAGGGTGAACCTGGGAACAACAGCAACTAAGAAGTGTATCCAAGCTCCTCAAATCTTCCTGGTCAGACGTCTGGCAGTGAGACGTAGTTTATCGTCTTACTCAGGATGCGGATGTAATTTATCGTCATACCCAGCACGGGAATGTGCAGGAGGTTCAATGGTTAGCATTACCGAAGAAGTGAGTTCGTATACTGATCAAATTTGTTACATTTACTTTCGAGCTAATAAATTTGTATTCATCTTTTCTCTCTACAGCTACTGAGTAAATAGCCTGACAGACAAAGCTCTCGCCGTGTGTAGTTACCAGCCTATGAAAAGAATATGTTATGAAGTTAAAACCTGTATGCAGCTCTGGTGTAGCACACGCTGTGCAGCTATAAGAAATATCGTGGTGTTCACAAAGGCCGGATAATCCAAACGGTGCCAATGTAATAGGCTGACAGATATATTATCGAATATGCTCTCATCATAATACAATCCTTTGTCACCAAAATCTAATTCTAATGCATTTTAGTTTCAGAAAATTCATTCAACTCTGAAAAAGACTCTTTATTGTATGCCTGTTGTTACTTCGAGTAATACGGTACAAAAGGTAAATCAGAGTAATTTATATTTTAACATGTTTAATAGAAATATCGTGATAACATATGAAACGTAAACTATTGAAAATATTTCCATATCTCGGCATATTGCATAAAACTTTTCAGAAATATTAACTTTACCTTGTCTGTTGAACCGGTCAGAGCTAGATTTCCAGATTCGGATAGATCACCCGCAAATATTGCCCCTGTGTGACCTGTGAGGTTGTACTTCACTTTGGTTTTGCTGACCTGCCAAATCTTAGCCTGTATCAAGAAAGATAATCAGGAAAGTAAGAATTAAAACCAATCAGTGTTTTGAAACGTGTTGGAAGTATTGAATATCTTTAAATGCAATTAAAAAGTAAAAAATCTTTTTCTAGGGACGAATGATGAAAATAAGACAGACATGAAAGAAGGAATATGTTTTATGGAGAACGGGAAGTACAGGAATTACTGATTACAATTAGAAATAAGTACACAGACACACACATATACATATATACATATATATATATATATATATATATATATATATATATATATAATTAATATATATATATATATATATATATATATATATATACATATATATATATATATATATATATACATATATATATATATATATATATATATATATAATTATTTAGAGTATTCGGTCAGCAGTTCATTATTCAAACATAAATTGTTAAATAGAAGAGAGAACGAATATTTATTATGTTTGATGATGAGCGGTTCTAAGCTTCGTATTGTGGCTTTAGTTTCAGGAGAAAATAGAGGCAAAAACTGCCCAACTTTTGTGTACATATATATATATATATATATATATATATATATATATATATATATATATATATATATATATATATATATATATATATATTACATTTTAAACCAGTCACAACATATTGCAATACATTTAAACGCATGGTTCTCATTTCTTTCTCTCACGGGCTTATGTACGACATCATAAATCCGCATTACGAATTAACAAACTGCGTCTCCAATTCCACGTATAAGCAGCATATATATATATATATATATATATATATATATATATATATTAAATTAATATATATATATATGTATATATATATATATATATATATATATATATATGTGTGTGTGTGTGTGTGTGTGTGTAAAATGTATGTATGTTTACTTGTATTTGTTTAGTGCATAAGCCTACTTGACGATAGGATGTCTACGTTGAGCGTACTTAATCTTCTGTAAATCTCACATCTGCATTTGGGCAACTACAGACTTCCCCACGGACACGCATGTATTAAGAATGATATGTATACACATCAGAAACTAATACACTCAAGTGCTGATAAACTGATTTAGTAATACTAATATTAATTTATTTCGAAATTTTGATTAATTGAATAGTGTAACTTTATTAGTAGTTCTTATTCTTTGTTTTTTCCATCCAAATATAGTTAGGCTATTGAATTGCAATAGAATTTTGCTAGCGCTACGGTAGAAATAGTTGACATTCTTTTAGTTTAGTTTGTCATTTTATTAAATTCGTGATTTATTACTATTCAAAAGAGTAGAGACCTCAAATCGAGGTTGTTTCTTTTATAAATGAAAGGACAAATGGAAACAAAGCTCTGCCATGTTTAGATTTTAAATCTGGTGTAATTAGCTAAGTTAACGCTATCAAATCTATTAACATTATATCTTAAAGCAATGGTTGTTAGACACCACATTATAAGAACAAAAATATATCCTTGAGAACCTCAGTCACCTTAAAAAGAAAGAGAATTTTTCTTTTCTGTTACTGCAAGTTTTATGTCGAAAATATATTCCCAGATATATAATACGCTTTTGTTTTGCTTGTTCTTTTAAAGAGTCATACATTTTTTCTAATAAGGAGTTTATCTTAGGCGTAATCTGTCGTGTTTATGGGCACGGGGACGAGTGGTTAGAACGTTCACATTCAGACGATGAGATCTCAACATGGTCGATCTGTCAATTTTACTTCTTGATGTAATCGGCACGGAGGAGGCGATCACAGCGTGCGGTACCATTGAAAAGTGTCTGAAAACTATACCACCGGTTGACCCAAGCCTTGTGAGTGAAATTGGGTAGAGGTAACACTTGAGAGCGGTCGATGACTGTCCTAGCATGAAGTCACAAGTTATCGTGACCGACGTTTGAGCGTGCTGGCCTTGTTCAAAATTACGCTAGAAAACACGCTCTCTCACAGAAATTGTAACTAAGGTTTGCTCAGTATAGTTGCAGTATAAAACACAGGTGGGCTCTGTGGGTGTTGAACAAACATATATGCGCTTGAGCAAACTTCTGCTGCAGGGATTAGCTTGCCGTCCTGGTAGATGGGTATTCTCGTATACGAGTAGCCAGGCATTAATCTGTAGTGGTAACTATTGGCAGGAAGAAACATCGGCATAAAAGTTTTAAAATCTAATGATCAGAACCATTTTTCTATAAGTAGCTTAATAATAATCTATGCTGAAGAAACATAATTCTTATTCGCGATCGAAGTTATTATTAGAATATCACATCGAATTTCACATTTGAACGCAAATATACATTGCACAAGCCAATAGCAAAGATAATACAAATACTAACATCCTATGTAAAACAGGCGGCTGGACTCTTTCCCAGAAAAGGTTAAACACTTTGGAGTTTATAATGTTTAACTTAAGGTAATAAATTGAAATTTTATTAGTTATTTAAAAGTATGGTCATTTTATTTTCGTACATTATACTCTCATGGACTTGGTCGATCGTATCTCCCAACAATTTCTTATCTTTGTAGCTCTAAACACTATTTGTCATCTTATTCTTTAGGTAGTTTTCTCGATGTTTCACTTTGTCTAACTTGCTTTTAGTTTATCCCATATCAAATTCTTGAATCCATGTTTCTTACTTATGTGTCCCAGAAATATGAATTCTCTCTTTCTGATTCTAAGTACCATTTCTTAAAACATCCTCGTTGTGTGTATGTTCCTTTTGTAGTAGGCTTATCATTCTTCAGTTGAAAAGATTTCTGTTGTCTATTTATCTGGAAAACTAATATTCACCGACATATAAATGGACTCTTAATACATAACATTTCATCGCTCATTTCTGTCTCAAGGAAATGTTAATACTTTGTTGAGATTTTGGAGGATATCGCTCTCTCTGTAAACACACCTTCGATTTCCGTTGTAATGATTTCCCTCCACTGATATAACACACTGTGTGAATTAGTATAGTGCTTATTTTTTTCAAGTTCAACTACGTTAGTCAAAAGAATTCAGTCAAAATAACAGTAAAAATAATATGAGAATAACTTCCATAGACACTTAAGCAGAGAGTTTGCTGATGACAGGGCAACACAGATAAAAGAGTTCGAAGACTGAAGTGAAAGAATCTAACGTGATAGTTGTCCCGATGGAATCAATGGCCACTACCTGTGAGACTAAAATTTGGGGGATAACGTATGTGTTTTGCACTGTTGAGGGATGGACTACGCGCGGTCTATTTGCACAATATACGTTAAACATGGATTCATACAACTCTGCATTTCAACCAATATATGTGAACTTGTGAGGGGCTTACCTGCACAGTGACTATACGACCACACCCGAACATAGGACAGCTGCTGCTACTGATGATGATGATAGTAAATCATTGACGAAATCAATCAAAAATTCTTTTGAAAACAAAGCATAAATATAACATTATTGATTTCTATCACATAATAAGCACTTCGCAAAGTGTATTTGATAAAAAAAGCCATTATTTTTTCATGGTTTTAACAGTGAGGATTACATTGTACTTCTTTATTTTTCGCAGGTGTCAGAGCAAAATTGTCGAAATCGGGTAACAGCAGAATTATCCATTCTACAAAATTTTTAATATCTAAAAACCCACTAAACTTATTGATGTTTCTTTTTGCCAGGTTTTCAGATAAGACGTTTAGCCATCTTGAAACTATTTTTTCGTCAGAATCACTGAAAAACCTTTTGAGTTATTTAGATAAAAAGAGAACAGGTTAAAGTCGTTTTGTGTCAGACCCACCAGTTTTTCCAAACTGAGCAATGGTGGGAGGAAAAGATTATTCAGGCCTTCAATAATGGTGCCAACATTCATACTTTGACTTCCATCTACAAAGTCCGTTCAAGAACCATCAAGAGAACGGTGAATAATTTTAAAGAAGAAGCATCAGTATAGAAGAAAACGGAATCAGGGGTCACAGGGATCATTATTTCAACTTAGAGCTAAGAAGATCAATTAGAAAAGAACCAACTCAATTCATAAGACATTTGACACGTGACAGAGGAGTTCCTGCCATGACAGTCCAAAGAGCAATGAAAAAAGATTTGAAAGCCAAAGCGTACGTGAAAACTTTGAAGCAAGGTTTTACTCCAGGACTGAGAGTTAGAACATTAGAGAGGACAAGGATTATCCTGAATACGTTGGAAAATGATCTTGGAATATATATATATATATATAGGAAAATATATAGGAAAGAACTGGTTAGGCAAATAATCCAAAGTTCTTTAGTATTTTTGTTATTATTTTTAAAAAATAGTGCTCGATACAAAAGTAGAACATAAATATAATTATTTATTTAAAAATATGATTCCAACTCGCTACATAAGAGGCCTCATGTTTCAAAACAAGAGCCGAAAACTTCAATATAATTATTTGAATTAAATTTAATTAAAGTAAGCTCTGTTACATCTTCAAGCGATATTTAAAAAAAAAACTGTATAAAGATGTATAATAAATAATATGAATAGAAACTAGAAAAAAATCATTTAATGGGAGCAAATCACATTTATCGATTTTAATGGGCAAGAAATGTATTCCTACAATACAAACTTAAAAGCATAATTTACATTTAATACTTTGTAGAATAGTCATTATTCACTTCTCTAGCAAACAAACTCTTATAGTTCTGAATTAATGTATTGTAAATTTTATTTGGCATTTATTTCCATCCTTCTTCGCATATGATATTCAGATCCTGGATGTTTCTTGGAGCTCTCGATTGGATTTCGTTTTTAAAATAAACTATTGACGGTACTTTTCTTTACTATCAAAATGTATTCCTGATAATTTTACCATAAAAATGAATTTTTATACTTCCATAATTATTTTGTTTCGTTGTTCATTATTTAGCCATAGCGGGACCCTAATAGGTGCTGCCATCCTGTGTCAGCGTGGACTTGGGAACAGCAGCGATTAAGAGGTGGCTCCGCGGTCCTGAGAACCTCCAGTCTCCCAAACAGCCTTGCCACGATGTAGTTTATCGTCATACTCAAGACGTTATACATAAACGGGGTTGATATTAAAGACAAAAAAAATGAAAATACATAAAACGATAACAACAATAACAACTTCAGGCACGTGTTGATATATATAATAAGAATTTGCAATGTGAATTACAGAATATTGGTATAGTGTGTGCAAAAATGTTCTCAGTGCCTCTTTTTTTTTAAAGTCAGTGCTTACTTGGATTGGTTCCGAGACTTTCGTTAGTGAGGATCGTGTGTGAAATTGTCTGTTTTCTTCACGGGGCGCTGACTAGACGTGTGTATTTGTATTCCTACTGCCAATTTTCTCTACTCTCATGACTCTCTTGCGGTGGCAGGGTCATTTTTTTAAAGGAATAGGGTTACAATGATGAAGTATCCTGCTTTTCTAACGTCACTGCTGATGAGGTCCTTTATAGAATGATGAAATATCATCATTCTTGACCATAACAAAGTTATATTTTGGAATACAGTTTTGTTTAGGAAATTGTAGGATATTAAAAAATCTTAATGGCATGAAAGTGCTATTTCCTATTGGTTGTTTGAAACTTTTGCGGCATATCAACCTTTATGTGTTTTTAGTGCAGAAATGTAAATACTTTTAACAATATAATTATTTTATGGCTTAAAATAAATCTACTTTGAACGCAGTCAACTAAAATGTATTTCTGATCATGTTGCATAATTTTTTAACATAAAAACGTATTTTTATACTTCCATAGAGTTTTGGGTTTCATTATCTGCCCACAGCTGGGATGCTAACAGGTGCTACCAACCTGGGTCAGTGAGGACTTGGAAACAGAACGATTTAAGAGTTGGTTTCACGCTACTGAAAGCCACTAATCTCCCGATCAGAGGTCTTGCATCCGTATATAGTTTGCGTCATACCCAGGACTTGCAAATTTTTAGAACCTGGTCTAGGATGGATAGCAAATAGCAAGACCTTGCTAAAAGCTACAAATGAGAGGAAGTTATGGAAAGGCATGATCGCTCAAATGCTGAAGAAAAATTACATAGAGAAGAAAAAGAAGTTTAGCAGTGTATTAATATATGCGCTCTAAGGTACTATTTTCAATTATTTAACCGGATCTTTCTTCACTGGATAAAGAAATATGTCTAAACGTAAGCTATTAGACATCCTCCTGGAATATAGGCCTTGTTTTTACCTGACGAGCAGTTGCGATTGTAGTTACTGCAGCAAGATGCTTTATTGATTGAGACGCTTGTCACAGTTCCAATGTTCAAACTTCTGTTTTTCTTATTCTTTTTGACACCTAAGGATACCAAGCCCTGTCTACATTACTATTTAACTCCAAGCTGAGAAAAAAACAAAAACAAAATAAAAAAAAAACAGATGTGTTCATACCTTTCGTTATGGGACCTACCTTTATGGACTAAATGGACTCGTCCTATTACTATATACACGGGGAGATTATGCCTGTTACAGCTGAACAGGCGAAATCTCTCCTTTCGGGCGGAGAGGAACCCGAACAAGGCTATGCCGAAGGACAGTCTCGTTCGGGGAGGTTGACTGCCCCCGAACCCGTTTATGAGGGTTCAAAGAGGGATTATTTTTGACCGAGCCTACGGGCTCGGAGATCCCACGGTAAACCGGCCTTGTGCCACATGTAACCCACGTAGGGGGGTAACTAAATATCGCTGTCTACAGTTGACGAGTTGTCTACTTTATTTTGCCGTCAGTCGGACGTGCAACACTTTTGTATTCGTTCTTTTTGTTTAATAATATGTTTTCACTAAATTGCTGCTTTCGAGTTTGTTTTTTTTTCGGACCTATTCTGGGTCCACAACACCTTTCAAAAATTTCCAAGCGTATTTGTGTAAAAGCGAACACAAAAGTTCGGATGGTATTTAGCTGTAGGTATGAAAATAAACTACATCTGGTAGCAATGAATTTGATCGGATGATTGTAGGCTATGAGGGGCGCGGAACCACCTCTTCGCTGTTGTTACACAAGTCCTCCCTGACTCGGCGTGGAGCATCTGTTATGGTCTGAGATATGGGCAAATAGTGAACACATAATAATAAAAAAAACACACACAATGAAAGTATAAATATACATGTTTATAGTGAGAAAAACTGCAATACATTTTTATATGAAAATTACCAACATTGTAAATTTATATTAAAATTACCAATAATATAATTTTAAAACAAAATGACGTGCTATACATTTTATAGTAGAATTACCAACAATCCATTTCATAGCAAAATGACCAACTCTACTTTTCATCAGTAGTCGAATGCTTACAATTGCGTTCACAATATATTTAGCTGTAGCCATAAAATTGTTTTCACCATATTTAGATTTCAACATTAAAGAACCCATAGAGGTTGATATGCGGAGAAACAAACTCAACATGCCATAAAACCAACATGAAATAATTTTTCATGACATTAATCTATGTAATATCCTACAATGTCTTAATTTATCAAACTGTATTCGGAAATACAACTTTAACAAAAAAAAAAAGATGAAACGCACATATCCCTGCCCCCAGCAATTATGTTCACACAAATATGTATATGCACAAAAGCTATGTATCATCAACCATGTATTCAGTTTTCAACGGAGAATAAGGAATATCATATTTATTACTTCAAAACTCCCAAGAAAATTACAATTTCGTTATAAAGTGACCCATAAGGAGTTGATATGCCGTTAAAATAACAAATCAAATATGTTTGAATTTGAACTCTGTACACCAAAATGATTTTCGACAGTGATAACTTCTTCGCTATGTACACATTCTTGAATAAAAAAAATAAAAATAAAAAAAAAACTTAATGCATACATATTCGATGAATCCAGTTTTGCACTCTTGACAACAAGAAGTTTACGGTGCCACAATTTACGCTTTGAATAATGTGGCTGTCTATCACACTTCTCAGATTCAAATGTAGGACGCAGTTGAAAAAAAATATATATCGTTACGGAACTAAAAGGATGTGGCGTGCTTTTGGACAAATCACCTAGTGACATGGGGAAAATCAATAAGAGAAACCGGGCGTTTGGTCGACGCAAGACAGAAGTAGGAGTCGGTGAAGAAGATAGCTCGAAAACAAAAGACGTTTCCCAGAGCAGTCAACTAGAAAAATGACTGGTTTGGGGGGAAAAAAAGTAAACGGTTCTTCTTTGCCTCACGAAAACTGAATGGCTTTTTGTCTTCTGATGTATTTAAAAAGAGAAATAAAAACACGCTATTTTAATCCATTCCGTGAGCAGTGCTGCATTTCTAATGTTGATATGTAAAGGAAATCTTCGCCTTGTATTCGTGTTTTTTTTTTTTTTTTTTTCTTTTCTATTGTTGATCTTGTTTTTTGATAAACTCACAGAAAGAGGCACACACACAACATACATTTTTTTTTTCATTAGTGGTCTTCTGCTTTTGGTATGACTTGTCGTTAATTCAAACACCAGTCGTTCGTTCGTCTTTGTTCCTGAGGGTGCATATATCTAAAGAGAATAATTGTGCAGCGAAAATGCATACATTTCAACGAAAATATTTACATCATCGTAACAGGTTCACATGGCAAAACAGCAGTTATATTACAGAAAAAAGAACACAATTTCTAGGAAAGTCACTGGTCTCTCTCCCTCCATCCCTCCCTCCGTCTCTCTTTCCTTCTCTTTCTGTACCAAGTTCTTTCAGAATGTGAGGAATCACGTCTCTCCCCAACGTCTCCTCTGGTATTTGTCTAAGAATTTATTTATTTTTTTTTTTTTTACAAAATATCATTGTCGTATTCATTCTGACACTTATTTCCTCAGACTTTGAAGCAGACTAGCCCATATTTACATTGCTTCTTTTACTTTAACCGGGTCATGTAAGCGTTACATTCTCCAAGCATTCCGTCTTCACTATCTGTCAAATGTTTTTATTGTAATCAATAGATTTTTTCTGTGCTTCATATATGTAAATCATACTTGTTCCTCGTAATATCTGCCCATTTTTTTCCAATATTCTTCTAAAGAAGCAGTTATATATAGCTCAAAAGCATGCCTTGATCTGTGAGTGTCTAGCTTTCCTTGCCATGAAGAATATATCATTATATAGCAGTACAGCAGTGTTTCCTTTTTTCTACAGACATTTTTCAATCTCTTAAATGTTTGCTCAGTATCTGACATCAAATTTTGATATTTCTATGCACTTATGATTTTCTTCTTCTTCTTCTTCTTCTTCTTCTTCTTCTTCTTCTTCTTCTGCTTCTTCTTCTTCTTCTTCTTCTTCTTCTTCTTCTTCAACGTGTTGCGTACCTTCTTGAAGTGCGTGGTCAAGGCTCTCGGCAATTTACTGTATTTTGTATCTCTTAGTAGTTTTTTACATCTCCTAATCCCTATTCTTCCAGTCATTTACACGGACACATCAGTTAAGATATACGCTGCTTTCATCTGTCCATCTTGCCTTCACTATATCCAGTGAGGGTTCTAAGCCTCATTCCTCAATGTATGCCCTACATATATCAACTGTCTCTTTCTCATGTTAAGTAAATTTAAATTTTTGTTTACATTTTCACTAAAACTGCGTCGCTGCTCACAAGTCCAGTCCATGTTATTCTGCGTATTCTCATTGTATGGTCTCAAGCCTCTTCCTTATACAGATAAGGAAGAGGCTTGAGATAATTCAGCATTTACTACTATATAGTTGGACCGATATTACATAACATTGCAGTACTGTTTTTCTTTCTAATGTTTTTTTGATTTCATAATAGTTTGCTTAGCTTTTGAAAGGCACATTTCCCTAAATGTTGTGACACTGGCTTTTGGTGTCTTATTTTCCCTAATCTGTTAAAGATCTCCCTTAATGTTTATTTTTCTACCTGCTAGATTTGGTGTCTCTAATTTGTATTTTGGGATGTGCAATTTTCTGACAACCATACGTCTGATTATAATTGATGTTTAGTCCTTTCTTCTTAGGATCCTTGCTATTTTTCTATATTTAATGAATTCATTTGTTATTCGTATGCAGGCTGTTTGATTCCAGTATAATTTTCTGCATTAATCTCAGGCTTCCCAAACAAATCAAACTTATTTACACTATTTGCATTGTTCGTACTTTTGTCTTCACCTTCGTTGCCATATTAATAGTATTTCATACAGGTTATAGATTATCTGAATGTATTTTTCTGTGTCGATCCAGCTTTCCAAAAATCTAAATAAATTCTTGGTGTTCTACTTTAGCAGATACGTTTATATAATCTATGAAACATCAGCATTGATCTTTCTTTATGTCTAGTGTTTGTGGTGAAATCATTTTGAAGATGAAATTATAATTTTCTTACTCCCCTGTGTTAACGTATTAGTTCTCACTGTTCCATCAGTGGAACATGTTCAAAAGATTTAAAAAACAAAACAACCCCCCCAAAAAAAAAACACGCAAGAATTAATTTCGACGTTTTTTTTAATCGAAATTATACATGTAATAGTTTATATTTTCGGACTCTGAAATGTATCATGTTATATCGATATCCCCTAAATTATGTAAATTTTTAAATTTAAATAAAATAATCCTTGATGACGGCAACCATCCACAAAAGTCAGATCTTTTTATCATTATCTACAGTCTAATTCTGCTACGAGCATTATTCATTAGAATCCTAATTATTAATTAAGTCACGTGGCTAATCAACTTGATTGTTTGACGAAGTTCACATTTATTCTCCGTTGGTTTCTATGGCTTCATATGAAGATTGATTACATCTCGTTTTATTCATTGTTGAATGACTTCAAAAGACATTAGAGCAGGAGCTGATGCGTAAGTGGAATTTTTTCCTTCTTTCTTCCCCTGTTTTCCCCTGATTTCTTTGAGATTATACTCTCTCTCTCTCTTCTTAGAGTTCTTTTCTATTATTTCTGCGACCCTTTCTCTGATCATGGTTAAGGTCCTTTTTTTTTCTTTCCAGACTTGACTAACAATATTATATACGCTTTCCTTTCTTTTGTATTGTTAGGCTCATTTCCTACCTTCAATCCATCAAATGGAATTTTCTTTGCATTCACTGCTAGCTCCAACAATCATGGGATTGGAATGACCAAAACACTCCTGGATTTCCCTTCCAAACAGGGGCCTGACTAATTTCGCATCTAACCGATCAGAGCACCAAACTGTAGCTCCTATTACGAAGAGTGAGTTTCTAACATAAACTCGAACGGTCAGTTCTAGATTTTAATAAAGCTCTTTGAATGATTTTCAACTTAGTTATGGAACTGTATTAATGCTATCTGTACTTAAGAGGTAGCTTAAAAAACCTTCGCGTTTATAATTTACAGATAGAAGTTTAAGTCTGAAAACCTTAGTTTGTAATGGAGAACAAGCATCCCTGGAAAGATATTTAAAGTCCATGTTTAACATACTTATGTTAACCTAACGTAGCTTCCCTATGCCTTTTCTATAAATACTTGCATTGTAATCCTTCTGATGAACATTACTCTATGGAACCTAGACTTTATGCATTTAAGCACGATACTAGATTGCTGGCTAGGTCTCATAATTTTACAGATGAAAGGGCAAGATATAATCCTAAGTTCTACGCTTACAGTTACTTTTCTAGCATTTCTCGCTTGTTTAACTCTCTTTCTGCTGCTTGCTTGCCGGTCAAATTTGATCTTCAACAATTTAAATACCGTGCCAATCGTTATCTTCTCTTTTCTGGATTTCTGTTCTTTTAATGTTTACTGGTCCTAACAGTGTTTTTCTAACATTTTCTAATAGTCTGTAACTGAATGCATCTTCGTGGTCTTTTTGTCTTGTCTGGGGTGATATGATTGCAACAAATTATTTTGATGGATTATCGGTGCCAAACATCACTCCAAAACATTGAAATGGATACTTTTCTGAAAAAGATACAATCAAAGAAGTGATATTTGATTCTCCTGTATATGGTTCCTAAACGTCTAGAAGGAACTGGGAATGTTTACATACCCTCCACTAAGCAATTACTTTAGATTTTGAAGAATTCAGTTATTTTCACATTTGGGAAAGTACAAATGAAACGAGAAAAACTGTTTCGAGCAATTTTAGCAAAATTTTGCTATGGTTAGAGGCAAAAATATGCTGTCAAAGTATGACAAAGAATTATCCTAATTTGACTAAATTTTAGTGTTGAAGGCTCTCGACATCGACTAGATATAGGTCATATTTGAAAAGCGTGTATCCAGATCAACTTCTAAAATTCATTCATTTCAACAAAAAGTAAAATCAGACAGAAAAATACAACTATTCAGAACTCTCACATCTAAAAGCAAACGATGTTTTAATCATTTATTTTAAAATGTGAGCTTTGATTGAATTCGGATAATCATAATTTGACAAATATTTGACGTTACGACAACGTCAGACCAATGACAAAATTCGGTGACAATCTAATTTCAGATAAGATATAGATTGAAAAAAATTCCCAAATGCTCAATCTTCACTTGCGAGCCCATTAATACTAGTTTTTCAATCTTTGGTTGTTCAAACTTATTACTGTCAGTTTAATGAGAAAAAGTAACAACATTTCTAAAAAGAAATACTGAACTAATCAAAGCGCATTGCATAACCGAAATTTTAATCGATTATTTCGACTATACTTTTAGCCATTATTCATCCGCAAAATACACTTAGACAAATAGAATAGCCTCATCCACATGTAAAAAGAAGGCTAAAAATAAAAATAACGGAAACTTTATTATTAAACAAATAAAAGTCAACACTCAGTAGCATCTACTGCGAACACGCCACCAGTGTACTGTGTTTGGAAAATAATAACATTCAGTTAAAAGTAAAAACAAAATAATCTTTGATTATCGTTAAAAGAATAGCCGAAAGCTGTCTGACAATTTCTACATACTTAACAGAAACAGCAGTACCTTATCAATCATTTTTAATGAAACTTGATTAAAAAAAGGAATTTTTGCCCAAATACACAATTATATATATATATATATATATATATATATATATATATATATATATATATATATATATATATCTGAATGTCATGAATAAGAAATTAAATGATATAAATTCTAAAGTTTACATCATTAATTCAAAAGAGGACTTAATACCAAGATTAGACCAATAATTATTTATTATAATTTTTGCATACGCACAAAACAACATACGACAAAGATGCATTTTTGTTTCGATACATATGCATCTCGACTGGTGAGAACCAAAAATGTTTTTCATTCAAGTTGTTTTGTCCGTATGCAAAAATTATATATATATATATATATATATATATATATATATATATATATATATATATATATATATATATGAAGAAAAATATACGGAAAAACAAACAAAAATCTTAATATGCAATTATGCTGTTTTAATGTTAATATAATGTCAACGTCGAACGTTTCGGTCTAGTAGACCATCTTCAGGACATATTCATAAAACATAATTAACATTAGACTATATTCAATTCAACATGAATATCGATGGGCATAAGAGTAAGACTAATCAAAACAGATAACAGAAATTAGTCGACATATATACACCTTTTTTCTTTTACTGTGATTTCTTCCTAAGAATTCGATATTAAATAACTATTAAGAAGTCAAATTAACGAACATAAACCTAAGTCTACTTCATTGGCCGTCCGGTAACGTTTTTGAACTTGTTTTTTTCAATCGATTTAATTCCATCGATATTTTTACTGTATATGTTCATCCACAATTTAGTTCTTCATTGAAACGTAGAAAATAAATCCGGAAACTTCATTATCTATTTCTTACACTCAGTCACTAAAAAAATTTCATCACTCTTAAACATCTATTCTCTATCTTTTAATTAAAGTTCTTTTTTCTTGATTATTTCTCGCCAGAGTTTAACAGTGCTTGTTTGTAAGGTGGTGAAAAATAAAAGCATAATTGCTTTTCTTCGCCGGCCTTTATGAAAAAAAAAACAAAAAAAAAAACACTGAATTAAGATAAACGTCAAGGAGAAGTCAAAATCAAAATGAAAATCTAACGAAAGGAAAAAAAATTGTGCTCAAAACCATCGGCAATCATCTTACGGATCTTAAACACGTCATTTTGCAGATCAAAGATTAAAATGGCGTCCGAATTCGTTACCCTGAATTTGTCGAATTAGCGGTAAGAAGCGTTAATTCCTTCGTAGAGTCAATTAAGAAAATTGAGTCTGTTTTTTCGGGATTTTGCGTCGCTAACTTTATTATATATTTTATTATGTCTAATCTAATTATATATTTCTTCCATATTGGAGCGATATCAATGGGCGACGTAAAAAACATCTGAATAAATGTTACAGAAATTGTTTCGACATTTATTATCTGCACCATTATCAGCTAAGTGAAGTGGACCTCACAAGAAACATGCCAAGCGGTCCTAAAAAAGAAGGTCAGTGAGTGAAACCATATACGGACTCGATGAATTATTTTTTAGATGAAAGACGACACGAAAATGAACGTTTGTTCTCTATGGGGCAGTGCTTATTTGCAGCCGAAAAGAAACGACAATTTGTCACAACGCGAAAAGAAATGCGCACGCTCGTACGCCGGTTAGACCGCCCGACTTCACCTTCTCCTCGCTCGTATACAACAGAATGTTACAAGCGAAGCCAATTTTCCTACTTCAGCAATCTTATCTCGTAGTTTTATTTCCTGGGTAACGATGTAATGAAAGTCGCAATCGTTTGACTGGAAGAAACTTCACTCTGAGAACGAACCTGCTGTTTGTTCTGAGCCTCAACACTATATTATTAGATTCCGTCAAGTACTGTTTTACAAATCACCAGGCAAAATGGTAAGAGTCCGTGAGAATAATCAGAACACTAATATCCTAATTTCAGTATCGCTTTTTAATAAAAGAAAACTATAAAATATTTAGAAGTCGTGTTCCAGATAAGTAACAATAACCTATTCCCTCCCAATTAGGCACTTCAACATGGCTAAATAAAGCATGATCCTAGTGATGAGCAGATTATTAATAACGTTTACTGAAAATATAACATTGAAATCCAAAGGAACATTGGGATAACGAAAAGGAACTCCAAAAACAATCAAAGTATTAAATACAGAAAAAAATCGTTAGATGCAAAGAAAAGAGTATTGGGCTAAGATGTATTATCGGTTATGCTATACGGCAGTGAATGCTGCCAACCTTATCACAGATTGAGATGTGATTTGAGGCAACAGTAATATAGTTCTATAGAAGGATTCTGAAAATACCATGGACTGAACATGTGAGAAACTAGCAAGTCTTAGAGAATATTGAAAAACAAGCACATTTACTTAGAACCAAAAATAGAATGTTGAAATGTCTAGGGAAAATCATTTAGAAAGTAAAGGCTTATAAAGTTTAACGTTCACAAGAAATTTGAAGGCAAGAGACCGAAGAAAGCAGAGATTAACCCAGATATCGAGATTGTATAAATGCTTGCAGAAATACAACAGCAAAGAAACAAATTTTACTAAATGCTACAAAGCAGAGGGAAATGGGGGAGAGGCATAATCGCTCACGAAAAAACGACACATAGAATATTTATGTATATACCGGGTATTACGGCATTAGGATTTTGTGCTTGTTTTGAGCGTAGGAAAACGGCTATCAGCGCGAAAATAGTAACCGACATTCCGAGGTCAAATATCGTCATTTACTTTCGCTCAAATATACATGGGAAACGGTATGCAGATAACTACTCTTGGCCAGTTAGCACTTAAATGGAATGGCAGACGAAGCCCTTTATATTTGCTTGGCGAAAATATAAGGTCCATGAACGAATGCTACTGCTCGCATGTAACCCTGTCGCAACTAAACTGTTTCCCCCAAGAATCTTCTCTCGTCAGAAGGGTATCTAGACATCAAGTATGGTTAAAAACAAAACAAAACAAGGGTGTGTGTACTACTCATCTAGTACGATTTGGTTGAAGTGCTGCACACACACACACACACACACACACACACACACACACATACATATATATATATATATATATATATATATATATATATATGTATGCAACCAGCGCGGTGATGACAGAGCGTCACTGGGCGAAAGGTTCAATTAATTGAATCAACAGCCCGGATAAAGTTTTCCACAAAATTAGATCAACAGCCACGTAACCGTTGACCAAGATATGTTTTTAAGTTGGAGGGTTTGTGGTATGATCTGAAGAAAGATTGCCGCCATCAGCTCTTCAGGCCCAAGACATTAATTAGTTCCGTGATGAATTACAAACTAGATATGCGGAAGGATCTAGTCAGGGGCTTAGCTATGCAGGGACCCTACTTCCTCACTCCTTACTTCCAATGGGAATGATGATGATGGCGGCAATGACAATATGACAAAACAGATTGTACATACCCCTTGCAACTACTTTCTTCAACATCATTTTTGATGCAGAAACCACAGTATTAATATCTAGTAATGCCTTTTAGCTTTTCACAAGTAAAAATACACTAGAAAAAGTTAATTCAAATTACAGAGTCATGTCTAGATTGTGAATGTTCCGTTGTAGATCAAACTGCATTAAAATAGAATACGTCCTACAGAAATGACTGGAACTTAGTTTAGACATCTATAGATAAAAGATATTAGCGGAAACAGAAAGGGAGTAAAAATAAATAAATATTTATAAGCGACTAATGGTACTTCAATCCAAACCTTAAGTAGAACTCGTAGATATGTTCCATCACTAAAAGGCAGGTAAAATTTTCGGTTCCCTCTACCGCTCCACTAGGTTCATGATTCTAATAAAAGAAACAGATCAGGCTTAAAATGGAATACACCTGTCACATTTGAGCTTCCTAGTCCTCACCATTCAGTATCAAAAGAGTCCAAAAGCTTCTACGTGTCACTGTGGGTGACAAACTATTTTCCACCCCGTAAGCCCTATGTCATAGATAAGTCGTCGGAAGTTTCTCACTGATCTGTCGCTACTTCTATGAAAAATTCTCAGACGAACTACATACCTTAGTTTCACTAGTTATATCCTTTAGAATTAGAACCCGTCATGCTACGCGCATTCTAGTGAACCACTCTGATTCCTTCCGTATTAAATTGGTGAGAACTTTCACTTGAGCACCTTCTTCCCGCGAATCACTGCGCTGTGTAACCGATTCCTAAGAACATGTTTTCCCGATCGGTACAATCTTGATTTTTTTTTATGGGTAGGGTTAAACGTTATCTTCCTCACATACATTGTGGCTCTTACTCTCTAACAATCTACCTCAAGTGGCTTCCGAGCCTTGTATAAAGTGAACCTCACTGTACAAAAAAAGAAAAAAAAAAGAAAAGAAAATATAAATCTATATAATAAATGCGAATGTCCTTGTATCACCGTGTCGATTTTTTCATATTTACTCCTAGAGTCCAACATCTCACACCATTTTGAAATCAGGCCGGCTCTGTGAGCAAATTAAAAACGTCTCGGTCCGGACCCAGACCAGCAATCGTGAAATTTTGGAATCTCAGTTTTCGTCACGGCGATAGTTTTCGGCGACTTTTACGTCATTTTTGCGACGAATTAATTTTGAGAATAATCAAAATTAATTGCGATATCAATGAAATGAAAATAATTGTAAGGACCTGCGTACATTTGTCTTTAAATTTATTGGCAACAGATTAATTATCTTTAAAAGTAATCTTAAATATTAATGCAATACTTAAATACAACGGCAAATTTTGTGTTCTTCTGTGGTTTATTGTTGCCTCTCGCATCTAATCCTCCCTACCTATTATGATGAAGGCTGACTCAAGAGCCCTGCGCAGGAGCTAGCTTAAAGCCTCTCGATAAGGCGGCTTTTAAAATAGTAAAAAAATGTCTACGTCTTCATCGTAGTAGTTATCATATTCTTACCGATTTAAAAATGCAAGTGATCTTCTTAAAAAAAAAAATGTCCTGATTTTAAATAATCATTATTTTTAGTCAACAATATGCTCCGCCTGTGCTTGAGATGCCAAACCCTCAAGTTCCAGCGTTGGCAAAGTTCTAAAGCGTTTTTCCCATCAGAAATTATTTTCCCACACACGAAAGCTCGCTAGTTTCTCGCTAGTTTCTCGCTACTCTCCCAGGAAGATGTTCAGACAAAATACATTCTTTAGTTGCACCACTTCAAATTCAAAGCTAGGGTAGACACATCCACGCACACAGGGTAGACACACCTTCATTTATTTCGCACTCAACTGGGAAGAATTTGATTCCACTTAGCTACTTAC
Source organism: Acanthosepion lycidas (assembly GCA_963932145.1). Taxonomy (NCBI): domain Eukaryota; kingdom Metazoa; phylum Mollusca; class Cephalopoda; order Sepiida; family Sepiidae; genus Acanthosepion; species Acanthosepion lycidas. Next base: position 50,970,683 of record OZ010581.1, on the reverse strand, counting down.
CCAGAACTTTGTGGGACAGATTCCCGAGGGTACACTTTCACTAACCCTAGTTTCTTTACATCTCCAGTTATAGCGTCAACAGTTATCTATCCTCCCTATCCTCATGCTAGGTATCTCTAATTCTTCCTTGTAGGCCCTTTTAACATCTTCTGTCGGTAAAATTCTAATTTGATTGACTCTTTTGCCTTGTATAAAGTGAAGATATTATAAAAGGTATCAGCTTTGTTTGAAGAATGGCGTAACATATGCTGTTCCACATCGCCTTGCTAAAATAGACTAAAAATATCAGTTACTGTTTTCTGTTTTTGTCCAGAATATCGCCTTCAGCTCTTTTATTTAATCACCATGAACATAGCGGAAGACAAAGCAAGAATCCTATCGCTTTTGAGTGCCTTTCTTTGTCAGCTAAATTTTTAACTTTCTCGTTTATATATTTTTTTTTAAATTCTTCAATTATCCATTTACTTTTATCTCTTCCTCCATTTTAGTTTTATCTGCCCCTCTACGCATATTTTACGCCACTTGTTTGCATTCCACTTCAATATTTTGTTATTCGTCTGGCTACTATTATCAGTTTTATTCCTCGCCTTATTCATAATTACACTTTATTGATGTTTTCTTTTATAGTTTATCCATTTTATTTCTGTTTTATTCTTTCTTTTCAAACGATATTTTCCTACACTTTCTTTGTATTTGATCAGCATTCCATAGTCTGGCATCTTTTGCTTACAGTGCCGTGTATGCCGAAGCGATCATCCATTCAATTACTAATTAGTTTCAACGCTATTTAAACATCGCCAAGCAGATGATAATCGATGCTTTCTGTCTGACTTGAATATTTTTTTTCCTCTTTGTTAATCTTTTCTTCACTTTATCTTCTGTTTTTTTTCTGTCACTATTAACAATGCTTTTAGTCATGCATACTCATTGGTATTCAAATATTATTAAAGTTTCCTCTGTTTTGATCTTTTCTGCATTTACGAGGGTGCGATGAAAAGATTTTTTTAAATACATTTGCGCATTTGGTCAGACTTTTGAATGGAGTGAGATGTAGAACCCTCCTGAACCTCTAGAATTTCTCTTCCTTCATTTTCTCATTCACTCGTGATCTCCTGTATATCTGTTATTAAAATATATACTATTCGTATAGTGATATTGTGACAAGCCCACAAACTGCTCATATATATGTCGGTCGTTCAAAACATACAGGCTGGTGTGTTCAGCCATTCGCAAAATCTACGGTGTGAAATTTGATTAGAACACCGTCTGACTAAGCTGACCTAATCATAAAAGTTAAAACATTTTTATCACTTTCAGGGCTGTGAAATGTCGCATTAGCAGGGGCAATGTTTAGTGAATTAATCTGTTTGATTATAGATAATGAGTTTGACACTAACCTTGTTTGTTTGTTATAGAGTCAAACTGGTGGACCGAAGGGAAGGAGTTACCCTTCCACATGTGGGTGGAGCAGGCGTATATTTGATCCCAAACCAAAATAGAAGATTTCGGACGGATCTTCCATCAATCGGTCTAAATTGTAGGTGCCATTGGCGAGGAACAACGATATTAAGAATTCGATTTTATGGGGACATTCTACTTCTACTCCGAATAAGTTCCTAACCGTATTTCAGCTGAAGCGTCACTTCACGTTTTGGTGATCTCTCTTTCCCACTTTTATGTAGCAGTTCATCCACAGATTTGTGTCAAATATGCACCCAGAAAAACATTATCCGCCCCCACTTTCCATTTCAATTTAATGAAATGTTAAGTATTAAAAAAAAAAGTTCACTTTACTTACACAATGATCAGCTTAAAGCGATCTATCTCCAGCCACCGCTATGTTAAAAGTATTTACCAAGAATTCAGATTAGTTTCAGTCAAAAAATTATCTCTGATCACATATCCATGTTATAGTGATTTTCTAAGCCCGGCTTAGATGTGGCACAGGGCCGAAAGTATGGGGTAACCAGTGAGAATCGAACTCACTACTCAGTCGTAATTGATCTAGTAAGACAAGCTTTTTAAACATTACACCACGTCAAGGTGCGCCACATATGCATGCTTTATCTTGTCAACGTGTATTTGAGGCCGAACATTCTGTACGTAATTCGTGAGCGATCAACAAGTGTAAAATTTTTGGCGCTGTTTTCAATTTACACACACGCTATTTGATTGTTTTCTTTTATTGCGGACTTAATACATCTATTATAAATATTACATATAAATATTAAATATTACATATAAATATTACATATAAATATTACATATAAATATTAAATATTACATATAAATATTACATATAAATATATAAGAACATTGTTGTCAGTACGATTCAGAGTTTCATGGCTTTTCCATTCATCAATTACAAAAACTTATGAACTATTCAATACGATTGTTATTTTTTTTTATTCCTGCATCTCATGGAATCAACGCTACATTTTATGTGTATTCAAAGTTGAAGATTATTATAAATAGTATAACATATAATAATATAACATATATAAATAAATAAATAAATATATATATAACATATATTAATATAACATATATATATACATATATAATATAACATATATATATATATAAATATACATATATAAAATATATTAATATAACAAATATATACATATATAATATAATATATATATATATATATACAAATATATACATATAACATATATTAATATAACATATATATATACATATATAATATAACATATATATATAACATATAGTAATATAACATATATATACATATATAATATAACATATATATATAAATATATGTAACATATATTAATATAACATATATAATATAACATATATCTATATATAAATATATATATATATATATAACATATATTAATATAACATATATATACATATATAATATAACATATATATATAAATAATTTAATAATATAACATATATATACATATATAATATAACTTATATATATAAATATATATATATAAGATATATTAATATAACACATATATATACATATATATATATATATATATATATAAATATATGTATATAACATATATTAATATAACATATATATACATATATTATATAACATATATATATATATAAATAAATATATATATAACATATAGTAATATAACATATATATATATATATATATACGTATATAATATAACATATATATATATATATACAAATATATGTAACATATATCAATATAACATATATATATATACATATATAATATAACATATATCTATTTATAAATAAATATATATATAACATATATTAATTTAACATATATATACATATATCATATAACATATATATGAATAATATAATAATATAACATATAAATGCAAAGTATAGTTTGTTGGTAGGTAGATTTCGAAAAATAAACTAAGATATTAATAGTAAGTTTAATAGGCATATTGATCCGTTAAGTTTATTGTAATGGGAAATAAAAACCGTGGTAGTTGCCAAATAAAAAGCGTTGGTAGGCAAAAAATGAATCTAAGTTAAGGAAAAGTAAAAAATATAAACAATAATAAAAAATAATAAAACAATAAAAAAAAATAAAATAATTGGAACACCAGCCTATAATAACCGTTTAACGCTAGGATTGTTAAATGGAGGTAACTGAATATAAAAAAAAAACAAAATATTAGAGGCAGGTCATTGTCGATATTATAACAGATGTTGATTAATTGCTCTAGCCAGCATCGGAATATTTGTGAGGAGTTTTCCTTCTGTGACTGCATAAGATCATTTCGTTTGTTCAGCAGATTATGGTTATCGATGTGTTTCAGAATAGATCGTTTTTCTAAGACGCACAAAATACATTTCTCCTTGTTGAGATTAAAAGCTTAGGTTTTAGCGATGAGATCCCATTTTAATACAGGTATGTAGTTATCTGTCTTAATTAATAAGAAAATATAGAGAGTGCAGTGGTATTTGAATATTGCTTATTGATAAGTGTCATTTTATTTTGGTAATAAGGGTTTGTCCAGTGGTTAGCATTGAAACCGAAGTATAATTTAGTCCCGCTATTATACTCAATGCCACCTTTTTAAATAACGTCATTATTCATTCATTTATACTTTAGTAGATTGGTATTATTTTTTTTTTCGACAATAACAATTTTTGTCGTTACTATTATTACTATAGAATTTGTTTAAATGTTTGCTTACCATTAAATTGTTATGCTGTGTTATATACTGCAAAAGATTTTTTGTACAGCTGTACTTAATTTTAATGTTGTTCTTCTTGAAAATCTTGTTGAGAAATGGAATATTGATGAAATGCTGGTGGATTAAATTAAGGAAGATTTTACCTATGTTGGTTTTGACATTAAACCTAAATAGTGGGTTAAACTAAATTATGTTTCGTTTTCTGTGTTTTTGCGTCTTGTTTTCAATTTTATATCCCCGAGTTATTCTAGATTAACTATGTACCAGCATTTGATTAGTTCATATAAATATTTAGTTTTATATTTGTCAAGAATATCTTTATTACTAGAGTTAGTGGAGAGACTATATTACACCGATTCGTGCAAGTTATTTAAAATTCCAGGAGGATGGTTGGAGTCTTTGCTAATGTATTAGGTTGGTGTAAAAATAATGACGTAATAATGTCGTTTTTTGACGTTAAAAATTACATCAAAAAACGACATTATTACGTCATTATTTTTGCACCAACCTAATATTTATGATTGTAAAAGGAATATACAAGCCTTTCACTAAAGAACTTTATACAGGAAAAATGCTCGTTTCCCTGTTCAGCTCTAGCAATTATCTGATTCATCCGGCTTTGTTCTACATTTTTAAGATCCAGTTCAACCCGAAAATAAAGTACTACTTCTATACAGAGATTGTAAATAACGTCTTTGTGGCCTTTCACTCTTCACACATAAGAAACGTTGCAAGACTCTCACTAAGTTATCCCAATTTCCATAGAAAATATTCAGACGAACTGTGTTTCCTCGTACCCCCAACATAACCCTCAGAGATAAGACACGCCACGCCCCATACACTTTGGCGAACCCACAACCATTCGCTTCTTGTTCTATTACTGAGATATAAGTTGCACACGAGCAACTTTTTTCCACGATCCGACACGCGTGAGGATGTTTTATACACTTACAATTTTAAACCATTCAAGCGTAGGGTTAACCGTTGTCTTCCCATATATCTTCCAAAAATGAATCTCTTAGATCTAACTCTTACCAATCACACAATAAACATCTTCAGTAACATTCTATGTTGAGTGACTCTTGGCCCGTGTCAAGGGTGAACACACAAAAAAAAAACATCAAGAAATTCTATTACAATCAAAGATTAGATCAATAGTTCTAATAAACCGGATCACTCAAAGCATAAGTATTATATTACCGATTTTCATGGTCCGAATTCTAGTGTCACTTATTATTTTCTTTTCTTCAAAACTATATCTCTTTCATCAGACACGATTTTCGGCTTCAGTCCCTTTCCCTCCGTTGTCCCTATTTCATGGATCTGATGTACTTTCCGCTATAATACTTAGATTTTATGAATTTAAGTGCAGTACTAGATTGACATCAATGTCTCATCGTTTTACAGTTGAAAGGGCTAGATGTAACCGTAAGTCATATGCTAATAGTTTCTTCGATTGGAACTCTCTCTTGTGGAACTCTCTTCCGGCTTATTGATACCCAGTCAACTTTGATCTTCAATAATTTAAATGCAAATTCACTCGTTATCTTCCATCCTCTGAATCCTTCTTCTTTTATTGTCCTTTCACCATAAGAGTAGTTTGTTCTTATTCACAAAAAATCAGTAACCCTTTGGGTGCAATTAGCTTTAGGGCTTTCTTGAGGTGAAATGATTAAAAAACTTCACGTTAGAATAACAAGAGATGACGTAACCACGCACACTATAAATATCTTAACTGAAAACGTACAGAGGATCAGTTATGAATACTTTATATTCGGAAATATTTCTACTCATTTGCAAATGACATAATCAGACTGATAACTATCGTATAATACCTACCTCTATCCTATTTCAATGGAACACGTTCATAAAGTCAATCGCGAAAGATGCTGAAAAGCGATCGGTTCCTTGTACAGCTTCAGTAAGTTCCTGATTACTTCTGCTATCGTCTACTATTACAAGTCCCAGATCAAGCCGAAATTACAGTGCTATTGCTATATATAGGCATGAGCTGCCACGTATCCACTCATGATAGACTTCAAACGTGTCGCCGTGTCATTGTGGATGATGAATTATTTACTGCCTCACCACCATTTTCCAACACACGATACATGACCAGCCCTTCGATACTCTATCACTATTTCTGTTGAAAGTCTTTAGACGATTTACATTCTTCAATTCCAGTTCAACATTCACCACTATTTCCTTCGTATTTCATCAAGTTCCGCACAAGCAATTTCTTCTCACAAACCGCAACGTTGTGGAAACGACTCCCAAGAGGGTGCTTCCTATACCACTACAATCATAACCTGTTCAAATCTAGGGCTGAACGCTATCTTCTATATATGTACCTAAAAACTGTTAGTCTCAGCTCTTACTCTGCAATTCTTCCCTCTTACTCTGTATATACCTCGAATTGCTCTCGAGCCTTGTACAGAGTGAAAATTATGATAAAAACGTCCATTTATACTTATATTTCTAGTAGCAAGTCAAAGTTTTTATTTCAAATATATTTCTTTTTATTTTTTGCTTTTTTTTCGGCTTTTGCTTTTTGCGCTATTCTTTTGAATTTAGAAAGAAACAAAAATAAGTATTTTAATTCGCAGTCATCTAAGCTCTATGTGAGAGGGCTTTATGCCTTTTCAGAACACGATAGTATTAGTAACCTTTTGATATAGGGGAGTAAATAACGCTGATTCCGAATATCTACGAATGAATTTCAGCCCACATTGTCATCCTAATTGCCCTCCTTACTTACTTAAATTCGAGAAACTCCCATTCTTCTAAGTTAATTGTAAGTCATTAGCGTATATCCTTGTCCGCCTAACCTATCCCATATTATAAAGGTAACTAGAACTGGCTGCTCAATTATTTTGTAAAAGATTCTGCAGTTTTTTTTATCCAGTTCGGTTGTCTCATTAGAACGGTATAGAAAACGGGGTTTCATAATTTGAGTTTTCCTTCTTTTCTACTTCTCTTCAGTTTCTTAAACAGAGCTCTTCCAATTCTCTCCCAACTCTACTGATATTCGCATCATGGCGTTTATTAGCATTCTCTGACCATTAAATAGCTATACTGTTAGATCTGAAGTCTTCAATCTTCTGTTATCTAATTCTGCTTCCTCGAATACGGTTAATTTCATAAATGACACATCTGAACCAGATTCGATCAAAACTCCCTTTTATTTCCCTGCTAAACTTAACTTACCCGCCATATCAGATCCTCATTTCCTTCTATTTCAATTGTAATTAACTCATCCATTTTCTGTCCTATTTTCTCTTTCTATTTTCCCGGCATGCATTTGTTCTAATTTCGTTTGCTTTCTCCATTTGCATTGCATTGTACTATTTGTGGGTCTAGTTTTTTGTATTACATTTTCTGTTTATTCCTGTTACACTTTAAACATCCTGGTCGTTTACAATACCAGAATATATATTTTGTTTCTCTCTAGCCACTTTGTCCATACTATCGACAGCTTCATTGCTTTCATAACGGATGTACATCGTTGGAGTTTTCATCTACCTATCATAGTAAGTTGGCTAATCCCCTTATCGACTAAGATGCGCCTACCGTCTTCCCCAAGTCCACCCTTTCTCAGCTGTTTTTGATTATGTGAGATGGTAGGTGTATTAGATGGGTAAATATTCTTTAAGCATTCTATACAGAATCCCAAACATATCTTTTAATAGAAAACAACGTTTGTACATTGCCTTTTGTATCTAATGTGCTGATGATGATTGGCCTATACTGGCCTATATTCCAAGATATAAGACTCAATATAATCCTTTCCAAAAGATAATTCATGTTGTGAAATGAAAGCAATGACGGAATCTACATTGAATCCATCATAAAATTTCAGGATGTGGAATTAATAAATGCTTAACGTTTCAATTACCCCGATATATGGATCAGTTATAAGAAATTTAGTATTGGAGAAAGAAAACATATAACTGGGGCAACGGGTAAATTGATGACATTTTATATTTTTAATTTCGAGCATGCGCGTTGTTTGTTTTTGATTTTGTCAACTGCACAGGATAGTAGGGTCACTTGGATACCGTCTGTGAGAAAAAGAACACACAGAAGAAATTCACTTTGCCAGAAATTTTGAAATAGCATTCGCACTGGAAGCTCCAGTACGAACATTTCAGAGTGTTTGGGGGTATCAATTTGAGAACAGGGCCGAGGATCCGGAAAGAGATGGTTGAGTCTAATGGCGAATACGATGGTACGGCATGTCAGAAGACTCACTTCGGTCGTTCTCATAAGGAAAGAAGTTTCGAATTTTTATGTTTAGTCTTTCAGACACAGCACAGAAGCCCACATCAAGTGCCATGAGGAAGTAGCGGTGCTCTGAGACAAGCGTATTGCCGCTGTAAACACTATGTCTGACAAAATGACGCTGCACCATGCCGCACAAGTAGGAGAACCCAATCATGGCTATCAGAAAAAAAATATGCGATCCGTACCACCCATTTTATCTGCTCAGTACCTCCCCAGACTGCAACCCAGGGGCAGTTGAGTGAGCGACCAACAAAACCCCCTTAACATCAATGATGAAATGAAGCCAAGGATTATGGTAGCATTCATCAACTTAAACACACACACACACACACACACATATATATATATATATATATATATATATATATATATATATATATACATACATACATACATACATATATATATATATATATATATATATATATATATATATATATATATATATATATATATCATTGGATACGACAGACACGGTGCTTTGATTTAATTTTTATACAATTTCTCATGTGATCTAATAATTACATACATGCACAAACTATTTCTTATTTAACAGTTAAAATATTTCACCCTTGAAAATGGCAAAATACATACGAATTAAAAGAACATTCGGACAGTTTAAATGTAATTTATCATCTGAAAAGCATTAGAAATTGTATAAAATATTAAATTAAAGTACCTTGTCTGTAGTATTCGATGAAATGTGCATGAAAGAAGGATTGCTGCTTAAATATAATATATATATATATATATATATATATATATATATATATATATATATATATATATATATAGTGGTAGAATCTCCAACTGACACCAATTCAGTCGGGTTTCGATCCTAGCTAGAGGTAACCGGATATCTAGCTGATGAGCTGTGAATCTGTCTATCTGTGGATGACGTTATATTGGCTCCTGAAATAAAAATTAATTCCAGTTGAGCTCTCTAGGGAGGAGGTATGGGTTTGTAAACAGTGACTATTATAGCTAATATAACGAGACTGTTCGCATAGCGAATTGAGTCACTGTCGGTCACTGGGCGTGTTTCTAAAAATAAAAAAAAAATACGCTAAAAATCCACCTACATCCCTGCCGAAGGCTTAGTGGTAGAATCTCCGTTTCGATCCTAGCTAGATCATCAAGCGGGTGTCTAGTCACACTGATGAGCTGTGAAACAGCGAAACAATCTGTCTGTGGATATATATATATATATATATATGCATATACTGCAATATTCATGGGAAAATTTGAGGAGACCTATATCTATCCCATCATTGGTAGCGACTGCGTAATCTATGCAAGATACATCGATGATATATCCTTTGTAGACACGGCTAGGGATGACAAACTTACCCAATTTCTTATGACCCTAAACACAGTGCACGACTCAATTAAGTTTGACTATGAAAAATCCACAACATCAGTAACATTTTTAGACACCCGCATTTATATAGATGAAAACAGGATGCTAGAAACGACACTACACACTAAAATCACCGACATCCACAAATTATCTACACTTTAAGTCTTCCCACCTTAAACACCTCAAAGAGAACCTTCCCTATACACAAGCATTAGACTCAGAAGGATATGTTCCAACAATGAAGAATTAGATAAACACATTGAAAATCTGGAGCATCAATTCACAACACGTGACTATAATAAACAACACCTAATCAGGGAACAAATAAATAAAGCAATTTCTACACCTAGAGAAGATACCCTAATGTATAAGATTAAAAATAAATCTAGCCACATTCCTTTAGTAACCACTTTCAACCCCACTCTGCCTCCACTATCCCAAATGATCAAACGTCGCTGGGAAATACTACATCTCAAAACAGACCTAAAAAAATTGTTTAAGGAACCCGGCCTTCTAGCATATCGTAGACCTAAGAACCTTAAAGAAATCATAGGTAATAACCACATTTCAGGGGACAAGGTAATCCCTAATAAACTAAGAACAAAAAGAACAGGATTTTCCCAACCATGTAACAACAAAAGAAGTTTATGCTGCAACCATATTAAACACACGAATTCATTCACTAGGTCAATTACTAAATCTACTTTCAAAATCTAGCACGATTATAACTGTAGAACTCATAACATAATTTACCTCATAGAATGCACACTATGCCAGAAACAATATGTAGGAAAATCTGAATGGCCCTTTCACTACAGAATTAATAATTATCGTAATCGAATTAAGTCGACTCCCCATGAAAAATTATTACCTGTAGAACAACATTTCCGCCTGGAAAAACACAATTTCAAAACCCATGCCAAATTCACTATAATTGAGAGAATAGAAAAGTTCACAGCAGATAACATTAGAAAGATTTTAGAGTTCAATCAAAAATAAGTGGATACAACGTCTAAAAACACCCTATCCAGCCGGGCTAAACCATAAATTTTACAATATAGATAGTACTTATATATAACTTTACAAAACAAACCCTACCCACATTTCTCACCCACACAAGACAGACATGCTTACGGTGGTGTTGAGACCTCACACTTATACACACAACCACACGAATATATACAATTACACACATCATACTCACTCACTCCGTAATGAGCCAAATGATAACACACACCCACAGCAATACACACACTTACACATATCATACTTACTCACTCCCTAAGTGTTATAGCGGAGCACACCTATATCATAGTTAATGGACTCTCCCACCTATAAAAAGTAGGAGTCGCTCAGTGGCTCGGTCAGTCAGTCAGTCAGTCGACTGGCTGTTCGGTTGAGCTCTCTGCCTTCGGGCGGGGAGGAACCCGAAGGAGGCTACGCCGAAGGGCAGAGTCAACTTCGGGGAGGTAGACCGGCCCTGAACCCGTTTATACGGGTTCAATGGGCATATTTATGGCTGAGCCCACGGGCTCGGAGTGCCCACGTTAAAAAGGCCTTGTGCCACATGACACCCTCGTGGGGTTGACTGAATATCGTCAGTCGACTGGCTGATCGGTTGAACTCTCTCCCTTCGGGCGGGGAGGAACCCGAAGGAGGCTACGCCGAAGGGCGGATTCTCTTTCGGGCAGGTAAACCGACCCTGAACCCGTTTATATGGGTTCAATGGGCATATTTTTGGCCGAGCCCACGAGATCGGAGATCCCACGTAAAACCGCCCTTGTGCCACATGATACCCTTGTTGGGGGTGACTAAATATAGTCGGTCAGTCAGTCGACTTGCTGATCGGTTGAACACTCACCCTTCGGGCGGTGGGGAACCCGAAAGAGGCTACGCCGAAGGGCGGATTCTCTTTCGGGGAGTTAAACCGACCCTGAACCCGTTTATACGGGTTCAATTGGCATATTTTTAGCCGAGCCCACGGGCTCGGAGATCCCACGTTAAACCGGCCTTGTGTCACATGATGCCCACGTGGGGCGGTTGACTAAATATAGTAGGCCAGTTAGTCGATGCTAAAGTAACAGCGACCACAACTAAATTTCTCTGCGTCATTACCTATTATATCAAGTTCCTAACGTTTTGTACGTCGAACCTATTTTAGGAGCGACTTAGTACAAATAAAAGCCTCCACTGTGAAACCACTCCATAACACTAAGAACCAAATAACACACACACAAACACTTAACAGAGACATATCCCCTCTCCTGGACCAATAAAACTGTCAAATTGACCAGGGAAATTCAGAGCAGCAGGGATCCACCCAGCTCTTATCTCAAATAACAACTTAAAAGAGACTGTTTGACCAACACAAGGAATGCTCAAAGACTCATGTTAAAAAGAATTAAAAATAAAAAATAAAAAATTGAAAACTACAGACAAAACTTCATTTTCTCCATCAAGACATTCATTTCTGTAGTTTACTGCTACCAGCAAGCAGAAATATTTCTTCTCCTGATGATGGCCATTTTGGCCGAAACTAGTCGAGGAATCTAAATGAAATAATAATAAAAAAACGAAATAATATTAATCTACAACCCTGTGTGTCTGAAGATTCTAATTTTTTAATATATTTTTATTGTTCAATATATATATATATATATATATATATATATATATATATATATATATATATATATATATATATATTGAGCGCTTTCTAATAAGTACCACGCATATAATATATATATATATATATATATATATACACACTTTTCACACACACACACACACACACACACACACATATATATATATATATATATATATATATATATATATATATATATATATATATATATATAAAGAAATATACTCTTAATGTGTGCTATATTTATTCGATAAAGTCCTGAATATCAGAGATAGAGCGTGTGTAAATATAAAAGTGAACATTTATGTCAGCACTTAGCGACGGGCTGTTTCGTGCTAGACGCAATCGTGAGGCCTAACGATTGCGTATAGCATGAAATAGCCTGTCGCTTTTAAAGATATAGTTTTTACTTCTGCAATTTTCATGGGTAAAGTGATCAATGTAATGGACACACACACACATACATACATATATATATATATATATATATATATATATATATATATATATATATATATATATATATATAAGCACTTTTTCCTTATTCTCTTTCTGTCCTTCTGCATTATATATTTCGCTTCAACCTCCTCTTTATTTCGTTTCTCTTCATTTCTTATTCTTCATACATTCTGCTGAAACTGGAATCATCGCCTTCTTTTAATAGAATGTTTTTTTTTATAGTTATGTTTCAATCGAAGCGTATGTTTGCGTCAAGTGCGTCGAATCCATATGACTTCACTCTCTCGTAGTCACCTATGAAAATATTATTCATCGGGCATTCAATTTATAGAAATAGACAAGGAACTAAAAATCACCTACTGAAAAAAGACAGAGTGCAAAGGCAGTAGGCCTTGACGTAAAATGATCTCTTGACCTTCGCTCCGAGATATTCACTCCGTGGTTCAATGGTTTGATATTGAACCGTTTTAGAGTCGATGTGGCAGCGGGGCGTGGAAATCTCTTGATCCGTTATTCTTTGCTGCTCACCGCAAGAAAGAAGCAGGTTTCGCTTAGGCTATAAATATCAATGATGATATTAAGGAAGTTACTTCTCATGAGTTAGCTAATGTGTTTCTGGGCATAAGGTTCTATTTTATCGCCCTGCTTTAGGAGGACGTCTCAGAAGCAAAGGATTGAACCTGTTTCAGCTGGCCAAGTATACGGCTTAAAATCATTTCAGCAGCGATACTGAAGGCCCATACACAAACACATGTGTGAATGTTGATATGTTCTCTATCCGAATAACTTACCGAAAATTCAGATCAGGATACTGATATTTGGTAAATGAAAAATTTATTTTTTAAGTGGAAACAATAACTTCGCGCAACCGTACACACACGCATACACATAACAAGCACACGCTTACACACAGTCATAAACACAGAGTGTTTCGTATCAAAACTTAATCAAAGCAATTTTTCCGGAAACAGTAATTAAATCCTGCTGGTAGCACCATTTTTCTTTAATACATATCTCGAACATTCAGGGAGGTAGGCGAAATTACCGTTATATACCGTTTAATAAATAATTAACACGTCTACTCCAATATGATTTTCTACTAAAGATAACGTTTAAATAGTATTTCTAATGGAAAAAGAACACTGCATGATGAAATAGGCCACAAACTTGATAAAAACAAAGTTTTACTGTCAAAATACTTATGTTATTATTAAGAGGTGAGACAAAAGTATTTTTTAATTATTACGTTAAATTTTTTAATCTTTTCTAACATTTTACTTAATTATCTGGTTTTTCTTGCGTCAGCGGTGGCAGTAAAGATTAGTATTAGGAAATTTAGCATATTTACCGGCAACAAGAAAAAAATAGTTTGAAATCCTCACAAAAATAAAATTGTCAGATTTTGCTTAAATTTTCATCAAACTGTGAGACCCACGACTGCCTTAAATAAACAGCTATAGTCTGGTTAAAAATACGTTTTTTTTTTTTTGTTTTTTTTTATATTTTAAACATAAAGTAAATAATATATGTTTCAAATTATAATTTAAATCAGCTATAAAGTTGGTGCAAAAATAATGACGTAATAATGTCGTTTTCATACGTTAAAAATACGTCAAAAAACGACATTATTACGTTATTATTTTTGCACCAACCTAATAAAATTCGTCAAATATAGTTCCAGAAAAGTATATTTTATTTTTGGAAGACATTTTATTAAAGAAATATTGCGATGAAAGATGACTAAAAGAGAAGCTAATGAGGTATTTTAGTAAAAGTAGCAACAAATATCTCCCCTGTTTTAAATTAGTTTTTGAAACACAGGAACATATTTTGCTTACTGGGAAAATTCAAAGAAATCTATTAGCTTGAATCTAAAACTAAAATAAAAGCTTCAAGAAAGATTTTTCATTTAGTAAAAATTCATTTTTTAGGAATCACTGTTTTTTTTTTCTTTTGAAGGTGCCTAATTTAAAGTGATAAAACATACACGCATAAATATATTATTAGTTAAAGACTAACGAATAATTTTTGTGAAGGCATTTTTTTATATATTTGGTAGCATTTTCCATATTTATGAGAAATATAACTATTTAAATTGTCCATTATCTGATTACGTTTGACTTTCATTAGAGTGTTGCATAATGTACAACTTTGTGTGTATATATATATATATATATATATATATATATCTGTGTGTGTATATATAAAGATATATTTATATATAAAGATAGAAAGAGAAATATATATATATATATATATATGTGTGTGTGTGTGTATATATATATATATATATATGTATGTATGTATGTATGTATGTATGTATGTATGTATGTATGTATGTATGTATGATCCTTAAAAATTACTCGTGATTAGTTAAGTACTTATTTATTTCATGAAACATCCCAATATTCAAAGGCAATATATAAAATTTGTTTGTAAAGCATTTGTCAAATTTTAAGCGGTTACTTTATAAATCAAAACAAATGTTTCGTTAAATTTTTAGATATTAGGTTGGTGCAAAAATAATGACGTAATAATGTCGTTTTTTGACGTTAAAAATACCTCAAAAAACGACATTATTACGTCATTATTTTTGCACCAACCTAATAGTTTCAGTTATATATAGCCAGAAAACCACTTTGACTGCAATAAAATGTAATAATATCATTAACAAATTATCCCCATCTATAATAGAAGCAATAAGAAATATTGAAGTCATTGAAGTATTTACATCTTAATATAGTAACCCTTATTCTCAAATACAGCCAGCAATCTTTTATTTATTGATTCTATTAATATATTTTTACTACAGCTGTTTAGTTTTCCCGGACTTGGATTCTACATTCTCGTACAGTTGAGAAATAATTTCTTCTTCCCACTATGGTTTCGTAATTATATATCTTTCATTCGATATGTCCTACATGTCCCATTTCTGGTAGGATCACGTTTTTACATGACACTTAGGAAAAGCACGGACATAATTCTCTTTAGTAGGAGATTTCAGTCTTTAACGCGGAATACACTAAATTTAATTCTGAAAAAGCGTGGGCCTCTAGACAAACGCGTGGTCGCATTAAATAAACGTACCTAGTAATTGTAAATAGCGCATTAAATAACCCGTTATCTGCTTAAAATTATTTAGTTTACGTATGAGGCATTAAAATAATATGCACTTGAAAACGTCCCAATTAGAGTAACTGGGTCATTTTATGATGATGGCTTCACGTGGGCTATTTGGTAAGGCAAACATTGCTTCAAAGGTGGTTTCTGAGATTAAGGTTGAAAGAGTTGCCCGATTCCTCTCGGAAGCAACACGTTCTTTAATTGTGAACCCAAGACAGGAATTTAGGAATAGGCAGGAATTTAGCTAATAACAAAAAAAAAGAAAAAGAAAACGTGGATCTCATATTCAAACTTGTGTGTACACACTATATATAGCGTTGATATTAATAAAACATATAGATATGAAGGCATTATATCTTAATACATATATACATATATATATAAATATAAATAATATATATGCACACACACATATGTAAGTATGTATGTGTGTGTGTATTTCTTTTACATTGCATTTAATTTCAACAATATTCGCGGAAGAGATTTCCCGAAAATTAATGAAAAATCAGATGAAGAGTATTTGTGTTTACTTGAAGAAAGAGAAAATACAAAAACATCATTGAATATTAGCGAGAAATAGAAAAAAAAACAGATATGATGAAAGAAGAGTTCCAGAAAAACGAGGGAGAAATAAAGAGAGATAGAAATAGGGAAAATTGATCCCCAAAATAAGATCAATCGAGTGAGAGATCATTACTAAGAGTTCGAACTCTTGTGTTAATCCACTTTCCCACTGTCAATAGTCTTGTCTCTTTCAGTCCTTCAAATTCGTATTTGACATTTTGACCCGACACTATTCGCCAGGGTGAAAGCATTCAGTTTGATTGACAGCTGAGAATAACTGCATGAAATTGGTTTGTTTTGAAATAACATCAAATTTCTTGATGAACTATAAATATTTCGGGTCGTTCATTTAAATTACGCTTCCTTTTCACATCGTGACAAGTGTCTTCAACGATTTCACTCTTATAACCTTTACATACTAGATACACGAATAGAGGAGACGCATTCGTATATCGTCGCTTTTAATAAAAGTCTACAACCCAACGTGTTTAATCTCATCCGTTACTTTTTATACACAATATCAATCATGTTTTTACCGATCCTCACTGAATTATCTCCACAAGGCAAGAATTAATTTGATAGAGCCTTTATGAAGACAACGTCACGTTTTCCTTTATTTATTTTACTTATCTTTTTGTGTGTTGAATATAACAAAAATTAAATATAGATTCTCACAGAAAAGGGTTGAACCAGTACAAAGACACGTTTTAAAACAAAATACCAAACGTGACATTCTTGAAATTAAAATCACACACACACACACACACACACACACACACATATATATATATATATATATATATATATATATATATATATATATATATATATATATATATATATATATATATAAAGGAGTACAGGATATATGCAATAAGCATAGTTAAGACAGTTCAAAATAGTGCACAAAGCCTTATGATGGAGCAAATATAAGGACATTATGATAACGTTATTTCGAAATCTGATATATAATCTCTGTATGCCTTCTGTGTGTGTATGGCTTGAAGATTGTTTTCGGGCATAACCCAGACCGCCCCCCACTCGTCGTTGATATTAGTGTCCGCATTCCTCATATTAAAAATGTTCTATCCTGGATGCTGAAAACTTTTTCCTTACAAATATACCATATCTTAAAATACATATTTCATCATATATATATATATATATATATATATATATATATATATATATATATATATATATATATATATGTGTGTGTGTGTGTGTGTATGTATATATATATATATATATATATATATATATATATATATATATATATATTTGTATGTATGTATGTATGTATATATACGCACACACTTCATTTATATGTATATGTGTGTGCGTCTGTGTGTGTGTCTGTGCGTGTATATGTGTGTGTATGTATTTATGTATCTATGTTTATGTGTGGAAGAGCGTAGATTGCTGGTGAAACGAACGTTATCCGTGATTAGACTATAAATTGTCAAGAGGAGTTGAAGATGATGAAGAAACTTATACCTGACGAAGGGCACACGTCGATCAGTATCGACTAGGTCACGTTTAGATATGAAGTCCCGAAACCCCTAATGAACCTGGGCTAAAACTATCACCGATGATGTCTGTCAAACCATCAATCAGATATATTTCTCGAAATATATAATTTGTCCAGAAATAATTCAACTGTAAGTTGTATAAAACCGATTTCTAAGATCGATTTTTAAAAGTGGATTCAAGCTAACATTGCGTATAGGTCTAAGCGGGATGCATACATCTTCGTACTGCGTGGACTGACGCTAAATAATCATAAACAGAGCTCTGCATCAAATAATAGGAACGACATATCCTGAGGTTATTCAACTGCAGCAACAATTAAAATCGATAGCGCATGTAATTCGAAGAGAAGTTAATAATATACGCAAGATGTCTTTATTCCAAACAGTTCCAAAAAACGTCTAGAAAGGAAGTTCAATTCTCTACTGAAAAGCACTATAAGAGTTACAGGTGTTGACAAACCTATTTCCTTGAAAAAATATTTTTAAGTTAAATATTTTATACATTTCAAACAAAAGTAAATGTTTTGGCCTGGTTAGGGTCAGAATTAACGACACAAGAGATGAATTGAGTTCAACAAATATATTAACAGAAAATATTACAGACATATGCAAAGTAGAGTGTTACAGCAAGATATATTTAGTCAGCATATTTTCATTTAAACATGTCTGATTAAACAATTTAAACATGTTGTGCTTACTTATCTTCAGTAAGATTATTTCGTAATCACGTATAAGCTTTCGTTTTTCGTGATTAAAGACATCAAGAAAGGTCCTGTGGCAATATTTATTCATTTTTGATTTTATTTTCCCGAGAACTTTAGATATTTTTTTCCAATATCATCATAAGGGTATTGATAACTTTGAAAAATAGCTGTATTTATCCGAAATATGTTTTTGCTTTTGAGGTTAAACCGTTAACAGTTCAGGTCATGCGCAAAGAGACAAACGATGTTTTTAAAATTTATGTTGTAAGAAAAAATTCTTTGTGGTTGAATTATTACGATTATGAATATGGTCGTGAACGTAAACATTAATTTAATAATTTTAATAACTTTAATATGAAGGTTATAATTTTCTTCTTTTTAAACTATTAGTTGTAACTTAGTATTTTTTAAATATATACAGTATAAGCATTTCAGAACATTTGTACTATATTCATAATTAATTTTCTTAATCTATTAAGTTTTAATAAACATAGTTTCAAGGATTTTTTTCTGCTTATTACTTCTTGATGAAATATGCCGGTATTGATAACCAATATGCTTCTATCTTGTGAATGTGAACAAGGATGTGTTTGTAGAAGTTGGAATTTAATTGTACAGAGAGACTTCTAGATAACATGATTGTCTTATATACAACATATATAACTTTTTTGTCGGAGATGCAATCTCCCAAAGGACATTTAAATTGATATATAATGTTGTTTTTTTGTAATACGTTAATTGATGGGAAGGAGGGGTTATTGCGGATGATTAAGTTAGTAGTATTTAATTTACTATAAGTTTTCTTGATTCATGATAATTATATAAGTATATAATTATATAATTAATTTTATTTTTACTGCGATCTGTATGGTATATTAGTATTTATGAGTTTTTTTATAGATTGTTTCATCTTGTTTATATTTAGGATGCATCTGATTGCGATATAAATAATTGATATGTTCAGGGTTATTATGAGGATGTATAATGTCCTTTTTGATTTATATTAAAATTTCTAAGAGGTCGCCTTATTTGTTCATCAACAATGCAATTATCTATTCATGATAAAATATTGTTTGACGGTATGCTATATTTATTAGTAAAGGTGGTCAATATCAGTGATAAATATATGTAAAAAGAGAATTTTCCATTGATGTTAACAACGAGCGTCGACAGTGTTCAGATGAACTACACTACTCAGTTTCACCAGTTCTGTCACGGATAATACCCCCCCATGCCACGCACATTGCTGGGAACTATCTTAATTCATTTGCATTTCCTTGGTGAGATGTAAGTTCCACTCAAGCACCTTCTCTCCGCGAACTGCTGCTTTGTCGAAGCGACTCCTAAGATGATGCTTCTCAGATCACTAAAATCTTAACCCTTTCAAGTCTAGAATCAACCTCTATCTTCCCTACATATCCACATAATAGGTTCCTCTTAATCTATCTCGAGCAGATCTTCGAACTTGTCCCGGGGTAATATCATCTTAAAAATAGTCGGGGAAATCCAGAAGACAAAAACTGTAAAAAAAAGCCGGAGTGTATAGTCGTCATCAGAAAAACAGAATGTGGTCAAAGTATTGGAACCGTCACTATCAAACAGGGAAATTAAACTCGATTGGCTATCTATTAACAGACAAGGAAAATTGGGACACAAAAATCTGAAGGCGTAATGGAAAATCGAAAATATCCTCTAGAATCATAACAAACTATTAAGAAGAAGATGAGAATGCCACAAGAAACAAAACGATGAATGAACTTCCTTTCTAGACGTTTTTTGGAACTGTTTGGAATAAAGACATCTTGCGTATATTATTAACTTCTCTTCGAATTACATGCGCTATCGATTTTAATTGTTGCTGCAGTTGTAACTATATAATTTAAAGTATGGCAAAGCATGCTAGACAATCTACTCAAAGATGATGAAGCAACTTGAAGCGACAGACTTTTTGTTCTACAGACGAATACTATGGACCAACCATGTGTAACACCTGGAATTCCTCGATGGCATAATACCGAACGTTAACCTTGAAAATGTAACACTTACAGAACATAATGAAGGCAAACAAAGAAAGGTTAAACTGCTAGTAAACTAATTAAAGAGGGTTGGGGAAGGATTCATGACCAACATCAATGAGGGAGGATAAATGCTCAAACGTTGCTTTGAGTATCAAAAAATAAAAACTTGTGGACATCTGTTGACATTTACATCTTGAAAAGATGTGTCAGACAGAAAAAGATTAATATTTGCAATTGTTTAAATTGTATAAATTTCCTATACGTAAATTTGTTATTAATTATATATGAACATAAAAGCCAAGCTCCGCCCGGGCATTTAAGCTAGCTCATGCAAATGGCTAAAACTAAAGGCACCTCTCGTCCAGCTTAGAATTCTGCAATGATTATTTTGATAAAATAACTTTGAAAACATCGCTTTAAATCTGATTTAGCATTTAAACCCAATTCCGGCCAAAAGACTAATTTAGACGGAATGTTTGGACCGAAATTCCGATTCGTGTCGAACTTCCAATTAAGTCCGAAAATTGATTTCATGAAATCAGAAACTTCGTCGAATTTCATGGGAGTTTTCTTCAAATCACTAACTCAGCAGCACATTAAAAACTCTCACTTTAACTGTTTCCTTGCCATTTTGACGACATGAATCTGATTTCCTCGATTCACAAAAATTTGGAGATATTTTAAACTGAATGTAAAGCGAAGATTTATAAATTCCCAGTTATTTTGCTTTAATTTAAACTCAGTATAATTTGAAACATTTTAAAACACTAATCATGTACAGTCATTTTAAAATTTAAATTTTTAATTGTGCATTCAAACAGAAAACCCAATGCTGTTTGTTACAAAGCCAGATGAAGGGCAGATTTTAAATTCCGAGATGAATCTGATTCCAAAAAGTTATAAAAGACCTATGTAAAGCAAGTGTGGCTCGTGTTAGTGGAATTTCAAACACACGCACGAACAAGCGGAATTTGCTTTTATTTATTTATATATTTCGTTTAATTTCGAACATGAGGCATTGTCAGTAATTATTTTTATTTTGTTGCCTCTTACGATTAGTTGCAACAGACGTAATATTCTTAGATTACCAAAAGCTAAACAGCAGATTTTGTTCAAACAATCCATATAACTGTTCTGAGATAATGTTTAGTCATTATTATCAGTGCTAGAAGAGATGGTGAAATTTGAGGAAAGTACACATCAAAAATCGATGTAGATAATAATAAGAAATAGAAGTAGTAGTAGAAGAAAAAGGAGAAGACATTTATATATGTAAAATGTTTGTGATCTTAGGTGTTTGTTTTTGTTTTGTTTTTTTTACGAAAATGATCAGTGAAAATGACAAAAAGAATTTCTGACCTTAGCTCTCTGGTTGGGACCCCAAATGAAATGTGTATGCAAAAGAAATGAAAGGAAATAATAATAATAATAATAATAATAATAAATGTTTATATGTTTTGACGTGCCTTTTCTTCAAGCATGATGTTCCAAATAACTTCTTATTACTTGCATGAATATTATTTTGTTTTTAAAATGAATTCATTCCCTTTTTAAATGCGTGCGGTGTTCATCGTTATATCGCTATAGAATTATTTTTGTTTTATGCCGGACCCCTCGTGCCGGGTCATTCAATGTCATACAAGGTATTGTTACTTGTCTGTCATTTCTGAACATTATCACTACCACACTACTGTCCACTTCCCTTTGCAAAAAGAAAGAAAAAAAAAAGACTTCAGCAGAAAAATCCCCAGGGTTGGAGCGAAAGCCGTGCTTATCCGCATCTTTTTTTATTTTTTTATTTCCAGTGAAATATGGTTGTCAACTCTGATTACGTGATATTTTCATTCGCTTTTCTTTCATTTGATTTCCTTATTCACTTTGTGTTTGTTAAAGCCATTCTGCTATCTCTTTACGCCACCTTACCTCTCTCTCCTTATTTCTAAAAGTAAAAAAGAAAATATCTTTCTTTCTCAGTTTACCACACGCATTGAAAGCTTCCGCGTCTTTTTTCTCCTTTATTCTTCGTTAAACAGTTTGGATTATTATGTTCTAATGTTTGTATTAAAATGGTCCCATTTTTTTCAATAAATTTATGTTATATTTTCATTTTTCTTATGTTTTATAAGATTCTCGTTTAATTTCTCTTTTTTAATTAAGTACTCTTTTTTTCTGAATCTTTTTTTATTATTTTTCTGTTTTAAATTTTTTTTCCCCATATTTTCGATTATATTTCTATTAGAATATTTTTATACTATAATTTTGTATCATTTTTTTTTATTATATTTTCCTTTTAAGAATAGTTTTACATTATATTCGTGGTTTTTCTATATGCTTTTATTATATTCTCGTGTTTCTAATATATTTTATTATATTTCATTGTTACAGTATTTAATATTACATTCACATTTCCTTAATGTTTTATTATATTTACATTTTAATAATGTTTATTTCATACGTATTTTCCACTGTTTATATTATATGCTTATTTATCTAATTATTATTTATTATACTGTCTTTTTAACAATGTCCTTACTTTGCTTTACCCTTTCTCTTTCCAATAGATCGTATGACTGGATTTCTCTATATCCTTGGAAATGAACAATTATGAATTGTATGTGTGTTTAAAACACAGCAAATTTATAAATAAGTTATTCCAAATTCGCTTGAAGATGAAACAGAACTAATGCTTTTAATTTAATTATATAATTAAATTTTATGAAACATTGTAATTCCTGTGTAGCGAAGAAAGAATATTTTAAATCAGCTAATTTCTAATATTTATGCTCTGTAAATTTACATTGGGCAGTATTTTGTAAAAATAAAAATATCAATAAGAACAATGGGTTATATATCTTACTCTTCTTTCTTTTTAATATATATATATATATATATATATATATATATATATATATATATATATATATATATATATGTTTGTATGTGTGTGTGTGTGTGTGTAAGTATACAAATAATCCCGTAAACAGAAATACAACGCACACTTAACAGCATTACCCTTTCTAAATATATATGGGATCGTAAAATACTGAAAAATATCATGGAAAATAAGGAAGACAAAATTAACTCCAAAAATTAAACTTTGTTTGGAGGAGGGAATAGCTATAACCTCATTCCCATATCAGCACAAAATAGTAATTAAGAATTACTTCAAAATTACACATAACATCACTAACCTTTCTAACAAAAAACAAAAAGTACACACAAAATATCACGGAATATAGTAAAAGACAACAATAATAGCCCCGAAAATGTAAACTTTATCTGTCTAGAGGAGAAAATAGATATAAATACCTTGCCAGACTTAATCACATTACTAAATAATATTTAGAAATATCTGAAAATTCAAGCACGAATATCAGCGTTTAGATGCTTACTTAAAAATCTTAGACAAAAAAAAAAAAAAAAAAATGAATACGTTGTAGAACGTCCTCAAGATGAAAGAAAATCGTCACATCTTCAATGTATATTATTGAACAAAATCTAAGCAAAGACACCTTTTAAAATAAAAAAAATAAAATACTAACCTCCAGAAATAAATAAAGCATGAAAATATGATATAAACATTAAAAAATAAATAAAATAAATGAAAACATTATGGAAATAATTAATAGCCAAATTAACAACCTGTACAATTGTCCACCTAACTATAAGTAAGTTAATAATAATAATAATAATAATAATAATAATAATAATAATAATAATAATCAATAGCGAATAATTAATGCATAAACACAAATTGGCTTTAAGTAATTTAAATAATCCTAAATTTAAAAAAAAAACAAAAAAACTCTATTATAGATATAAAATAAACGCATTCTGGATTATAATTATGTATACTCAATAGCTATTAGAATAACATAAAATATAACTCCCCAGCCTGTCCATTATCCGTCTGAGTAATAAAGAGAATTAGAAATAACTAAAGATGATACCCATAAGGATCCAAGTACTACAATATACAATATATATATATATATATATATATATATATATATATATATATATATATATATATATATATATATATATATATATATATATATATACATACAGAAATACACCATGTATATATATATATATATATATATATATATATATATATATATATTGTGTGTATTTAGGCAGAATCTTTTCATTCATACACGTTTCATTAAATAATATAAACAAGTGTTGTCTATTTATTTTATGTAAATTTTTCTCGTAACTTCTGATAAGTTTAATAACATTATCGTTGAAAGAAGAAAGAAATTCACAGTAGTGATCCATATTTTTTTAATACAATCTAAGCTTTCGGCTTACTTAAGCCATTATCAAAGATGTAAATTACAACATATTAAACAATATACGGACAAGACAGTCTGTCAATGTTTACATGGAAGATTTCTAAGCAACGATAAACACGCGCATATAAGACGCTAGAAGCGAAAATGGCACCGCATCTCATGACGTCACACATGACCACACGTGAGTGAATTGTAGAAGTATGAATCGAAAGTATAAACCAATGGCTTCTGTTACCAATTATAGATATTTAAGAATATTTGTAGAGATGCCATAATTGATTTTGTTTAGGTTGGGTTTCGAATTAAATAATATTTATGTTGGTCACACCACAAACTCGCTTTCACGAGGCTTGACACTCCATTTAAATGAAAACTCTAACATTTTTAGGCATTTAAAACAACATGCCTGCCCGCACATACAATTCCGTAAAATACTTGTCGAAAACACAATTATACTTCGACATGAAAACAATAGACAAAAACTAAAAATCCTTGGAACATTATACATCAAACAGTTGAAACCCAACCTAAACAAAATCAATTATGGCATCTCTACAAATATTCTGAAATGGCTATAATTGGTAACAGAAGCCATTGGTTTATACCAACGGCTTTCGATTCATACTTCTACAATTCACTCTCGTGTGATCATGTGTGACGTCATGAGATGCGGTGCTATTTTCGCTTCTAGCGTCTTATATGCGAGTGTTTATCGTTGCTTAGAAATCTTCCATGTAAACATTGACAGACTATCATCACTGTCGTGTCCGTATATTGTTTATATGTTGTAATTTACATCTTTGATAATGGCTTAAGTAAGCCGAAAGCTTAGATTGTATTAAAAAATATGGATCACTACTGTGAATTTCTTTCTTCTTTCAACGATAATGTTATTAAACTTATCAGAAGTTACGAGAAAAATTTACATAAAATAAATAGACAACACTTGTCTATATTATTTAATGAAACGTGTGTATGTATATGTATGTATATATATATATATATATATATATATATATATATATATATATATATATATATATATATATATATATATATGGTGTATTTCTGTAGGTGTAAATCTTTAAAACATATTTCATTGAATAATATCGGCATGTTGTCAAATTTACGAATTAGTTGTTTTATGTAATCGGTAAATTTACCAACGTTCATATTTTTTATTATTTTATTATTTTACCTGGGTACTTTCGAATGTTTCTACATCCTTTTTGAAGGATGCCATCTTTCGTATGATTATGTAACTGATAATGGTTAATTCTGTAGCAGTCACGCCCTTCAGACGTTTGCACGGGATTAGATTATGTAACTTTATATGTAAATGGAAATAAAGATGAAGGAGTTTAAAATTTTGAAATATCATTTGTCTTGTATTCATTGTTGCATGACTGTGATATGTAGGTCAATTACCGGAGATATATGATAAGGCTGGCGGAGATTCCCCAAAAATGTCTCCATCATAGACTGGTATCCAATGGCAAATGTGCGTGGATGATGTTGATACCATCTAACACAATCTATCTGCCCACCTTACGATAGAATGATCACGTTGTCAGCATGAAGGACGATATGGTATCTAATTCCTTTCTGTACGGTGACTTGGCTGAAAGATAAAAAGTGCAGCGCACAATTCGCAATTGAGGTATAAAAAGTCTATCACAAACACACTGCAGAAGGCCATTAGCATGCAAACCTCGATCGTTCCCCTGGCGGAAAATGTACAATGTTAAAAGAAGCTTTTAACAGATTCGTGCTGCGAAAGCCAAAAATCTTAAGTATCATGTTCAAAAGAATGTTGATGTTAATTTTGATCTGAAAATTGTGCCACAGAATTTGATCCAGCCTATAACGAATGCAGCGGGGTCTGCCTAAGTAGACTAAGCTTCGGAGTTCAACAAGGACACCACACAAATTGAAATCATTCACTCTGCGATATGCACCATAAAAATTAGATTAAAACGACATATGAACATTCACTGAAATATAGCAATTATTATAAATATATATATATATATACAGTGCCACATCTACACAAGAGAATGTAAGACCTTAGCGATGCTAAAAAGTGAAATGACTCTGACCCATATTTGGGGATGGCTTTAGTAATTGTATTGCTCGTAATCGAATTTCAAAGATCATAAATAAATTCTTGGAATTATTACACGCATGAATATAAATCAGTTTGAAAGATCGCATACAATGATACATGTAGGTTCATATATAAAAAAAATAAAAAAATAAAATAATATTAACTGATTGCGCGAGCGGAATAGAGCACGGATTTCGCTGATAACATTTGAGTGCAGATCCGCTTCCTGAAGAAAATGACTACTTCAAAGGTTATGGGTGAATATCGATATAGAATAAGTAATTTACTATTACTTGTAACTTATTGTCTTTAGGTTATTCGAGTACAAATACAACAAGCAGAAAATGTGTACGATCACTTGCGTGTGTGCGTACGTCCGCTTAATCAAACACCTGTGTGGGTTTGTGTGCTTGCGTTTAAACGGATACTCATGTATATCAACATCTTTTAATCAGATGTAACTTTAAAATAATCTATGAGAATTTCCACATATGTTAAAATATTTGTCGCCCTAATTCAAAAATAAATAAATAAAATGTATAAAAAGGATTATATAATAGAAAATATCCCAAATCGTAAATCAAAATCTGCGAAAAAGTTTGTATATTTTATAAAGATCTTTAAAACACAAAACCTGTCCATAGTTGAATGCAGTGGGCCTTCATGTTAATTCCATTTTAATAATTTGTCATAAGCCAAGTCAATAAATTTACACTGAACTGACATAATTGTGATTAAAATGAAATAGATATTGATTGAAGATTTATTTTTTCGTTTTGTTCTAAGACTTCTGAGGCATCTCCCCACCACCTGCATATATATAGGAAAAAAGTACTAATGATTCCTTATTTAAGCATACACGCGAATATATGCACGCATATTACTTTCTTTCGTTTTTGGATCTGATGAATTGTAGAAAGGCGAAACGATTAATTAAATCTAGTTTCAGGGAAACGTTTATTTGTATTTGTCAAATTTCTTCATAATGTTATCCGGTTTATATTGCATCTTCGCAAAAAATATAAATAAGATACATCAACCCCGAACCTGTAAATGAATGATATGATCCCCGTTTATAAATTCCAGTTGCATAAGGTCTTTTTAATTTTTTACAAGCTTTCGTTTGTTCCTACAGACATCATCAGGTATGGAAGTAGATTTTGTTCTTGTTTTTACTTCTCAGTAATAAGAGGACAACGAAAATAGAGATGTAATCCGAAAAAATGCTATGAGAAATGTGTTATTGTTTTCGAACGTGCGGCCGCAAAGCTGAGTTTGAATTTAAATTTTAAGGTTGTGCGTTTTTGTACAAATATAGCAATAAGAGAATTCTTTTTTACTGGTAGATTTTCCGTCAATATGGCATGAAGTATATTGTTCAATAATTACAGTAATGTCAAACTTATTACCTGAAAGTTGCACATTGGATCAGTTATTTAAATTTCAATTAAAAGGTGGAATTATACTTTCGTCTGTTCCTACAGACATCATCAGGTATGGAAGTCGATCTTGTTCTTGTTTTGAAAGCTTGTAAAAAATTAAAAAAGACCTTATGCAACTGGAATTTATAAACGGGGATCATATCATTCATATACTGGTTCGGGATTGATGTATCTTATTTATATTGTTTGCGAAGATGTATTCTTGCCATTTAAATCATTAACCTCTGTATTTGTTTTTTGTATGACTGATTCATGAATTTATAAATTATAATTGCACCTTTTAATTGAAATATATATATATATATATATATATATATATATATATATATATATATATATATATATATATATATATATATGGTTAATCATGGCGTGTTCAAATTACAGCGGATGGTACTGCATTCACTTTTGCACAAATACTTCCCAATTATTTTTCAAATATCAAAACAGAATGTGCTCTCAGTCCTTGTCACTCAGTCTATGAAAATGAAAAGGCTGAACTCTTGGAACGGTCATCTTGTCCTAGACATCCCAATGCCGTAAATCTCTAATAGACGAATGATTTTTTTTTTTGTTACCAACCCGGTTTCACCATGTCTTTTTTCAAATCTGCTGTCTCATCCTCATTAGACACATGTCGAACTATGTTTTTCTTTTCCCCCTTATTTTCATTTCTTTTTTCTTGGACTTCTTATCTTCTACCATTCACCATCAACCGCATTGTTTCTTCATTTTTGCTTTTCCAAATTCCTCCCCGTTTTAACATTAGCTAAGTTTCTAGATAAGAAAATTATACCAGTTCCGATCTGAGATCTATCCGGGATCCCACTGTGCATATACGTTTAAATTTGACGTTATAGAATTTATCTTATCTAGAATAAAGTATAGGGTGATCATTGTTCTTTTAAGAAAAAAAATACACAATACAGGAAATATTCACTTGATAATTTTAAAAGAAACACATTCATGAGTATACATCGGCTTTATGTCAATAAGAAAGCCAGTAAGAATGGCATTTTTAGTGAGTAATAACGTATATTTGATTGAATTTAACAACAACATATTAGTACTTACGTCTAAATAAAGACCAATTTTTAAAATAGAATTTTTATTTACTTGTAATTTATTTTCAATGACATATAGGAGGTAAGATATCACGTTCAGTACACATTTGTTTTAGTTTTTCTGTTTCTTAATACTCTGCTTAACATGTGGAATGCATCTTTGGCTAACCTAATGCGTATTCGAATATCAGTCTCGCAAATTTCTTACACTGTTAAGACATTTCGCAGATATTTAAATTTTTTACTTCCTCGATTTTATTATCTCCGATGTATAATTTGAATTATGGGATGATTCTTTTGGTAACAGCCATGTATCTAGTCTTCTTGCACTTGATCCATAATCGTTTCTTCTCGTTTTCATAGATAACCTTTTGTAGGACGTTTGTAGTTTTCTTTCCTTGTCTTCTATCAACATTGTGTCATCTGCATATCTTATGGATTCAAGATTGTGGCCGCCAATAATATATCCTAGTTAAACTTTTAATACTCTCAGAATCTTTTTAAATGATTCTAATTTATTCTATAATGCTTCCTTAAAAAGACAAACACGCTTAAATGGCATGTGTACTCATGTAAAATTTACGATTACAGCTGGAGGATGTAAATAATTTCCTACCGTTGAATTTAAGTCACGTAGAGAGATTAAGATTTTTTAAGAAAATAAATAATTTTACAGGGAATCTCAGACGTTTGGAGGCACTGGTTTTTCACTCCTGCTCTGAAAGAAACAAGTTAACCTATAGAGTTTCTTTCATTCACAAAATCGCCATGTACCAGTTTACACATTCTTAAGATATGTGAAATATCAGCCATTAAGGCTTGGGTTCTTAATGTTTATGCTATTTTACTCATTCTTTCATTTACGTCGCATCAAGTATTCTAGTTCAGATCATGGAAAGCATCACAGCATTCGGTTTCTTTTTACCCTTTTTCATATCTTAAAAACCAGGCATGACCGTAGGCATGAACGGCTTCTGCTTCGCTATAAAGATCAAAATACTTGAACTTCCCCTATTTTCCGCTATCAGTCCGTTATGCTTCCTTCCGTTTACTCGGTTTTGCAACTTTCTTTCTTTTTTCATTGGATCGGAAATGTATATATATATATATATATATATATATATATATATATATATATTAGGTTGGTTCAAAAATAATGACGTAATAATGTCGTTTTTTCACGTATTTTTCACGTCAAAAAACGACATTATTACGTCATTATTTTTGCACCAACCTAATATATCTGTGTGTGTGTATGTTGAAATAAAAGAGCAAGTATATAGCAACGTATATCAAACTAACAGGTTTCACTTTCATTAAAGCTTTGTCAGA
The DNA here is from genome assembly GCA_963932145.1 of Acanthosepion lycidas. Classification (NCBI taxonomy): domain Eukaryota; kingdom Metazoa; phylum Mollusca; class Cephalopoda; order Sepiida; family Sepiidae; genus Acanthosepion; species Acanthosepion lycidas. The sequence continues at coordinate 50,939,564 of OZ010581.1, read as the reverse complement.
AACTGAATGAAAGCAGATAAAAATAAAGAAAACACTGGTATATTCAAGTATGTTTGGGAAAATTCTCATTAGTCAGACACATGTCAGATGTATAAAATACATTGAAAACTTAATATCATTATTAACAACTATAAACTCACGTCTAAAACATTACATTACATCGCCATTTTTCTTTTAATCCTTTCTTAAAAAATCTAACTTATATCTAAGATGGTCATGCTAAAATTTTATCCATTTCATTCTTAAAGATGCGAACCATAAATTAAAACCTTGTGACTTCCCGCTGCTTAGGTTAATCACGCAAAGGTGAAGATAAACACCCACTTTGCAGACACCTGTACACAATTAAAAATACACATTACCATTCAATGCCCACTTAGACTTACAGGAATCATACTAACATAGGATTATCCACGGTTTTAAAACACGTGACACGTGTCTGACGAATAAGAACTGTCCCAACATAATTAAATAGTGTCTGCCTTTTTGTCTCTATCTTTGACGACGCTTTAATAAAAGGGAAACGTCTTAGATTGACATAGGTTCTTGCATTTTATCATCCTGTCGGATTCCGATCCATATTTGTTCTGCATTTGATTATATATATGAATGCGGACCGCCCAGCGAGGATCGAACTCACTATTCAGTTGTAATTGTTCTAGCGAGACAAGCGTTTTAACCATTACATCTCGTCGAAGTGGCTCGCTTTTCTGATTATGTTTGCTAGAAATTACAACAGTGTCTTCCTGATGTTAAGTAAAAGTTTTCTTTTTGTTTTCATTTTCTCTAGAATTTCGTTATTGCTCACATATTCGATACTTGGTATCCCCAGCATCCTTCTGTATAACTATATTTCTATTGGTTTTATTTTTTTCACCCTAGTTTTATGCAAACTCATTTTACAATTATCTTCGTTCTTCCTGCCTTTCTGTCTTTCTTTCTTTTTTATCTAATTCTCATTATTTTTATCTTAATTTCAATTATAAATTTTCCCTCTGACAATTCACCTTACACTCAACTGACTGTTCATTTTCCTATGCACTATTCTTAAACGTTTCTCACTTACAAGTAGCTTACATTTATTCTTTATTTCTCTTGCCTTCCGGATTTTTTTTAAAAGTCGAATCGGTTATACCGTGATTAGTTTGTTTTAACTTCAAAAGATGCTTAGCAGAAGGGAAGGCAAAAACGGATAAAATAACCAAACAACAGCTAAATTAAAATAACCGTGGAAGTAACAAAGACAGGAATTTAATAAAATAAAGCTATAACAAATTCGAGGATAGGGGAAAAAAAAGACGCGGTAAAGAAAGACTCACTAAAACAATGGAAAAATGAACTGGGGAAAGCATGACTACACTTTAATTTGTAGAAAATAAAGCCTTTGACAAGAAAAATTTTAGCGGTGCAATGCGAACGTTAACGAAAAATGATCGGTTTTTAAGGAAGTGTTAATTAAGTAATTGAATCAACGTGCCCTCGCATGCACGCATGCGCACATGGCATATTGACACATGCGCATTCATAAAACTTAGCTTCCATATATACACAAAGAATAACTTACAAGCACTTGCACTGACATATTTCAACAGTCTCAGAATATTGTGAAAAATAAATAAAAATCTAAAAATTTGATATTATGAAAAAATAAATATACAAATTAACAATCTGATATATGTATACACAAAATTCCTTATACACTTGCCTTTTATACATGATAGAAAGAAAGTGTGTGTAACCGCCGTATTCGCACACATTCAATCCTTTTTGCTTCTTTTTTGTTTCCTAATATGGTCATATTTTGTGCAGTTTTCTTTCATTGATAGATAAAGTATTCCTTCTGTAAACATCCCAAATATTGATAAAAATATATTCATTATTCATAGTTAAATAGATTATTCGCATCAATAATACAGGTATCTATATTTTTCCAGATTTTAAATCTACAATTTCCTAATATGCACAATTGATTATATCAAAAGGACTACAAAAATGTTCAGGCAATTTTCTCATAAATATCACAATATTTTAATTTTCAAAATTTTATTTTATTTTATTTTATCTTCGGAATAAAAAGATTAATTCTATATAGTGATAAACAAGTAAAATATAAGATTATTTAACGGGGTCACATCTGTTACTTGTTTCTCTTTGTTCAAATAACATCCGGTCACTAGTTATACACAAACATAACGTATGATATGAAGATAACACCGTGTTGATAAGCAATACGGAAAGTAAACTACATCAACTCCGAGAGAGGGTAGCGAATGAAAGCGAGAAGAAAGGATTAAACATCAAGAGTAAGAATACATAATATACGGTAGTTAGCAAAAGGAACAGGTCACCATGTAAATTACAAATTGGAGATACAATAATAATAAAAATGTGCTATAATTTAGATATTTGGGAAATGTTTTAACAGAGGGCGAAAGTGTGATACTGAAATTGCCTCCCAAAAGCTACAAAACATTTAAGAAACAAAAACAGAATAAAAACAAAGAAAAGCGCAGTAGAATGTTTTGCAATATCAGTCCTCTTATATGACAGTGAATGCTGCAGAATCTCCTCACAGATGAAGAGGAAATTCGAAGCAACAGGAATATGGTTATACAGAAGGATGCTAAGAAAAGCAGGGCCAAAATAGGTGAGCAAATATGAAGTTTTAGAGCAAATGGAAACAAAAAGGTCACTTAAAATTAATATCAGAAAGAGTGAGTTGAAATTTGTCACGCATATAAGGAAGAAAGACGGCTTGGAGAATTTGATACTCATGGGCAGATTCAGGGTATGAGGGACAGAGGAAAACAACGCATAAACTAACCAGCGAATTGGAGTCGATGGACGGTGGCACAAAAAGATAGCATTTATGAAGAGCTACACTATTTAGCGGTCGCGTGAAAATGAAAAGCGAGAAATAATTAAGGCGGGAAGAAGCTGAAATAATTAAGGGGATAAGAAGCTATCACGAAAAGACATACTGAGCGATGTTATTTTTTTTAACAAAGAAAAGTGGTAAAGATTTTGTTTTCGTTTGCGAAAAGAAAAAGTATATTATAAGATAAGAGATTCGTATGATCTCGGATCTGTCGAATTAATTTATGTTACGAGGCGGCGAATTAAAGATAGCCATCTGCCCATGGCAATAATGTAAATTTCAAATTGGTCAAGTGGCCTACAAAACAGGATGCTAAGAGATAATGGTAATCAGGTCACGCACTGACCGAGAAAGACATCAGCTGAAGACCACCGCCGAAGAAAAAAAGAAAGGAAGGGAAAAGAGAAAGGAAAAGAATAAACCATTAACTATCCTTCGGAGATATCATTTGGTTTTAGTAAAAACACCTGTTTTATTGTCCAGACCTGAACACGATGAAAGTTTGATACCAGGATAGATAATTGGCGACAGAATGCGAATACCTCCAGTTAACCACCCACTTGAGGCTGGTGGAAATCTCGATTGATAAAGTCCAGGTGACATTCGGTTAAGGGAGAGATTAAGGACTACACTACAAGTCGTAGGGGTTTGTTGTCGGGATGAAAAATAAAAGAAAAAAGAAGATATTTTTATTTTCTTTGAGCGATAATTTTCCGAAAACAAAGAAAATCCTTGTTTGTGGAATTATCGAGGACCCCCAAACCACGACAAGCCGACACCCGATTTTGGTCGGCGTCCATATAAGCAGAATCGCAGCGAGTTGGAGAAAGTAGTTGCAGTTAAGATTAGTCAGAGAGAGAAGTTAGTTGCAGTTGAGGCTGTTGAGCTCTGTGACCAGCCTCGCAGGATGCTGACTGAAGATCTAAGCATCCCGACTTAACTTCTAACCAAACACAATTTATTTTTGAAGAACGACTTAGACTCATACCACTAAAACAAGTTTTACGAATATCGCCTTAAGATACAGAAAAAAAAACAGTTTCTTAAAAAAAACAACTTAAGATGTTAAGACTCGCCTAGCAAACAAAGAGTGTCACGAATTCATATTAGCAGTTTGGGAGAAAGACGCAGTCCTGTATTCAGCAATCAGATATAAAAATACTTGTTATTCTTGTTTTAACACATTTTGAACTTTTCGAGTTGTTACTTTATTTTCTTTTACATATACTTGTGTGGTGTAACCTTTGCTTGGACTCGGGTTGCATTGCGGCTCGGCAACTGATTGATTTCGTCTACCTAAGATCAAATCACAACGTGGGTAGGTTAGACTAGAAATCAAAACAGTTACTTCGGTAACCAGATGTTGGAGGCCAGCTGGGAACGACAAAGCTGATACCGAATCTAACCAGATTTCCATCCGAATCAGCAAACGTTTAGAACCTCACATTTGTTGCCGCCACCGATACCAAGTCATATTGGTCGTCACCGGATTGCACGGCGGCGGGCGCGGATAGGGCCGGGGGTGACGTCACACAAAGAACAATAAATTGTGGAGAGCCATGATCCCCAGCGTCCTGAATGGATACGTCACATAGAATAAAGAATATTTTAATATTTCCAGAACAAGTGAATCCAGTACGACATGGCTTCTATCTATCTATCTATCTATCTGTTATATATATATATATATATATATATATATATATATATATATATATATATATATATATATATATAGGTGTGTTTGTGTGTGTAACTGCATGGGATAATAAATATCTGAAATATATAAACTAATTAAGGTTAATTTTTCTAGGTTTCCAGAGAGGATGTTTGGCCATCTTGGCCTTATTTGTCTTAAGAATCACTGAAAAACCCTTTCGGATATTCAGATAAAAGGAGAGTAGGTTAAAATTGTCAGACACACTCTCTTCCTAGTTGAGCAACGGTGAGAGGAAAATATTATCCAGGCCTTCAATAATAGTACCAACATTCATACTCAGGCCTCCATCTACAAAATCAATTCAGAGTCATTGAGAGAACGATGAATAAGTTTAAATAATAGGGAATAGTAGAGAGAAAAACTGCATCAGAAATCACTACGGAAAAGGGATCTTCATTTCAACTTAGAGCTAAAGACATCGTGAGAGAGGAGTATCAGCTATTGCAGTCCAAACAGCAGTGAAAAAAGACTAAAAATGAAATCATACGTGCAAACATTTCAGGCAATTCTTACTCCAGGACAGAAAGAAGGATAGAGAGGTCGAAGATCAACACTTCATTACAATATTTCCTGAAAATCCGATCGTTAGCGATGTTTATTTAATTATTAATCATATTGTCATATTCGTTTATGATTGATTTCATCACGATTGTCCTGTTAAGTTTGGAGAGAATTTATGTATTCTTATGACTCAAAGTAGAGTCTCTTAGTGTTATAAAAACCTCGTAGAATTCCAGTAAGATATAATTAATCATTCCTAAGTTACAAAAATCCAAAGCTTAATGTAACAGTTGGACAATTTTGCTGCTAAACGATTTGAACAATTTTGATGTTACACACGGTCTCTCTCTCTCTCTCGCGTTCTATATATATATATATATATATATATATATATATATATATCATAATAATCATTTTCTGGATGTTAAGATGAAATTCCTGAATGAAGGTGCCAAGCAATACATCCTGTCATTTTGAAATTTCTGGTGGAGAGAATTGTGTCATGGTGTTCTTTTTCTCAAAGACGGTGCCCAACTGAACCATTTATACTGTGCAGTCGACATATTAAAAAACAAACAACGCGCATGCGCGAAATATAAAATAGCAACAATTTAACCTTCGCTCCCCCCCTACATATGTTGGTTTGTCGAGCACAATATTATCCAGACTACTTACACTTCATTTGTCTGATAAGATATTTATTGCACATTCGATTGACAACAAGAATGGATTAAAATAAAATAAAGATATTATATGACTTTATTATTTAATGAAATATGATTGTATGAAAATATACTGCCTAAATATACATCATGGGCACTCACACGCACGCACAAATATATATATATATATACATATATGCTGAACCATGTATAACATTCCACAGAAAAGGAGAGTAACATTCCACAGAAAAGGAGAGAAAATCAATCTTTCAATGCACTACTAACCTTCTACTGTGAGTGAGAATGTAACTGACAATGTTTCTTCTTGAAACGTGTAATGAGATTAGGGCTTTAGTTTATTACGACAGTTCAGTTTTTGGCTTGCGTTTTCTCGCTTGTTGAAGTGGTATATATCTTGTGTTGAAGAAAGAGACAGAGTTCTATTGCGGTCACAAGAGGTTTTCCCGAAAAACTGATAGGGAAATGTATGCAATGTGACATGTAATTCGGCTGGGAACAAAGATGCCTCCCAGAAGTGGGAAGAATACGAAAAATAGAAAGAATGTTAGTGTCTTTTCCTTTTATTCTACATTTACACAACGCCACCTATCGGACATTAGAAAATTTTCTCCGTGAGAGGAGTTAGAGTAAGCTTACAATTTCGTGCGATACTCCATACAACATTGGTTTACGACTCACGATTCCATTTCCCGGTGGAACTCCTGCCCAAACAATAAAGTGTTCAAAATTAAGCCAACTACAGGAGAATGGCATCAGAAACACCAAAATAGAAGAAAAGAAATGCAGGTCCATATTGGGCATACTACCATAACACATTCGTATAACCTCAAAAAGGAAGATCCTCCGGTATGTGATGTAAGCAAAAAGCCACTCACCATAAAATACATACTGATAAGCTGCAGCAATTTTAATTCAACCCACGTAAAATACTGTCAAACATGAAGCTGAAAAGAACTTTTTGAAAATAATGATTCATTTTAATTATTTCAGTTTCTAATAGAAATTAAACTAATTTCAAAAATATGATGAAAACTAAATAACCATGACGAAGAGTCTTACTATTAAAATTAAATCTTTTTGACGTTTTAAAGACAATAGTTTGGTTAAAATCATTAATTGTCGGCATTAAATAACATATTGAGGTTTTGATATGCCATATAACAAACCAAATCCATTTCCTGGAAATTTCGAGTAGACCTTGATATACTAAAGTATGAGACTTATAAGGTGTTATTTAATAAGATTAGTGTGTTAATTTGGGTTAATAGCCCGTTTTCCAGTGCAATTCTGCTGAATTATCTTTGTACCCAGAGAGACAGCGATAATTCAGAAATGTGCAGAAATAAACAGATTCCATTCTGGCGATTTTAGTATCAGTTGTGTTACCCTTAAAGCAATATAAATAACGGTGTAGTTTTACTAATGCTACATATATCATACTATTTTGTTTAGCTGGATTGAAGTATTTATACATAATTTTTGTTATCCCCCTTATTAAAACAACCAGACAATTATTTTAACGATCTAGTCTCCTGAAAATTTAATTCTACAGTAATTCGAATTTTATTTAATATTTTAATTTTACCCAATGAATGGATTCACCAAAATAATTCCTAGATTAAAATAGAGAATACTTTCTCTGATAAGTATAAGATATCACGTGGCAATATTTTAATGCATTTTACCGGAAGATCTACGTGCCACATTCATCGCCAATGTTCCAAAGATTCAAAAAATCATGCTGCAATTAAGAACAATATAGAAAAGTGATTGCACAGTTTAGAACGACAATTGTTTTCAGAAAAAAAAGCAGATTCAATTCAATGAAGATAATTGTATGACGACAAAATGAATGTATTAGCTTAGTGCAAAAATAATGACGTAATAATGTCGTTTTTTGACGTATTTTTGAACGTCAAAAAACGACATTATCACGTCATTATTTTTGCACCAATCTAATAAAATCTGTGCTCATCCTATATTAATATTGTCAGATGTTACAAATTTTTCCAGGAAATATACGTCAAAGCATCCAAAATAGCATTGCAAATTCCATCTTCGTTAGTAAATTGCCATCCAGCAATATAGAACTCCCTATTCAGAATGCACTACAAGTAACATTAGTGCCAATATTTGGCAAAATAAGTCGGTCTCTTTAAAATAAAATTTCACTTGTTTTCTTCAAGTTAGTGCGTAAAGCTTTGGCGTGCATAAAATAATGTGGAGAATTTTGCATCATTTTGAACATCTGTGTGCCTTCAAAATCAATGTATGTCTGTGGTATCCGTTTAATATCTGCAACACTTCATGAACCCAAGACTTCATGAACTACTATTTCACCACAAAATATCACACCACCGATACAGGTGATGGCGAATTCACCCAGTATTCACCAAGATTTTACACAATCCATCTTGCTTAGCAAGGATAGCATTCCATTTGGGCATAAGCTTAATTTGAACGACGATGCTAATTTGTATGTAAATGGCATTGTAAATAAGAACTGTGCGATCAAGAGATCAGAGTGTTTGAATTTTAATTTTATGTTTGAATAATAAAACATTTTGAAATCAATCGATGACTTATGGGAAACCCAATATTTATTTGGCATTTTCTTCACTTTTCGTTACACTGGTGGTAGCTGGAAGGTAGCAAAGCATTTGAGACTCAACTTTGATAAATAAGAAACAACTAGCTATAAAAATGTTAGAGTAATAACAAGCAGCAGAAAGTGACATAATAACCCAAAGTCGCATCGTGAATAGATAGCGAATGATGCTTTGCGAAAAAAATAAGCAAACTATTATAACAAGACAATATCTTAGAAAAAAAAAAGCAAAAAACAAAAAAACAAAACAATAATGTACTGTTATGTCATGTCTATCTTCCTGCATGTCAATTAATAATGAAAATTTTCTTTACATCTGAAAAGAGACTCCAAATGTCAAAGATGTTATTCTTCGGACGGATGTTGGTGATCTCACAGTAAGAATATGTGAACAAAAAGTATTTTCTGAAGAAAATAAGAATTAAGACATTTATACTTAGAATCAGAAAGTGACAGTAGAATATGGCGGGACATAATGAGAAAGGCGGGATTGGAAAATATAATATTCACAATACACATTGAAGAAAGTCGGGATAGGGAAACATCGTGTAAGCTATATAATGTGTTTACCTGAATGAATGGCAGAGGTCACTAATTATATCCCGTTTCAATTTTTATCTAATTATCTCTCTCTCTATCTCCATATATATATATATATACACACACACACACATATATATATATATATATATATATATATATATATATATATATATATATACACATACACGATAGAGTGAGAACGGCAGTAAGAAAGATATGCAGAGTGAAAGAGATAGTTATCATTTATCGAACATCTATTCCTGAATGCAGTTTTGACACGAACATTTGCAATTAAATATAAAGCAATTGAATATTTATTGATTTATTGAATATGAGAAAAAGACGTTGAAAGAATTTCGAGAGATAAAACAAACAAATATGATAATATTGAAAATATTTATTGTAGATTCTTTGGTATTTAAACCAAAGAGATGTATGCTTGAAAGATTTTAAAAATCGGAATTGTCGGACACGGCTGAGTCCCTTTTCAATGATTCGAGAAATAAAAAAAAAAAAAACTGAAGTGAAACTTTCTTTCCCGGGGAATTCATTATTTAATTTTCACGCATCTATTATATGACTATAAATGATCTTCTAGTTTTGGGCTAGTAATTTGCCATGATTAATGTTGTAGAAGGTTTGTAGAAAGACTTTCTGTAGAAACTGAATTCTTTGAGTTTGATAAATTCCTGTTTAATGATAGAATCTGTGGATCTATTTTAGAAGAAGGTACTACAACTTCAGCATTTTCATTGGGATAAAGAATTATTTGAGTAGGCGCTTCTTAAACAGTAAATTTATTACTTTTCGTCTACCGGCTTGAATATTAGAGTAATCTTTTACAGAATATACGGTCTCCCGTAGAATTCGAACCTGCGTTATTCTACGGAAAATAGTTATTAGATCTGATGTGCTTCAGTACGTCGATAACCAAGCAAAGTTATCTTTAAACATAGATTTGCATATTTTAATAAAGTGGATGGATTTGTCATGTGTTAATACGACAGATTAAAAGTAAAACAGTCAGATTAATAAATAAAAAAGTCATTCCCTTTCTTTCTCTCTCCCACTATATATATATATATATATATATATATGTCTTAAGATGTGCTATATTTATAGGATAAAGTGCTCAATATCTGTTGTGGATTCCGCGTAAAAAATCGGTTTCCAATAAATGACAAACGCAAGTATTTAAGGTAAGAAATTAAATGTATTTACAGAAAATACAAAAGGTAATGCTGTTAGTAAAATCCAGGAACGCCGGTTAGTATTAATCAAAGATCGCTATATACAGTCTCGAAGTAAACTTCCTTAGAGTGGGCGCCCTTGTAACTGACTTCTAACGTCAACTCAATCACAGTGTCTATGTACTTTCCACTCTGTTCCTCTACTATCAGCCTCTCTGACTGACTATTTTATGGCAGCAGGACGAGTCCATTTATATCTGAAAAGGGTGGACCCCATAATAATATCAGAGATAGAGCCTGTGTAAATAAAAAAGTGAGCATAGACGTCAACACTTAGAGGCGACAGTCTGTTTCATGCTATATGCAATCGTCAGGCCATGTTTATATATATATATATATATATATATATATATATATATGTTTATATTACAATATCAGGTTTTAATACAATTTCAAAAAATGTAGTACTATTCTTGTCGTCCTCTCTCTCATTTTCTATCTGTCTCTTTCTCTCTTTCACACACACAGACAAACAGACACATACACAAACACACGCGCGCACACACACACACACACACACACACATATATATATATATATATATATATATATATATATATATATATATATATACAGAAACATTTAATCTTGCCGCACATTTATTTCTAAGACAGATTTTCATTACTATCTATGCCAGCCTTTCATATCTATCTATCTATCTATCTATCTATCCATCTATCTATCTATCTATCTTTCTATCTATTCGTTTTATTTTTCACTTCGCTTTTTTGTTTTTTATCTCACGCCTCTTCCACACCACAACAAATTCATATAAATTATATCGATTAAAACATACATACTCAAATACACATACAAGCTATTTCTCACTTTTGTCTGTCGGTAGGCAATCAAGTAAACAAAACATTATTAAATTTATCTTATTAAGGACACACGTATGGAGTGTCATAAGGCCCCAGTTGTGTGTGTGCGCACGCAAGCGCGTAATGATTTAGATAAAAAATAAAATATATATAAATAAAGAAAAAACAGAAATATTTCTTTACCAAAGCATTTTTTTCTGTTGGAATTACATTGAAAAAGTTCATTAGAAATCGAAACGCCTTGGTAAAGTTAAGTTGGACATTTATCCTTATTCACGCACATACACACAAGCACGCGCACACACACATACACACACAGAGACACAGACACACACACATATATATATACATATATATATATATATATATATATATATATATATATATATATATATATATATATATATATATACATAATCCTGAAAAATTATTTCGGTTGAACTCTATGGGTAGAAAATGAAAGTTTGTAAAACTGAATAAAACTGCTAATAATGCAATACACTTCGATAAAACGAATCGAGTTCCCTCAGTCAATGAAAAAATAAAAAATAAATATGCTTAAATTCACCTTCATTCTTGCTGTGCAGTAACGGGTTAGGGTTAGATTTTCCGACATGTTAATTCAGTCGTGTTTCGATCCTAGCTAGAGGCAACCGGACGTCTAGCCAGACTGTGATACAGCGAAACTGTCTGTGTGGATGTCACGCACGCACGCACACACACATATGTATGTGTGTGGATGCGCGCATATATATATATATATATATATATATATATATATATATATATATATATATATATATATGAAATACAAGATATCGGGCGCCTGTTTTACGCACAAAATAAATTTACCGTTTTGTCCTGGGATGCAGACAAGAGGAGGTCACCATGGCAGACGAGCACCCACACCGGTCCTCGATGACTAAAAAGCGTACGGACCTGGTTTCCGTGTTCGATATTCCAAATCTGAAGAAAAGAAAATAACCATAATATACCTGAGAAACTCAATATTTTAGGCCATTGTCTCAATTTTCAAATATAATGTTGACATGATTGTAAATAGCTTTTCTGTATCTACTTGCGGATGTTTCGTCGAACACCGCAAAATGCCACAAAAACGAAATATTAACGTAAGAACCTGAATTATGTTAAATAACCTCATCAGATCTAGACACAGGTATTGCTTCCATACCTGACATCCAGCTCATTCAGAAATGTCTCCGTCCTGGGTAAGACATTAAATTACGTCCACGGCATGGATAAGACGATAAACTACGTCCAACAGCAAGGCCTCTGATCAGGAGGGTTTGATTAATGTGGAACCACCTCTTAATTTTTGGTATTCCCATGTTCAGCCTGACCCGGGGTAGTAGCACCTGTTAGGTTCCCTGCTATTGGCAAAGAGATAGCCGCTAAATTGGGGTCAAAACACTATGAAAGTGTAAAAATATGCTTTAATACAGGAAATACTTTGTAAAATGTTATTATCAGCGATACATTTTTGAAAAAAAAAACAAAAAAGACATTACCAGCTCGAGTTTGTTTTAAAGAAATATTACCAGCAACAAAAATAATTGTTGGCATTAAATAATCCATTGAAGTTGATATGCCGTAAAATAAACCAATGAAAACAAAACCAGATTTGTCTAAAATATCAGCTATATGCAAGCTTTTTCTAAGATCAATGATTAAACTTTTTTCAATCGTATGAAATTCGTGGCTATTATGTAGGACTACACATCGCCGGGCCCTGCAGACTGGCAATACTGAAACAAAGCTAAACAATTTTATCACATAACAAAACCCATATTACTTGAAGACTTTCATAAGTGAAAAAAAAAAACTAAAATTATTATCATATGTAAAGCGAAGAGAACTATAATATCATAATCAAGATGCTGACTTTCCATCCTAACTTAACCAAATCAATTTTTTAGGAAGGAACTTTTATCATTTCTAGAAAGTTCAATAATGGTGGATTTGCGAAAATTATTTTCCTGAAAGTTTAATTTCATAACTAAAACTATTCGCCGCCGTAATTCACTAATAGTTGCATTTCTGTTCTCCAATAATAGCGCATCAGTTTGCCATTAAATATTACATCTACCGAAAATTTTTGCTTAGAGTAACTACTAAACACTTTGATTTTGAAAGCAATTTGAATAAAATCTTACACTCAATCTAGAGTAGCTGGCATATTTAAGATGTATCGATTCGACTAAGTTAAAAACTGATCGAGCTGTATGATTTGTTGTTTCTGCAGGTTTCTACAAAGAAAATATTTGAAAACAGTCCAACGAAAAAGGACAAGCCAGTAACCAACCTGTACAATTTTAAGGAAAAATACCAAAAAAACAATCTATAAAGAAGTCGATCTGTCCACTCTTCTATGACACCAGATTTTAGATCGTGAATCGCAACAATAAAGGTAGCATTGAGAGCTTCTACAAACGATTTGTTGGTCCGCTTGTTTGTTTACCAGCATATCAAATCCTTATGGACAAAAAAGTTAATTTTCTTGGTAGCACTATTAATTTATTTTCTAAAATGTATTGCTGGTAATTTTCTTTTCCTCAAAGTAATGTATTGCTGGGATTTTTTTATTTTATTTGTTATATTATGAACATGTATTACTGATATTTTTACTATAAAAATGTTTATACTTTCATAATGTTTTGGCACCAATTTTGTGGTTAACTATTTGTTCATGGCAGGAACCCTAAGAGGTGCTACCCCCAGATCAGTTTGGACCTGGGAACAACAGCAAGTAAGAGGTGGTTCTACGCTCCTTAAAAATCTTCCGATTAGAGGTCTTCCTGCCGGATATAGATTATCGTCAAACCTAGGACGGGACTTTTTGTGCCATTTTCAAATTGCAATCAAGAGACTTAATTGCAAATATTGGACCATCAAATCTGGCAGATCCTTCAACATTAAGGCAATGCTAGCAAAGAAATTTCAATTGAGGTAGGCGAACCACTTATCACTGATAGAAAACTATAAATTCTAAAACAATATTGGTCGCTGTGAGGATCTACGGACAAGGTCACTGGGGTAGTACGCCAAGAAATAATTAGAAATAAGGAGGACTCTAGTCTTCCGAATAACATAAGACAAAGATAAGAGTGTCGCTGATACGACGAAAGAGCATATAACCAGTCGGGTGATTCGTGGATCGGCGACTACACCCATGGCTAGACACCCAGAAAGATTAAAAATAAGACCTGTTAAAGGGTGGATGAGCCGTTTTGTATCATCAGTCGTCATCTAGCACAATGATGACGAGACGCTTGTTAGGTATATATTAAGTACGGTGATGGCACGCAATCGGTAACAACCTTGTGAGAATGACAGCAAAGCAGATGGTTCGCTTGATGGAATCAAAGACCGCGTGTCTAAGACCATAGCGACGGCTGCCTTTTGAGGATACCGTCTGTGGTTTGATCTGAAGAAGGATGGATTCGGACAAGTCGATTTGAGCAAGACAGGCTAAGTATGAATGAATATGGCTTTCAACCTAAACTTATGTGAGGGAAACTAGTTAGATGCTCAGCTGATCATTACGACCACATCTCGTCCTGGGATTAATTTGGAGGATGTGTGCAACCTGACATACTATCTCAGTGATGCTAACCGCAGACTCTAATCAAAAGAGATAGCAGAGCTATGAAAAAAACAGTTCACTAGTTCATCTCTTATTTGAAAAAAAGAAAGAAAATATCTTGTGTTGGTCATACCAGTAGTAGTCGTCCTTACCTTCACGAAGAAAGATGTCAGAGAAGATAGCACATGTCTTGCAGGCTCACAACATATTTGTGAATATATGTTTCATAAAATTCCATACATACAAAATTAATCTTTTATGAGACATATCCATTCAGTATGAGGGAGGTTATAGCTACCTACACGATTCAAGTTTATTTTTTTTGTTCTAAGTTTCTTTTCATCATTCACAATCTCCACTCGTTCTTATCTGACACCTCTTCGTTTAGATTAGTTAAATGGCTTACTTGCTGCGAATCATAGATATGTCTTGAGCGTGTTACATTTTCCAACGTACGCTTTACTCATTATATGTCCCAGAAATTAGAGCTATCTCTTTCCTATTCGAAATAACAGATTCCATATAGATACTATTTTTCGAAAGATAAACACTTCCTATTTGCTCAGATGTTCTGTCCAAAGCATCCTCAGATAATAGAACAGCATTCTTGTGACATCAAATCTTTTCTTCAATTACGAGGAGATTGTCCAGAATTAAATGCCCTATGGAAAAACAGATATTAAATAACAGTTCAGTATTATTTGGATTTATTTGTTTCTTAAGACATTGTCGAAGGCCATACGCATTTCCTATAAGAATTCACATTTCCAATTCATGTTTTCCGTCATTTATTACCTGGTAAGGTTATAATCCAACGAGATTAGAGCATGTCAACCTATCTTCTAGCAATCTTTGTAA
Source organism: Acanthosepion lycidas (assembly GCA_963932145.1). Lineage (NCBI taxonomy): Eukaryota > Metazoa > Mollusca > Cephalopoda > Sepiida > Sepiidae > Acanthosepion > Acanthosepion lycidas. The sequence continues at coordinate 50,924,098 of OZ010581.1, read as the reverse complement.
CACTACCCTTTCCAAGTTGGTAAAGTAGCCCTTAAAAATCGAGCGAGATTGTCTGGGTGTCAGAGCAACCGGTCGCTGTACCTGATTGTCACGGCATAGAAAAGTTTCAAGGAGAAATTATGTTGTCTTGATTTCTAAATAAACAATCTGCTTTCACTTCGTGTTGTATGCCAGTAATTTCTTCTCATTGAGATTGTTTGTTTCTTCATCAAGGTTACTGTAATAAAACGTAGACAAGGATCTGAAAGATAGAGTGTCTCCTAAGGAAGCTATCCCATCAGCAGGTCTGTAATATTGGGAATTCTCTGTTGCGATTTTCTGGAGTGACATTAAATTGTATGGTTTCCTAATACAGTGGAAACTTGGTTCACGAATTTAATTATTTCCTGAAGGGCGTTCGTAACGTGAAATGTTCCTAACCCGAAACTGTTTTATCAATAATAATCAATGTAGAGGAAACAAAAGTCGCAGTACAATAAAATTGGAAAAAAGCACAACACAACAGACGAAAGTATATAACACGACAGTCGACACAGTAATTATTCCGTTCGGGCTAACTCGGTTCGGTATTTGTTCTTCGAGAACCAGATTTTTGTTCGATGACCGTGTGATTTTCATCTTGAAGTTTCTGTTCGAAAACCGATTTGTTCGACATGTATGACGTTCAAGAACCGAGCTTGGATTGTATTTGTCACAGTACCTGAATTTTGGAACGACACTATGAAATGTGATACTTGCCTGAAAGTTCCCAGTGAAAAGACTCTGGTTTTCCGCTGCAAGATTAAAGCTTTCCGTTTCAGCCTGTAATCCAGATGCTTGTAACAATAGATGAGGATTAAATTTATCAACATCGCCTTCATTTGCACGTTCTAGATGTTGGGCATTCAGAGGTTTGTCTTGCCAATGTTATTTTGTATGTTCAAGAGTTTTATCCTTGGCTTTTATTTTTTGCTAGCAGCATGGCCCGGCGTTGCCCGTGCTTCATTCAAAAATCGTACGACACATACAGCAATCGCTATCACTTGAAGTAAAATATTTTTACCCTTCCTTGCTTTTAAAGAAGTGCCCTTTGCTGTGCTGATGTTGCTACATGCCTTACTTCTTGCCTATCTCACACTGCGAATTTTTTCTAAGCTCTATACTAAACATTAAATCTGCTACGAAAAAAGAACTAAACAAAATGAACACAAAACGATCAGGTTTAAAAAAAAGGACTCGTAACTGGAAAAACCGAATGAAAAAAAATGTTAACAACAAATACTTTTTCACATCCAACCCAGTTCTGCGGAATCAGAATCAACGTTGAGTTTAAGCAAGCGAATGAGCCAATTGGAGTAAAGTGCCATGCAGATTTAAAATTTTCCCACTTGTGACGAATTCAGCTATGGATTTTTTTTTGCATGCTAGCATGCTATTTAACATTCGTGTCAGTCAGCTGTTGGCTCTCACGCTGGTTAATAGAATCATTCTGCCTATTCGTGGCAGCCAGCTATATGATCTCACTCTGGTCAGTACAAAATGGCCGCAAACTACATGAAAACTGCCGTTGGAGCATGAAGAGAATCGATTATTTTCACTATCGATATGAGTTGGGAAATGTAAAGTCGGTCTGGACCTTCCCGCTAACTTGGAGCATGTGCATGTAAATTTTGGTGCAAATCCGTCGGAAATTGCGGCCATGAATTCGTTACCCACACAGAGAGAGACTCATCCTGACTTTTGTAGATAGAGATATATTTTGATGCAACATTTGGTACTTGGTCTCTGTTTTGGTTTTCTACAGAATCCAATATATATTAATCCCGTTTGAATTTAGAACATTTTTTCATGATATTTTTCTTTATGTGTTCGTGTTGTTTGACAAATTGTATCATCCAGTCTTTCGTTGTGCCCATGTATTAGGTTGGTGCAAAAATAACCACGTAATAATGTCGTTTTTTGACGTTAAAAAATACGTCAAAAACCGACATTATTACGTAATTATTTTTGCACCAACCTAATATGTAAGTAAGCCAACTGCTTTCGTCTTGTTTGACAACTCTAGCTCTTCCAACTTCATGTGTTATGTATAGATGGTCTGTATAAGACTTTTGATAATGCATGTTATGCTTAGAAGCTTTCTTGTCTTAGAATCCATTCGTCTGATGCCATCTAAAGACCTGTTCATGTTGTTAAAAGTCTATTGAACAACTGGGATGGCAAAGCTATTAATGAACATGATTCTGATATGAGAATGCAATTCAATTCTTAATATCAGTCGGCCAATTCTATGCTACTCTTTTCGCACTATTTACTTTTTCTAGCAAATTACTTCACCCACATTTACACCGAAGTACTTATAAGGTTCTTGCTGTAAATCTTTGATTGTTACTCTAGAGTCAAAGATAATACAGGCGGTTTGTTGTAGTAATCCTCATAAAATTGTTGCTTTAGCGCATTTATCCAAAACAAATTCCACTCCAGTATTATCACTGAAACATTTTACTGTTTTCAGGAGACATTCCAGATCACTGTCATTCCTAGGATACCACAGATGGCTTATTATCTTTGAGATATCTTATAGCCATATTCCGTCCTGTAAAGTTCGCTTGTTAATGCTATTAGCGATATACAAAATAGTAAAGGAGACTTGAGTCACCTTGAAATAGAACTCTTTTGATGTTTATTTCACCAGACTGGGGGATTGCTTTTATATGATTGAGGTGAAGTGTTGCTTTCCATATTGACGTACTTTGATAAAATTGATAACCACGGGTGATATCGTGTATATATTTAGTGACTTCAAGTTCAATGAATGGGGTACAGTATCGAATAACTTGCGGTAATCTATCCATTCAATACTGAGATTTTTCTTTCTATTGAAACACATTTCTAAGATCATTCTATTAATAATTAATTGGTCTCTACCTTTGTAAGATTAATGTTTTCACCCTTTTTGTTCAAAAGGTAGTATGCCATTTTTTTCTAAGAAGGTATATATCTGTTCTGTCAGTATATATGTCAACAGTTTTTAAGTAGTGGGAAGACATGTAATTGGTCAGTACATTTTTGGGAAAATTGTCTCAGGATTGTTGGGTAGAAGGAAGGTAATTCCTTTGGTAATCCATGCCGGAATTTTAGTAGGGTCATTGTCCATTTATTGAAGTTCTTTGCATAGCTTTATTTGTGCTGTATTTAGATAATAAACTCAAAAGTTAGGAAATTTATTTATTTCTGAAGATCTTCAGTTGTGTTCTTTATTTCAATGCACATTCAACATCCTCTTTTCGGATTCCCGCCCATGTTTGTTCTAGTTTATTTCTTATTCGTTCTTTCTCTTGCGTAATCCTATCTTCTTTTTTTATTTCTTCCGAGAACCGTATAAAATGTTCCATTATAGGGGAGATGTCACTTCAGTTTTTTGTTTACCTATTGCTCTGTAAAATGTTTCGCATATATTGTTTTATCTGTAGAACCTTGATCTTTTTCATATCATCTGATTCGTTGAATCTTCAGTTGTATTGCTCGCTTTATTTTTTCTTCAGCTCCTAGTACTTCATTTTCATTTCTAATTATGAATTTTCTCTTAACTCCTCTGCCTTTTATAGTCCTTATATTTGTTTCTCTTGCCAGTTTATCGAGTACAGATAATTCACTTCTAAGTTGTTCAATTTCTTTCTCTATATTTATTTTCTAAGTTGGATTTTCTTGTATATGAGAGTGCATATTTTTACTTATAATACGTCGTTGGAACTTATATGTGTGCCTACTTCATCGAGAATTAATTTCAGTTCCACATTATAGAGTTTAATAGTTTTGAGTTGACGCTATGTTCGGTGTAATTTTGGGAGTTGTTCTCCTTCCTCCCTTTCAACATTCTGTGTCTGTTGTGTCGGAAACCTACCACCCCTCTTGAAGATGAACTTGTCTGCGTCTGTGAACAAAGACTTTAAATAGTGACATGTCAGTTGACATGAGGGAGACAGTGAGACAGAGATCTCGACGTCTTTCGAACTCTCTGCATTAGCAGAGAGGAACCCGGACGAGGCTTTGCCGAAGGGCAAGGTTTCGTCCGGGGAGGTAGACAGGCCTTGAACCCGTCTAGGCGGGTTCAAAATGACTATATTTTTGGCCGAGCCTACGGGCTCGGAGATACCCACATTAAACTGGCTTTGTGCCACATTTTATCCTCGTGGGTGGATAGATAAATACAGACAGTGAGACAGAAGTTCTTAGCTGAGCTAGTTATTGACTATTCAGGCGATTTCTGTACGTTTTTACCAACCTATTAAAACCCTTTTTATTGTTACGTGTTATTTGGCGTTTGTCTCTATTAACCCCAAATCACATCATTACAGTGTCTTACTTATATACCTCATAATTTCTTCCTTGGCTTCTTTATACTATTCTTGTTTAC
>OZ010581.1:50872202-50914702 GCA_963932145.1 Acanthosepion lycidas | reverse complement strand
CCATAGCATTTCATGTGAACTCCTGCCAAGTTCTCAATGTCAATTCGTGTGTGCGCATGCGTGTTTTTTAGCGCCTACTTCTGGAATTTACCCTGTCGTATTCTTTGTGTGATTGCTTATACATCAGTTGACAAATCTCTCTGCCTTTGCCTATCAAAATCACTGTGTAATTTCCAATTTTTCGTGTAGATTACGTTGCATCGATATCAAAATATATGTGTGCTTAGAGACTATTTCTTTACCATGTATACGTCACAGATTTACTATTACGATCTTGTGTGGCAAGCATTGAAATTTTTATATCGTTTTGAAATCTTTCATCTTTTTTTTTTATATAAAAACCTTGTTACTAGATTAATATGCACCGATGTACAGGGAATGACATAATTGTAGGACTTCTGCACTAGCGAACAACAAAAGCTGTAATGGTTCACAATGCACTAAGGACAATAATAAAAATAGCAAATGCAATTAAAGATTTCAGTCGATGATGTCACCCTGAAGGCAAATCAGTTTTCAAAGCGTTATATTTATTCTCGTTGGTAGGAGTTGCGTAAGGGAGTCACAATGAAAGATATTCGTTTTTTCGTAAAGAAAATATGGGAGGGTACAATTTACATCTTTTAAATTTTTGATGAAGAATATAATTGAATTTTATTGAAATATTTTTCAAAATATTTTTAATTGTTTGGAAATCTTTGGGGAATTTTAAATTCAAAAGGGGAAGACATAATCTGTTTAAATTTTTTTCATAATTAAATGGTTACAAATTTTAAATTATTTTTAGCTCTTTTAAGATGGAATATGGAATTTAATTACTCTATATTATTTTTCAGTTTTTAATATGAGAATTTTTAAAAATCAAAACTTTCAAATAATATGATTTCATTAATAACAATTTAAGAACATTACTAATATCTGAGATTTAAAATCAGCTAAACACATGTTAAATTTAGTTGTAAAACATTTAAGAAGATAGACGCTTAATTTCTATAAGTGCTAATATATTTCTCTTTTCTTTTAATATTCCGAGAGATGTTCAAATACAGAACTGGCATTTTTGTTGCTCTGGTAGTTACTAAAATGATTAGGGTGACATATTTCTCGTTTATTTAAATCCATGTAATCCTTATTGAACCGGGGAATGATGTAAGTAATAGAAAGTGAAAGTTGAAGCAAATTAAATGGTATACCATTTTCAAACTGGATAATGGCCATTTGTTTATAAACAAAATAACCGCAGCTTTGAAGAAGCGATTCTCAAAAAAGATGATTTCTCGATCACTACAATATTAACCTGTTCAAGTCTAGGATTAATCGTTATCTTTCTCACAGATAACCATAAACTGTGCCATTATCTAACCCTCTACCTTGAGTGGGTCTTAAATTGAAATGAAATTTCACCGTTAAAAAGGAGCTGATATGACGTTAAACAAGGAAATCAGTCAAAATCATTATTCCATGTTCACTGATTATCCCTCTACTTGATGTGCAATCCACAACATTTCGATTTAATGACGAAAAAATGAAGTAAAACATTACAACCACCATTGTACAATTTTAACCAAATAATAGAAATATCCAAGTTGCTAGTTCAATAAATACAGTGGCTGTAGTGAGGAACCAATTTAAAAACTGAATATTTCCAGCTTCGAATATGTTTTCATCATTTTGCCCCAAGCAAGGGGATAATACAGTTGGAGAAGGTAGAGGGAGTAAAAGATAAGGGCAAGACATTACGGAGGACAACCGGGGAATGAACAATACAGGAACATGTTTAAGGAAGACAGAAGATGGTGATTGCCGTTGCATTTAATTTTTTTTTTTGAAGATTGAACGTGGCATGGAAGCAAGAAATCAGGAGTTTGAGAAGCGAGACGTGCGAGAAAATTAACTCTTAGAACAGAGGTGGCGGTTGCATCTAGTTAATTGAATAGTAAAACTGTGAAACCTATTTGTCAATCTAGAAGCTCGCTCAAATACATATAGTCGAGGCAAAATGACGGAAAAAAGCTCATCAGATCAGTTGCCATGAAAATATTTCTAAAAATAATAGAGGGAAGGCACGTCATGTCGGTGAGATGGCCAAAAAAACCCAAAAAACTCTAGGAAATATATCAGCAATATTCAATGCACGGGTGAATTGTAGATTTATAAACGTGCAAGAAGGATTCTAACGAGAATTTTCTCGCTCGATACAGCGAACCAAATTTCCTTGGAGTAGACGTAGCAATTAGTCAATACTGTTGCTCTACATGATGTCAGTGAAAGACGTGATCCCAAGAAGTCGTAGCTCTCCTGGAGTTTAGCATCAACGATGGTGGTGGCAGATAGAAAAGATTCTCTCTTATGATTAAATGAAAGCAGTTTTGCTGTAATTTAGTTGGCGCTAAAAAGCAATGTTAGTATCGATAGATTCTTTAGATCAAATTATTTGATATAGTTGAATGATAACTGCACGGACAGATTTATATACTTTGTTTCAAATAATATGGCTGGGTTTTAGTTTCGTTTGGTTTATTTTACGACTTATCAACCTCAATGCTTTATTTAATGCCGATAGCATTTTTATTGCTGGTAATATTTTCCCCCAATAATGCATTGCTAGTTATATTTTTTTTCCAATAATGTATTGCTGCTTGGTTTTTCAAGTTTTCAAGAATGTATCGATAGTAATTTTTTTCTCCCCCTCTCTCTCTCTCTATATATATATATTATTTCTGGTAATAAAGTGTTGACCACAGGTTTGTTGGCAAATATTTGCCCATAGCTGGGACCATAACAAGTGCTCCCAACAGCTGGGACCATAACAAGTGCTCCCAACCCGGATAAGGACCTGGGAAAACCAGCAATTAAGAGATAGTCCCATGCTCTTCAAAATCTTATGGAGGCTTTGCTGTTGGATGTAGTTTATCGTCATACTCAGCACGAATAATATGGAACTGTCTTGCTGGGTAACGTATTACAGATGGCGTCGGGATTTTTGTCTCCATATTTAGGGGGTGAGTGCCCGCCAGAAGTAGACACGGTCATATTCATCACATGAAAGGTAGTCTTTTGGGCCCGTCTCTTTCAGAGGTTTCACGTATTCTATATATCTGCAATCTAGTTTAATCTGCGTGTAAAATTCTTAAATTTTTCAACACCAAAAAGAATCTGATTTTTCCATGCATTCCTGTCCGATGAAAGATGTTCCTAACTGTTAGCATCTAGGTTAACATTTTTAAGTGTATCCTTAATATTATACTTGAAACATTTGAGCGGCTTCCATTGAACGGGTTTCATTTGAGTGAGCTCGCATTACAGACCATGTTTCAGTATACAAGCATCCGCTAAGCGGACAAGGTGATCAGCCCATCTAAGTTGGTGTTACTTGACGCATTGCTCCGTATTTTTGCCAGCTAGAGATCTGTTGTATCCGGCACAAATATGCATACATACAGAATATATATATATATATATATATATATATATATATATATATATATATATATATATATATAGATAGATAGATAGATAGATAGCCATCTCTCTCTCTCTCTCTCTCTCTCTCTATACATATATATATATATATATATATATATATATATATATATATATATATATATATATATATACATACATGCACACCCATAAACACACATACGCACGGGCACACACTTACGGACATCCGCGCAGACGGGAGAGCGCGTTCGAATGCACACCTAAAAACGTACACATGAGCACAAGCAATAAGGAAAAAGAAGTTACACTTATGATAAGTGCATAAAAAGAAAAATTAAGTATTATAAGCGTTAAATTTTTCATACACCATAAAAAAGGGACGGGCGGATCAGTCAAATAAACTCTGCATTCGGTATGCTGAAGGTAACAACTATCAGCTAAGTGACAAATTTTACTTATATATATATATATATATATATATATATATATATATATATATATATATATATATATATATATATATATATATATAATTATTTATTTAAAATTATGATTCCAACACGCTACATAAGAGTTCTGATGTTTCAAAACACGAGCCGAAAACTTCAATATAATTATTTGAATTAAATTGAATTAATGTAAGCTCTGTTCCATCTTCAAGCGAAAAACTGTTCGGCTCTTGTTTTGAAACATGAGAACTCTTACGTAGCGTGTTGGAATAATATTTTTAAATAAATAATTATATTTATGCTCTACTTTTATATTTATGCTCTACTTATGTATCGGGCACTATTTTTTAAAAATAATAACAAAAATACTAAAGAACTTTGGATTATTTACCTAACCAGTTCTTTCATATTTTCTATATATATATATATATATATATATATATATATATATATATATATATATATATATATATATATATATATATTAGTATTGTGACGGCTGAATAGACATTATACCCCATTTACACCAGACATGAAAGAAACTATGAGTATAAGAGTTCGGGTTGGTCAGGGGACAGTTCCGACCAGCGAATGGAGATGCCCTTGATCCCATGGCTGAATCGGGGCGCAAACTTGGAAAAGATGATGAGGCTGTATACACGAACACTCTAGGCCATCGGGAGACATCTTGTACACATTGTAGGCGGAAAATATCAAGTCCTATTATCGGATGAGAGACGTCAGAAGTCGCTTCCATACAGCAGATTGACCGAGAACTGATGACGAAATACTTTAATCGGCACACCCTGACACACAAACATATACACGAGCTTGCGCACTCGTGCGTGCACACACATGCACGGACATACAGGTGTACGCAAATACATATATGTGTACATATAATGTCATGTAATATGTTAAGTAAACAATATGTATGAATGCGCGTGGGTAGCGTTACGTTTTGCCGCACTGAAAGAGGGAAGAGGGAGATCGAATTCTGATGGAGTTAGTTACATTCACTTTACGCACAAATCTCACAGGGAAATGTATCAATCCATCTACTTATGGGTTAAATATCAGGGCTGGGTGAGTTCTATAGCCTTCATTCGCAACCGGCTAAGAGAACAACAACTCTTAATTCCAACACAAGGATGGCTTTTTTTTTTGAGACATTGTCTAATACTATGTACCATTTTTCAGTTATCAGGTGGTTATACACAAGCCTTTACCACGATCATTCGTATTCATGGGGAGTTGAGCGGTTCCGTTATAAGAAGTAATTTTCAAGTGACTCATGCTTTAAAATCGACGGTTGAGCGCACCGCACACGCGCGGGCGCGCCCGTGCGCGCACACACACACGTATATGTGTTTGTGTGTGTGTGTGTATATATATGTGTGTGTGTGTATATATATATATATATATATATATATATATATATATACACTCACACATACACACATATATATATATATACTTACACACACACACATATATATATATATATATACACACATATATATATATATATATATATAAATACTTACATACACACACACACACAGATATAGATATATATATATATATATATATTAGTTTGGTGCAAAAATAATGACGTAATAATGTCGGTTTTTGACCTTAAAAATACTTCAAAAAACGACATTGTTACTTCATTGTTTTTGCACCAACCTAATATATATCAGAGCCCGAAATATGTGTAGCAATAGGAGATACTTTTTTCAACAGCGTCGACCATAACTGAAAAACTGTCCCTTGATGAGAAGAATAAAATATTTTTTTTAATATTTTTTCTGCTAGTTCATTTCTGAATAATCTTGAAATAATATTAAACTTGTATTTCAGTTAACTTTAGAATTTTATATTTGAAATTTTTAATTTAAATTTAACTGCTAACTTAAAAACTTAATTTTTATATTGCTTTCTGGTTTGTTCTAATGTTAACTTTATGCACTAATGAATTGTGCTTATACTAGAGAATGTTGTCATGTTAGTTTAAATTACCATATACTTGTATTCTGATTGGTCTTCATAGGTTACGTAACAAAGTGTTCCATATTGAAGGCGTTTGGTTGGCAATTGAACTCTTAAAACCTTTTACTTTCCATTCAATATCATCACTTGACAAGATACCAGAAGTTTCGAAACAAAACTTATGGAGCATTATAAAGTACAGGTTCTCGAGAAAGCAGTTGAGCAACATGTTCCATAAGTTTTCTATGGGGTTGAGGTCAGGAGATTGGGGCGGCCATGACATAACACTCATCTGCTTCTCATCAAAGTATTCCTTCATCAATTTTGATTTGTGACAGGGAGCATTATCCTGCATAAAAATGAGCTTGGTGGGGTCGATTTGCACCCTTTCAGCAGAAGGGAGCAGACAAGACTCTAAAATTCTCTTGTACTGCTCGCTCCTGGGGGTCTTTTCAATAGGTTTTAAGAAACCAGTTCCATGAAAAGAAAACCATCCCAGAACATTATACTGAAAGGATGCTTGACAGTACTTACTGCTAAATTCAAAGATCTTTCAAAGCTTCTTCTTCAGATTTTAGATCCCTTATCCTTTCGTTTCATCGGAGAAGAGAACATTCTTCCAGTCTTCTACGGTGAATTTTTTGTAATAGTGAGCCCATTCAAGTCTCTTAGCTTTTATGGCTTTGCTTATTAGGGGCTTAAACCATCGTGTACAAAATTTGTAGCCTTGTTCTTACAGCCACCGACGGACTGTTGAAGAGACAAGACTAACACCTTGCTATTCGCTTAGACTGGCTGCAATTTCTTGGCTAGTTATTGTCCTGTTCTTCGCAACTTATCTCTTGAGTACTCTGCTATTTTTTTTTCTTTCGTCCTATTGTTTCCTTCCTTGGAGCAGGAGTGGCATCATTATGTGCCCTAAGTACTCGAGAGACAGCTGATTGCGAGGCTATAGCAATTTCTGCAATTTCTCTCGTAGACTTGCCTGCTTTTGAGAGGGCAATAATAGATGCATTAGGTGGTTCTATACAATATTGTTCTGAGTGTATTGTAAAATACTTTTCAATATTTTGTCAAAAGCTCTTTAAATTTACCAGTTTAACCATTAGAATGCGAAATCTGAGTCACTTTTTTTTTGCACAGAGTTTTTTCCTGAATCACATTTATATCCAAATTTATAATTATCAATAGAATACCTTAGGTTGAACAAAATTGTTTCTAGCTGGTTGGGAAGGGATCTTTATATTAGTAACATTAAAAATTATTTTACCCAAAAAACTTTCGTTTCATCGGAGAAGAGAACATTTAGTAAAAAAAATACCAGGTGAGTCATTTTTATCAAAAAGCACTGTATATATATATATATATATATATATATATAAAATATTGTAACTTCAATTTCAATTCCATTGTTTGTTTGTTAGTTTTTGTTTTGTTTTTGACTGAAGATATTTGGTTTTAAGATCAAAAGATGTAAATAAAACAAGTGTGCAGATTTTCAGCTTTTATTTCCTATCAGTTACTTTTCAATGTGTTAACCAGATTAGGTCAGACCGCATTTTCTATCAGATTACCCTATTTTTAGGTGAGCAAATTTAAACGAATATTATAGTTTTTAAAGTAAACAAGTAATATTAGGTTGGTGCAAAAATAATATCGTTTTTGACGTTAAAAAATCCGTCAAGAAAACGACATTATTTTTGCACCAACCTAATAATTTCAACCCATGATTGTCACCAAACTGTTGCATTCTTCATATTTTTATGTTTTTTTTAGACGTTTAACGCAGCCTCTTTCAGTTATTGTTTATTTCGGCGGTGGGGTTCTTTCTCCAATCTCCTCTTCAAGACATGAAACACATGCTCTATTGAGTTATGGACCGCTGATTGACTTGTCTAATCTGAAACAAAAGTGAACAACAAATATAGATTTGTCTCGCCGTTGCAATATTTTTAGAGGGCAATGTCTATGTAAAACATTATTTTGTCTCGCTCATGGACGTTATTTCATAAGCCTCCACTTCTATCGCATGCACGTTCGCTCTTTCAAATCAGAACGAAAGAGAGATGTGGAGGGGGAGACTGAATGTGTTCCACTCTATTTGAAATATTAGGTTGGTGCAAAAATAATGACGTAATAATGTCGTTTTTTGACCTTTAAAAATGCGTCAAAAAACGACATTATTACGTCATTATTTTTGCACCAACCTAATACTTTGATTAGTATGGCACACAGACACAGTGTTTCGGTGCATTTTGAGGCCCAAACCCAGTCATCTTACATTTAATAAATCGAAAGCTTACCATAATTATTAATAGCGTAGTCGTCCTCGTTCTATAAGCCTTCTTTTCACCTCGTCATATTTAGTCTTACTGAATGTGACATGTTTGTTTATTTAAAGTTTTATAAAAAAATTTTTCATTCTCACTTACTCTCTTTCTCACCCGCCTCTCTCTCACTTTGTATGTGCATGTATATATCTACATACACACACACACACACACACACATATATATATATATATATATATATATATATATATATATATATATATATATATATATATATATATATATATATATAAATATATCCTTCTTTACGTTTGCAATCCAATTTTTTTTTCTGTGTGTTTGGATTGCAAACGTAAAGAAGGAAATTCCATAAAAAAAAACATAGAACGCATTGACTTTCATTAGAAAGCACTTTACTTAAAATCCAGCCTACTCAAAGGTCTGGTGAAGGAGATTGGCGCCTGATTACTCAGTTGACGTTTGTTCTAAGTTCTGTCCATTACTCTCCATGCCCAGCACATGCATGTTTTCGTCAGAAAGAAAAATAAATATATAAATCCACCGGAGACCCATTAATAATGTTTCATAAAAGAACAACATGAATGACGTCGCTTGTCTCCTACAGACAAATATTTTCATTTTGTTTAATCCTTTTTTTTTTTTTTTTTGTTTAATTTAGTTTTGTGACTTCGTTATTGTTTTTTAAATTCAAGTTACATTTCCTGAGTTTAAATCATTAACTCTATTGGTTCAAAACGTCCGTTAAACGCTTCTAAGGAGAGAACGAAGATCCTTTGTTGAGATTCATTTTGAAATGTTTTGAAAAGGAAGTTTCTGACAAACTCATGTGTTTTTCCTTCTCCTGGAGATATTTAGTTATTCTGGACGTCTCATGCTAAACTAAACTAAAAAGAGAAGGAAAGACACACGAGTTTGTCAAACCTGAAATAACATGTGCATTTTACCTAGCCCATTTCAAGACCGATTAAATTTGACATTGTGTATGACTACAGTTATATCGATACTTGTTCTTGCTTGCGGAAGATCTTAGTCACAATGTTGTTGCTGTAATAATGGGAGATTGATTTAGAAAAAATATTATTACTATTATTATTGTTATTTGAAATCCACTCCACCCCTACAATCTTTTCCATTATATGGTTATATTTCAGGTCCTTCAAAAGCAGATGGGCTGATCCAAGTAGCTCCGCTATATGCGCACTCTCAATAATGACAAATATCGCCATGCTGTGTTGCGAGGCAGATATATACTTGGAGATACCTCCAAGTGAGCCGCAAAATGGACAACTTGAACTGCTGCTAAGTGTATTTCACTGATTTACCACAAAATGCATTGGAACGTCTGTATTTTCACCTCTTCCACGAGATTCTAATACACGAATGCACTGCAACATCTATTTGAATCCATATATGGTTGCTCTTGCAAATATATAGGATGACAGGCCGATTGCTAACGTTCATTATTATTATTATTATTAGTAGTAGTAGTAGTAGTATTAGTAGCAGTATTAGTAGTAGTAGTAGTAGTAGTAATAGTAGTAGTAGATATTTCCTTCCGGGTTCCAACCAGTGACCTAAGTTCAGAAATCGTTTTATGACATTTTCCACTGATCCCAAAAAAAAGCAAATAAACAAACGATGGTCACACACATTTTACATTGGAAAATACTCTTCGTAATGTGTAAGCTGTACTTGTGAATACATTTTTTTGTATTTCTTTAAGGCATGGGCTACCAGGAATCCCTTCAAATGGATCTATCGGAAGCTTTTCTAATGAATACGATGTTTCCAACTACAACTGGAATTACTGATATCCTCATGTGTCACATACTTTATATTTCCACTTCAAGAACCTTGCATTTTCACAGCTTTTTTAAGATCTTCTATGACACATTACAATCAGCAGAAACTGCCATATCATTAAGAAATTCTTGTGGTCTTTGATCACGATGTCTGAGAGATTAGTTTTGATTGTACTGTATATGTCTATTGGAAAGTCCTATAAAATTGTTACAGATCATATCACTGTTAATGGGTCTGGGTGATGTTCATACCAGTTTCTTGCAGTTTCCTTTGCATAAAATTTGCTTATTTTCCAGTGCAGATATTGGCCGACTCTATCATGCCGAGAATTATATGCAGTGGATGCTAACACTGAACAACCTGATACAAGATGGTCAACTATTTCTAGACATTTATCACATTTATTATTATTATTATTATTATTATTAGTAGTAGTAGTAGTAGTAGTAGTAGTAGTATCATTATTTAACTTCTTCAAGAAGGTTTTATGTCATAATTTAACGATCGGGAACGAACAGAAGATAATTGGTCCTTTGATTTTTTGTTTTTTCACTTTTTCTATATAAGAAAACTTTTCTCGGTATGCTGTCTTTTTGAAGCATCTGAGTTTTATCAGGACATTTAAGAATTTTTTGTCAGAAATATAGCCATAATACTTGCTGTATTCTCATTCGGGCTTTCTCAAATAACCGTATGACCACTGGTACCGCTATATCGTTACTCCAATCCTGTTTGGATGTATTATTATAATCATTATTCTATAATAATTGTAATTCCCTTTGTTAGTCCGCCATAAAAATACCTGGTAAATAATGGACTATTCCTTTTGATCAGAATATTAAATTACGAAAACCTTGAAATTTTTGTATGTTACAGCTAGTTGTTGTCGTTGTCGTTGTTGTTATCATTATTATTATTATTATTATTATTATTATTATTATTATTATTATTACTGACATCGTGTTGAGCGGTGATAGTAACAAATATTTCTAAAAATTTCTAGGATTAGGATATGTTGTGCATCTTATATGTTCAGGTTCCAGGGATATTTAATCGACCTTCACACCAATGGTGGGTGTACCACAAGGTCGTTTTAATGTGAAGAGAACCATACGTATACTTATGCATATGGGCCAACGACAAAAATTGTTTTTGCCCAGATCTCGCGAACATTGTCATGCTTGCAACGGTTTTTACACAGTCCCAACCACTTTAGTATAATGAGGAAGGTGCTGTCACAGTGTTAGATTCCCCGATGCTGAGAAAATTCTCCCATTTAAAATTAGGAGAACCATAGCTCCACTTACAATGCACGGAGCTTTAATCACACCCCAGTAAGCCGTCATTTGCAACAATTAACTCCTGCTCTAGAGGATATTAAAATTATTCATTTAAACTAGAGCGAACCGGTTGCATATTGACAGAAAATGAATTCGATTAATACACAAATACACAATTTTAAAGTTATAAGATATGGAGGTGACACAGTATTGAAAGCAAAAAGCGGAAAGGAAATCAGAGATACTCCGACAGGAAAGAGTATAGAAAAGCTACCATAAAGGACTAACCATCAGCTGTGAGAAAACATAACGTATGTTTGTCAGCAAAAGAAACAAGCCAAAATGCGTACTACAAATCAGTGCCACCAAAATCAAGCAAGTGCAAAAATTTAAATCCCTATTAAGCCTTTTAACAGATGGCTGAAAAGGCAACGCCGAAATGCGAATATGCATTTCAATTACGACATATGCTTCACAAAAGCTACGCAAGGTATTAAGAAACAAAAAAATATCCTTAGATATATTAAAAGTATACTGGAATGATATATAATATCGGTCCTCCTATAGTTCAGTGAATTCAAGACCATTTCCTCACAGATGATAAAGAAACTTGAAAAAACAGAAATGTGATTCTACAGGGGGATGTCGAGTATATCATTGACTGAACATGTGGAAACGATCAAGTTTTAAGGAAAATTGAAATACAAAACACAATTATACAAAGAAAAGGAAAAAGACTGTAAAAATTTCTTCGATACAGAATGAAGCAAGAGGGCTTGGAGAATTTGACACTCACAGGAAATATTAATGACAAGAGAGACAGAGTATAGCAGCGAATAAATTACGTAAGGAGCTGGTATAATTAATTGTCAGAACAGGGGTTATGTTGGATAGCAAAAGGACAAACATTGCTAAGTGTTACAAAGAACATGAATTTGTGGAGACCCATGATCGCTCACGTTCTGAGAGAACACGACACAAAGGAGAAGATTTTAAGAAGACATGGGAGAAATCATGGATCCATGTTTACTGTTTCTCATTCGATGAATACCGAATGTTTCTTTATATAGAAACGTCTAAAATTAACATTACCATTAATGATAGTTAACAACTGACCATACATTTGTTTTCTGTATGAAAACTATAATTACAATTTTCGTTCATATATAATATTGAAAGCAATGTCTTCTTTGAGAACTTCTAAATCAGGCAATTTATATAATGATTATATACGTACATTATGTATGTTTGAAAGACTGTCATAACCGGAGGCGACAGTGGGGAACAAGCTCCTAGTGTCTATAAAATGTTTCCGTAAAATACGTTACAAATAGCCTCTGATAACAAAGTTCAACTCGAAGCAGGATAATAGGTGATGGCGGACAGCTGGCTCCTCATAAGCAAGTGCTTCGTGTAGATGGTGCTCGACAACCCAGGAAGGCAATTCATCTACAGAAAGGAAAATCCGGGTTTTAAATCTCGAACGCCTTGCTATGTAAGTAAATCCAGACAGAAAACTCGGAGTGGAGACCCGAGGACGTTTGGCTGTCAACACTGACAACTTTCTGGCAACTCCTGCATCCAGGCTGATCCCAAATGTAATGCCCTGTATTCCTGTGAGTTTTGTCGAAGGAGGCGGGGATTCATGCAGTATTGGCAGCGAAACTGTGCTCTGGAGAGACACAGTCAAAGAACTGAATTTAGACCAAATAGGGAGACAAACTTATCTTGCGCGATAAACCGATGACTACATAGTATTGGAATCAAAACAAAATTAAACATCTGTTTACACTGTTTTAATTTTTATTAATTTTTATTCTTTAAAAGATGCATATTAGATAATTAAGAGAAGGAAAATTTCGTTAGACACAAAATAAAGTGGGCCTTACAGGGAGATCACTATTTAATGGTACTGAGTGATAGACTGTTTTCTTATAAACGAAGAAAAAACTGAAAGCGGCAGAAGTGTATTTCTACAGCAGATTTTGTTTTAATCATTTCCCCCATGCAAGGCAATAAAGCCACTAAGACGCAAGTTGTTACTGGGTGTTAGAGAATATGAGGAAAATATACTATTGACGAGAGAGGGAGATAAAATAACAAAGATAAATAAATTAGAAGATAACCATTCTCATAGCATATAAATTTTTGAAGATAAATTTTGTGATGATGGAGACGGAAGAGATTTCCACAAGCGCAAAGATCGATATAAGAAGCTGGTAGCACAGAACCTGATGTCATGGAACTTACTGTAACGTCTAGCCATTTAAAATGTAAAATGATGAGATCTTGACGCCAGTCTCCTACTGGACATAAACTCATAATATATAGGAACCATCGAAGAAAGTTTATCAGAACAATTACCATGAAATCATTTACAGAAAAGTTCGAGGTAAGTTATATTACGGCAGAGGAAAAGCCGACATGCCAGTTCAAGAGAAAAATATATATATATAGAAGGAGCACCAAACCAAATGTTATATCAATATTCAAAGCATGGACGAATAATATGTCCATGGACAGATCCTGGGGGTAAATCCTGCATTATTACAAAGATCTAGAAGAGTGGTCAATGAAGATAACCTTCATTTCCGGGTTTGATAAGACTGATGAGAATACTATGGGTAGAATATCTTAACCACCAAAAGTTCTTAAAGAAAATAGCAATTAAAAGGACGCTAATACACAAAATGAGAACGAGACAATTGAATTTTTTGTGAGAACATAATTGGGCATTATGGGTTTGAGAATATAAAACAACACGTGACTTAAACAAATCAGAACATCCATAGAGAAATAGTATATAAGCAACATCAATTGTTTGTATGAATGTATGACAGATCGGGGAAAATAAGTATAGTGACGAAAATGACGTTGCTTAGATATGTAAGAATGAGGAAATGATCCGGCACAAACAAAAAGGAGATATATTAGGTTGGTCCAAAAATAATGTCGTTTTCTCACATAGTAACATATGTTAGAAAACGACATTATTTTTGCACCAACCTAATAGTAGTCGTGGTTCGTGGGGGGGGGGCACAGTCCTATGGGTAAAAAATAAACTCGGATGAGTTCCATCACGGAATGTGTGATCGATGTGTGATTAAATTCATATTGTTTACCCTGTTGTATTTAAATCAATTGATACAGCTACTGTGTTATATATGATACTAGTAGCGTAAAGAAGATAAGCAAAATATATCAGTATTGGTGTTCGGATATAATAACCGCTAAATATGAACGATATCTGCTGGCTAACCTTCAGAAGTTAATTATTATACCGCTGCGTTGTGTGATTATAAATACTGAGTTCATATTTCTTTACGATTCTTTATTTCGTCGGATGAGGGTCGTTCTGAGAGTTGCCATAAAAAAAAAAATTCGAAAGAAATATGACGAAGAAAATAATATCCAAATACTTATAATAATTTAAAAATATTCGGTTAAGCAGGAATAAAAATCTGTCTGCCTCTCTTTACGTGCTGTGTCCCCCCCCAGTTGATCGTGACTCTCCAACATATTCTGTCCCTTGAATCTCTAAATAAATTCTGACTGTTCGATATTTCTAAACACTGTACGCCATCCATTTTGTGAGGCTCGGCAAGCATATTACGCGTTGTTTTCGTCTATTCCTCTTCCCCTCAATCCGTCCTGTGCGTAAAAGATTTTCCAAGCTCTCCTTCCTCAACATGGATCACAGAATTTCCAACTGTCTCTTCCTGATATACTTAAGCATAATTTTCCTTTTTGTTTTCCATTTTCTTTTCGTTTCCATTTTTGCTCCCATGTTCAATCAACGATAACCGCAACATACTTTTGTAGAACCATTTTCTGTTATTTCAAGTCTCTTTTTTTTATTTTTGAAGAAATTCTCCAGCTTTATATTAGGACAGATATCACATAACAGTTCAGTACTCTTTTCTTTGTTTTCAACGAAGTTTTCTATTTCTTAACAGTCTGTTTAGTTTTTGGAATTAATCTTTGGCTATCCCAATGTGTCTTCGGATTTCGGTGTCGCATTTTCTGTTCCCTGTTAGAACATTTCCCAGAAATATAAGCAAGCTAATTAAAGCGCCTGTAAATATATGGCAAAAGAAAATTCATAATGAAATAGAAAACAATCAGAACTTAATTAGAACAACAAAAAAACAAGAAGCTATGGATGTCCATAATCACCACTATCCAAAAATGACAATGTATATAATAGAACAATCATATAATGTGGCTTTGATTTGACTAACAGTAATATCAGTGAGATATGTTCAAATTTTTGCCGGGATGTTAACGCTGATTTTAACTAATATCATTGCCAAACGCACGTTTCAATTTCTTGTATCTACTTCGATGAAAGAAAAGAGATATAGAATGATATAAACTAGACCGTCTAGTTATGGTTGGTAGCCAGTTTTAGAAGAATTCTAAAACTGATCCGTCCTATTTCTTATAAAAACGTCATAGCAACGTACATTTCGGAGATATCAAAGGGAGAGTTCGTTTGCATTTCATTTCCTGGTGATTACCTGAGTCATATACCTGCACTTGTTCGTCGTTCCAAACAGCTCATTATGTAAGATATCAAAGACTGCTTCTAAAATGGCATAACTGTATATTCTGCTAAAGGCCTAAACCAAAATTCCGATGCTATGCCAATAATTCACACAAGCTGCCCGTACTTGAATACATGTCTCCTACTTGTTCGACACAAAAAGTCCCCTTTTCAGCATAAACGAAGGTAGATAGAGAAATTATCATTATTACAGTATACCGCTATTTAAAGAGATGTCTTTAATGCAATTTACCGGAAATTAAACAAAATGACGCAACACAATACAGCTGAGTAGAAGTCGCAATTTACAGGAAGTATTGGAAAATATTTTTTTTTTTTCAGATGGAGAATTCTACTAAGGAACTTTATTCATAGAAACGCTTATACTCACGCTGCTAGAAACGCATATCAAAGATACTAGAATGGATATTTCTTCCATATTTAGTATAATATCCAGCTTTTCTATTTAGACTTGATTCATGTTAGAGACATGCCTTCTCTGGGTAACAGAACAATAAAAGTTTTAAGACATCAAAAGTTTCTTCGAATTAAAATCTGAATCCTTATGGCGGAATGATAGAAATGAAAGCTGGCATGAGATCATCGTAAGATATCGAGTTAAAATGATTCCATGTTTGAATACATATATAATTCAAAGAATGCTAAAGAATCACCATTACTTGGGAAAATAAATCTAAAGATAAAAAAAACAAATCAAAACACTACCAACAAAATACTCCATAACATGCGAAACCGTAGTGCCTCAACTAAGTGGAACACTATTTTGGTTTTAGCATTTTGCTACTTTGCTAGGGTCCTGCTGATTTCCATATCATCGAAGACTTTTTTGGTATGGTTCTGATTATTTTCTGGTGTATTTTGTGGTTTATCTGTTTTGTTTTGTTTTTGTTTTTTTCTGGCAAGGAAAGGTGATACTTTGGCATTACCATCTTAGGTGTATCGACCATTTCTCCCGACATTGAGATGAGTTGGTGCGTGCATGTTATTTGCACATCAGTAACATTCGTTGTAACATTATGAACTAGTCGAGGGGGCATAGAATGTCCATTTTGACAGAACAACCGTTGCCGAGGGTCTACCTGCTGATCGCTTGAAAACGCATGAAACTTTTAGTTGTGGCCGGTCAATTTTCAGGAGGAAGCTGTTTAAAAATGATATCAATGCTCTCTCATTAAATATGGCATTGAGCTCATTTTCTCTATTGTGCTTTTGTAGAATACGCCATTAGGAAATACTTCCTTTGTACAAAACTTGCATATATATATATATATATATATATATATATTGGCATTTCTTTATCTTCGAAAAAAACAATGCGCAAGAATTAGCATTTTCTCTCAGCCGAATGCTGAGAACTTAGTCGTAGAAACTCTGACTGACATCAAATCGGTCGGGGTTCCTGGTTTTCATAAGTCTAGTCGCACTGAGAAGCTGTGATACAGCGAAATTACTGTCTGCAAATGACAGACAGACAGATAGATAGATAGATAGATAGATAGATAGATAGATATATAGATAGATAGATAGATAGATAGATAGATAGATATAGTCAGACAGACAGAGAGAGAGCGTTGGAGAGAGAAATATTATGTGTAATTTGGGCACGATTTATCGTCTAAACATATTTGGTAAAAGACCAACGAAATTGGTTTGCGGAAGATTTTTCTGATGTTTTATTCTATATTTCGGACATATCCTGGTTTCCAGTCAGAAATTACATACAAATTATACAATACTTCAGTTATATCGGATTTCCTTATATATAAGTGTAGAAAGGGACATAACATGTTTCCATATAATGCGTCTGACTTTTCACAGAACTCAAATCCATCAACATGATACGAGTGCAGACTAACAAAGACATAAATGAAAGTAGACACTCCAATTATTAGACTAAAAGACATGCAAATGTACCAGAATTCAACAGATGGCGGAACAGCTGTTGTACTCTGATACATTGCAGGTATTTCAGCTTACAACACGGCGTGTCTGCTTACAATCATATCTCGGTCAGCCCATGAACTTTTCAGGCGATCTTCGTATATAATGCGGTTAGGTTTTTCTTGGTTTATGGTAATGCGGGTTAGGCAACTTCTTATTGGCGCGGGAAGAAGAATCAAAGAGCCGGGTACAATATCCAACTATGTCTGTAGCCTTCCCCTATCAATATACCCATTAGTCTGCACCTGTTTATTTCCAGCCCACAGCTACATATAAAATAACAGGGCAAACCCTACAATCTCGACCTGGGTGACGACAAATTTCAAACAAAATCTTTGAGAAGGCAATGGTAAAAATATTAAATATTTCCCAGAAGCCATGATACCTATACCAAAGTAATACAGAATATATATAAATATGGAGGACAGTAATAGTATCCCTAGAAAATGATAGATATGATCAAGTATTTTTTATGGTTGCTAAGAGATGTTAAGAATAAATCAAGAATAAGTAATTACAATGAAACAATTAAATGCACAAATATCAAATTGTCTATGCGGTAAGAAAAGCTAAATTTGTAAACTGAAATCAATTTATAACCGATTATATGATGACTAATTATGTCTTCTCATTGAAAAAATATGGCTATTTTTGTAGTGATATTTTAACATATTCATGTTATAATTTTCGGATAAATTATATTTGCTCTACTCTGTTTTGAGCACTCCTTGAAGAATAGTGGTTTTGCTTATTGGAATTTATTCCGTATACACCAATCCTATACTTGTATATATATATATATATATATATATATATATATATATATATATATATATATATATATATATATATATATCTGTGTGTCTGTGTGTGCGCGCGCGTGTGTCTGTGTGTGCGTGTGTGACTCTTTGTGTCAGTCGTTTACTTTCAGACAGACTGTTCGGTTATAATCTCATCCTACGGACAGGAGGAACCCAAAGGAGGCTGCGCCTCCTTTGGGGAGGTAGACCGGCCCTGAACCCGTTTATACGGTTTCAATGGGCATATTTTTGACCGAGTCCACGGGCTCAGAATGCCCACATTAAAAAGGCCTTGTCCCACATGACGCCCTCGTGGGGGGGGTGACTGAATATCGTATCTTTGTGTGTCTCTGTGTGTGTCTGTTTACGTGTGTTCATGGTTAATGTGGTCAATTCAATATTAGAGATAGGGTGTGTTTCAACAGTAAAGAGGACACCGAGGTGAACATGGAGCTACGTCATTTTTTCAGTTTCGATTCAATCTTCTGCCTTTATATATATATATATATATATATATATATATATATATATATATACACACACATATATATATATATATATATATATATATATATATATATATATGTGTGTGTGTGTGTTCGCGCGCGCGTGTGTATATATATACATATATATATGTGTGTGTGTGTTCGCACGCGCGTATATATATATATATATATATATATATATATATATATATAAATCCGTGTGTATGCGTGTGTGTGTACCACTTTCTATAGAAATAAATAAGAGCCATTACGATATATATATAAATATATATATATATATATATATATATATATATATATATATATATATATATATATATATATATGAATATATGAAAAGTGGTGCAGGAAACATAACTGTATAGAAAAGTTGCATGATGTGATCATAAAACTTTTAGCCATGCAATTACTAACACTGCGTATGTATTTTCCTGCAAAGAACAATGCTTAAAACTGTGCGCCATCTGAATCTAAACAGATTTTATTTAACTTTGTTTTCAATTCAAGCCAAACGAACTGTTTTACGCTAACACTCTGCACCTGTATACTGTACCACTTGATTATTAAATTCAATTAATTATTAAATATGATCTCATTAACATCCAAAAGTTACGACTAGAATTTGGAAATCCTTTCGATATTGCATCAGTCTCTTTTGGTAATATGCAAAAAGAGTAGTATTTGAGAAGTTTGCATTCCGAAGGAATTCACCAATTTACATGTGTAAACAGACTTCATAATTCGAGAAGGGACGGCATTCTTGGTCGGGTCAACAATTTGCCAACACTCATCGTATAACTATAATGTCTCTTCACTGAAGATAATTCTGTGATAATATTCATCGATCTGCAAATTGCCTGGAATCAACTAAATGTGAAGGCAATATGACTCAGGCTAAATCATGATTAGATATTAATCTCGCTCGCTATGAAGTTAATCTTCTACTTATTAATTACAATTTAAACATTATAAATTATTCAGTAATTAATATTTAATCGGCTTAACTGGTAATTGAATACGTGTATATGCCTGTCAGCTGCCGTTTGCTGAATTTGTCATTTGTCACTTCAGTTCGATTTGATCGAAACTATTCTGATTGACAGAGAAACACTTCACTGTCATTAATTTTTTTTTATTATTTTGATTTTGTTTATAAAAAAACTTAAATATTAATTACTGGCTATTTGTTTAAGTATAATTAAATGCAATATATACCGTAGATGATCATATACGTTACCTAGCAACATTTCAAGTGTTTATTACTCTAAATGACATATACAAAAAAAATAATGCCTCACCCAACACACAGCTATAAACCCGAAAAAAAGAGAACGACAAAATATACGTGCAATCATTATAGAAAAAATAAACTTTGAACAGCTTTGTTCTAAATTAATTAAATAATAAAATATCATTTTCTTAACATAAATGCCATGAATACTTGTTTTCATTCATATTTCTTTGGCTTTTTTTCAGATTTTCGCTTGATATCTTCATTTTTTTTTTCTTTGTTCAATTTCAGATTTCTTTTTTATGCAACATAGGCATTTACGAAACGATACTTAAAGATTCCGGCAAATTGGCCATAAAAATTAAATACCTTACGTCTGCATAGAAATAATTTCAGGAGATAGTTACAAAGGAGTCTGTGTAATTGAATGGTTATTTTCGGCTTGAATGATGCAGTTTTTTTTTTAAGATTGAAAGTAATTTAATAAGTTGAATATGTGTAGAAAGTGAAGTAATCTTACATTGCATATTCACGTTCATACAGTGTATCGCATTTCTTAATGAGGCAACTATATAATAATAAAGGAACGGAGAGAAAGCAAAAGACTTGTGCATCTGGACACATCGATCATCTGGTCTGTTGTACCTGCTATATATCTAGGTATTCTTGATAAAATCTAAAGACAATTCTACAATTTTATTGGCTCTGACCTGGCATCTCGGCTTTCGTCCCTTTCTCACCTCCATAATGTAGCTTCTTTGCGCATTTTCCCATAAATACTTATATGGTAACTGTTCTGATGAACTTTCCACTTTGGTACCAACATTTTATAGATTTAAGCGCAGTACTACATTGACGGCAAGTTCTCATCGTTTTACAGCTGAAATGGCTAGATATAACCGTAAGTCGCATGCGAACAGTTTCTTTTCCCGCACTTATGCTTTGTGGAATATCGTTCCGTATTCTTGTTTCCCAGTCAACTTTGATTTTCAAGACTTTAAATACGATGCCAAGCGTTATCTTCTCGCGTCTTAATTCTCGTTCTTTTATTCTCCTTTCACCTTAATAATATTAGGTTGGTGCAAAAATAATGACGTAATAATGTCGTTTTTTGACGTTAACAAATACGTCAAACAACGACATTATTATGTCATTATTTCTGCACCAGCCTAATAGCAAATTATTGCGTCATAGTGGCTTTATTACCTTGTTTGGCGTGAAATGATAAAAATAAGTCGAACTAATTATTACAACACTGAGATTTTATGTTTTTTTTTAAACTTTTGGGACTTTAAAATGTGCTTACCATTCACAAACGATGTTTTATTCAAAGCAGTGTCATCGCCAATAAGTGAAAAAAAATATGAACTTTAAATCCCTAATTGTTATTCAACCTTTTGAAAAAAATGAACATTGAGACAATTAAAATAAAGCAATAAGCGCACTCACGAATTTCGGAAGCAAGGTATGATTTCATTCTTTAGCCATGAGATTGATCGATTAAAACATAAATATATATCCATGAATGAAAATGGTCAGTTACTTTCTTATGACTAGTGTTTAGACTAGTTGACCAAAGAGTTGTCTATTTTACATCGGAACTAATGACAATTTACGAGTCTGTCTAACCGTCTCGATACGGATTGTTGAATTTCAAAGCAATGAGAGAGCCGAGACTCGAGTTCGAATTCCATTTGGGTTCGTTACGCGCAAATACTCTTGGGAAAGGTAATAATCCATCTTTCCTTTTCCCTTGCCCTCAGGCAGCACAGATTGTTCTCGGTGGTAACCAGTCTACCACAGAAAGTAACGGCAAACTACTGCGGAAAAATCTTCAGCCTATTCAGTCATGAATCGAAATAGACATGATCGCCCAAGCGTATATTACGTATGGCACTTAACTGACTGACTGATTCTATTAGTAGCATAACAATTATGGTACGAATAGTAGCTTAAAAATGTCTACTTTTAAAGGACTCTATCTGTAACAAGAACACAGTCAACGGTTGGCATTAAAAGATATAATCTGTTCCTACATATTTCGGATGACAAAATCAAAGAGAACGAAACAACTTTTTATAGGCATATGGATATGACTCATTGTTGATTTCTCTTGGCTGATTGATTCTCTGTCATTTACTAAGTAGAAAAGTGCTTTCTCTACATAAGCCGTCCGATAAATCACATCCGCGACTGGGCAGTTACAAAGTTAACGTTCTACACACGAGGCCCAAGTTGAAATCTCAATATGGTCGATTTTCTAGGAAGCAACGTTATGATATTATCGACGTCAAGAAACGATCACAGCGCGCGAAAAGTTACACCACAGAGCCTGAAAATATACTAAGCTCTGATAGCAGTCTCCGAAGGAAAATTTGGCTGCCGAAACTTGTCAAGCGTTATATTAATTATGTTTGCTTTGGAATAAAACCGTACTGTTTTTCTTTTTTTTAATAATTTCATCCCAAGCAAGGCGCTAATGCCACAAATGAGCAGTGAGCTACAGGGAGTGAAAGTGAAAGAGAAGATTGGGTATAGGGCGATTAAGAAAAAGGTCGAAAGATAAACGGTTTTCAAGAAAACAAAAAATGGCGATTGACGTTGCATTTAATTTTTGAAGATTGTAGCGGGAGTTAGTTTTATAGGTGGGAAGTGCGAGAAATATTGGAGTATAATGGCAGTTATATTTAGCTATTTCAGCAGTAAACCAGTGGGACCTATATGCCAAAAAATGGGCTACTACCGTCGTATATAGACAGGACATGTCTATTCTTTCCCAGTCTCGGCAGAATCCAAATGCATCTCCGTGTCTTTGTGGCTGAATTATTATTTTCCACCCTACAATCCGTTTCCCACATCCGAAAAGTCGCCAGTCTTCTAAATGCTCTATCGTTATTTCCATAATAATTGCGCAGAGGAACTAAACTGAAATTCGTCTAATCGGAACATCAGGGGAGAAAGCTTGCCGGATCAATTGCCATGAAAATATTTGTAGAAAAGACAGAAGGAAGCCACACCACCTCGATGGCAAATTGGCTGATATTGTGATGCCTGGTCAAGATCTATTGAATTACAGATTCGTTTTTGGATTGTGTCAAGAATCTCGAGATGTAGAGCAAAAGCATCAGACCAGAATTGCAAAAGTATTCAAGGGGAATTGTAAATCTGTAAATGTGCAAAAAGTTAGAAATACGAAAATTTTAAATTCTTGAATTATCTGTTATAAGTCATTTCTAAAAGAATTTGATGAGGTAACAAACGTGTTAAGATTAGATTTCAAAGAAAATAATTTTACACTACAGAGTTATTAATTCACCTTTGTAAGTTCAAATTTGCTCATCTGCAAGTGGTTATTTAGAAGTCTCGTTTTAGTTATTGCAATAGATAAACCTTACACCAATCAGAAATATTGATGACTGCTGACATAATTGTTCGTGACTGTAAAATCTGAGTGATATCAGTTCCTGTCCCAACTGAAAAATTGCTGTTTCTATGAAAAGAGGTTCTACAAAGAATTAACTAAACTATCTACAAGAGAAAAACAGAAAACTGTGCATTAATAGGAAATGTATTGTCACTCCCAGCATTTCTGAATGCCACATCTATTTTGATGGTTTAATATCACGAGTTGGAAACACAAGCCTCAAAATGTAATGCGGGCCTTTGTCAATTTTTCATTATTTAAAAAGGTATTCCAATCTAAATACATGGTTCGGGTACCACATTAAACAACAGATCACATGGCATTGTACAGATAACGTAGCCCAAATCTTACTTATTATAAAACGCAGATTGTGTGTGTGCGTGTGTGTCTGTACGTTTATATATTGTATCGGATTTCCTAAGTTTTTCAACCTATTTCAACAAAACTTCACAAGACTACGTAAAATTACCTTGCGGTGGTTCTGACAATGCCAAAAATCAGAAAAACACAATTGTTTTTGTAGGAAATCAATTTGAAAACACGATTAAGAGGCATTAATGAAAGGGGGACAACTCATATCGAGTTATACTTATTAATATCAAGTTATCGAGTTATACTTATCATAAAACCCAGGTTGGTTGGTTGTTTGTGTGTGTGTGTGTGTGTGTGTGTGTGTGTGTGTGTGTTCGTTTATATATGGGATAGGATTTCCTACATTTTTTAACCGACTTCAACAAAACTTCACTTTTTTGGGGCAGGTAGTGTTTCTTATTGTCTTGCACACTTTTTACTTTATTTTTACATTCAGAATGCTTTAAAAATTCGATTTACAAGACAATTGTTTATAATAAAATTCTATTCAATCGGTAGACTCATAACGATTGCAAACAATGCTTTTGTTTTAGTTTGGGTTTGACCAATTCGTTGAAGAAAAAAAAAAAAACTAATTTAGACATGAGTGTCCGTCAACCTTAAACAATAATCTTTACCAATTTTATTTTTCAGTCTTTATGATGGTCGATACTTGATCTGTTACATCCCCGGGCAACGCCGGGCTCTACTGCTAGTTATTATTAACTTCAGCATCACGAACAAATGAATTAATTTGTGAGAGATGTTAGGGTATATAATTTTTAGTTTGAATCTGGACACATTTTTTTGTAAAAAAAAAAAAAAAAAATAATTAGAGAATGACAAAACCAGCCCTGAAAATAGTTCGCTTCATCTCATATAAATCACGAAAGGCAAATGGATAAAATATTCAGGTTTTTCATAATGAATACATAAGTGTAGAATTCCGTGATAAACTAGAATGTAATTTTCACCAAACAACATAGATGAATGAAAACTGTGATGGTATCTTCAGTAAACAAATCACAGTAGAACATTCCAAGGATACCTAAACGGAAAAAAAAATACCTATTTTGGACAGAAACCCTTCAGTTAAAAAAAGATTGATGCAATCAATAAACAAATAAAAAAAGAGAATACAAATGGAAAGGAGATGACTAAACAATCATCATCAAAAAATAGCAAAAATTAGTTAATGGTCTGAGAAACCAATACTCCTTAAAAAAAAATTAGAAGGCAAATTAATGAAACCAAATAACATAGGTAGACAAAATGAAGAAATGTGAAGAAAAGTGAGTAAACACAATATCATCTTACAAATGAAACCAACATTGAAGAAATGTCCTAATCTCGAAAAACAATTCGAGTCACATTTCAACCGTAACCATAAAAAAACTAAAAATACCCATCGAAATAGTACATACACTAATATAACAAAAATTGTTACTTTAAGCTTTGAACCGTTCTATCTTAGAAATGATTAAACGTATCTTATTGGAATTCTCTGAGATTTTACTAACATGATTGGGCATACTTTAAGAAATAAGAATGTATATTCCTGGTCAAAATCTTAAGACCAGATACAAAAGGGTTAACAAATATAAAATACTCATACTTTAATAGAAACATATTTGCGAAACATCTATATTTAATTAGAACATATAGGCTATAAAAAAACAAATGTAAATTTTAAGCTTTTAAATGTAATTTAAACAAACACTAAAAAAAATTTTTGTTGGTCATAAAGATATGACCATGTATGAATTCTTTTAAAATTAGTCAGTGTGCTCATATCTTCCGGCGTTTAGTCATCTACTTAGCGCATTTCCAGCATTAAATTACATATAGTGAAATGGCTAAGGGTAAAATTTGAACCAAGTTCGAACAGGCAGGATTGTTGAACTTCAAAGACGTGATCTTTAGCAACGAGACATTGCAAAGAAATTGGCCGTAGCAGAAGTGTCATTGCGAACTTCATTAAAACTCCGGATGCGTATGCCTTAAAAAATCAAGCGGTGGCCCTAATAAGATATCACCATCTCAGGACGGACCTATTGGGCGACAAGATAAGATATATTCAAGCCTAACATCAAATCAGAGAAAAGCGAATACAGAGGCTGAATGAAGCTCTCGAACAAATAATTTAAATAAGGGTTTAAGGTTTAAGAACGTGAAACGACTGCAGGGGTCTGGCCTTGTTCGTCGCCATAAAACATCCCCTTTATAAATCTTCCGATTATCAAAGTTGGGATGGGGATAAATGAAGGAATATGTTGATTTCGTGTTACTGGCATGCAAAAGATATCCCTAAAGAAATTTTGTCAAAACGACACAGTGGAGGTGGATCAATTATGGTCTGGGGTTCATTTTCGTACAACGGAACTCTTATTTATATAGACATCTTAAGAAAAGCAATGCTAATTACTGAATGTCCTCGTCTATGTGGAAAAATCTGGATTTTCTAGTAGGACAATGTTGCAATCACAACGCTCGAAGGAGAATTTTTTTTTAATGGAAAATAACTTTCAGCTTTTGAGTCATCCACCGTGCTCTCCAGATCTAAACCCAATTGAGAATGTATGAGGATGGATAGCAAATGATGTTTATATACATGGATCACAATTTGAAACGGTGGATGCTCTTCGTGCTGCAGTTTATGCATCCTAGGCGAGCATCCTAAGCACTCTTATGCTGAAGTTAATAATGAGTATGGCAATACCAATTTCCAGTGTAATTCGCAAAAATGGATGATATACACAATATTAAATTATCGTTGTGACTTATTTGTTCTGTATTTTCTATTTTTATTTTCATGGTCTTATCTTTATGACCATTCAAAAAATCATTTTTCAATGTTTTTTTTAAATTAATCAATTAAAAGCTTAAGTTTTTTACTTGGTTTTTGATAAACTACAACCATTAGGCATGGGACGCGAAAATAGAACAGTCTACACCAGCGAGCGAAATAAAGGGTTCAGCTCGACATTTGAACGACCTGAAGAAAGCCGGAAACGTTGTGATAAATATGGCAAAAAAGATGAGGACAATAGTCCGAATAATGAATAGTAATAAACTATATTTTCGAATTAAATGTAAATGTTTCGCAAATATATTTCGATTAACGTAACAGTATTTTATATTTTTAACTTTTTTGTATTTGCTTTTAAGATTTTGACCAGGAATGTATAAATATTAGGGTGGTGCAAAAATAATGTCGTTTTCTCACATATGTTACTTTTATATATGATTTCTGAATTAATTCATTTATATATATAGCCATGTTATATATCATTTTGAAGCGCGTTTTTCACTCTATCGAATCGTGTTATTCGTTACCGTTCTCAATCTCTTCATTCATTTTTTTTAGGCTTTTCAACAGCATGGACAAAATTCAAATCCGCATGATTTTCTTGTTCCAGTTCAAACTAGGCCGAAAAGCTGCCGAGACAGCTTTTGATATCAATGATGCGTTTGGCCCAGGAACCACTAACGAATGTGTGGCACAACGGTGGTTCAAGAAATTTCGCAATGGTGAGGAGAGCCTCGAAGATGAAGACGATCGCGACCGGCCAACTGCGGTTGATAACGAACATTTGAAAGCCTTAATTGAAGCCGATCCTCGCAAAACCACACGAGAAGTTGCTGTTGAACTCGAGGTCGACCACTCAACAGTCGTTCGCCATTTAAAGCAAATATGGAAGTCAAAAAGTTGGATAAATGGGTGAACGATAATCAAAAAAATCGTCAAAAACGACATTATTTTTGCAAGCGAAGAATCGTGATTACATCGATCATAAGCGAAAATGTACATCATGAATTAATCATAGCTAAGTTTTGACAAAGAGAAATGTTCTGGCAATTTTTTTGTATTCCAGGTACTGTGTTTCCTTCAGTGTTTGAAGCTGAAGCGAGAACAAATACTCTATTTTGATATTTTATTTACTAGCCTCCTTAGCCGTCTTTATTCGCCCCAGGACAGCAGTGGCGCGAAGTAGCACAGAGTTAGCAAACCTTGCGCATACACGTGAACCAAGGGCAAAAACTAACCGGTCTCTCCGTCTATTGTCATATTAGCATTCGACATTCCACCAACATTCCTTCTTGAATGCAACGAAGAAGGTGGTACAGCAGAGTTTGTGCTCGAAACACTTAATAATAATAAGCATTTAAATATATATATTTATATATATATATATATATACATATATATATATGACGTCATATATTACGAAATGGACAAGTCCGACAATTTATTTATTAAAGACATTTTTTATGTTTAACGTTCTTTTCATAGATGCAAGTATTTAAGTAAATGCTCTGTTTATAATAAACAGTATTAAATAACATTTACCGGCCTCAATGTCCGAGAAATTTTCATAGAAAATATTCGTCCTTGGACAGGATTCGAATCTGCATCCTATACTATACTATAAAATTTTTTTGGACATTCAGGCCGGTAAATGTTATTTAATACTGTTTATTATAAACAGAGCATTTACTTAAATACTTGTATCTATAAAAAGAACGTGAAACATAAAAATGTCTTTAATATATATATATATATATATATATATATATATATATATATATATATATATATATATATATATATATATATATATATATATATATATATATATGTCATCGTCAGAGTAGCTACTACAAAAAATTAAAAGTCTTAAATCAGTATGTTAAGACTTTTTCCTAGACAGAGCAATAGCTGAAATAGATCATGTAACTTTATATTTCTTTTAATGGTTTCCAATCACAGTACAGAGAAAGCTTTCTTTTAGGCAAAATAGATACAGAATGGTTTTGATCAATATAATTTAAATTATTCTTTATACACTTCATCTCGTATCTAAAATCATCACTTTCCGGAATTTATTTTTAGTCGGGGTGGATGTGTTTTTCATTGTAAGGGTATACTGGTGTCCTTGTCCTAAGTAGTTGCTAAGATAGTCGATGGCGGATTGGTATGACATCGAATTCGCTATTATTTAAAAATATGTGTAAATTTTGAGGGAACCGTATGGGATTAATATTTTATCGTATTCGCTATAGTGCAAGACAAATCATTACGACTGAACCTCGGACTGGCTTACGGTCGCATCACATTAAAACGTATGTTCCCGTATGATCAACCGTTAAGGATCGTTGATTCTTGTCAGTCGCTAGATGACTGACCATTTGGGAATATCAGGGGGTGTAAACCTGGATGTGTGGGTGGTGCAATAGTTAAACGCTTGGAATTGTTAATCGGATAGCCGGGTTCCAATTCCTGTTTTTTTTTTCCCCATTATATTAGCTTATGCGCAAATACAATGGGAAAAGGTATGAATCCATATTTTCTCCACCACCTGCTATTGGTTAATTAGTAAAATATGCTTCCCAAAACGATTATTATGTGAGAAAATATATATTACAATCTAAAATATATATTCCGGCTTTATAAAACCTGCAAAAGTTTGATGAACCGAACAAAAAGAATCGATCTATCAACAAATCACGAACATTTAACCCGAGTTAGTGTGAAATGATACGCAATTATATCAAGATTGTGGGCACATGGCCGAGTGGTTAGAACGTTCGCATTTTGACAAGAACCGTGTTCGAATCTTATCATGGTCGATTTGTTAGGAAACAGATTTCTTGATGTTATCGGAGAGCAGGTGTCGATCACAGCGTGCGGTACTTTTGGAATGTGCCTGAAAACCATACCACAGGTTGGTCCAAGCCTTGTGAGTGAAATTGGGTAGACGAAGCCCTTGGTTGCCGTCGATAGCTGTGCTAGCACAAAGTCACAAATCATCGTGGCCGAAGGCTTAAGGGTGCTGGCTTTGTTCAAATTGTTTCCCAGAAAATGTAACTAAGGTCTGCTCAGCATAGTTGCATTATAAACCACAGGTGGGCTTCGCTGGTTTTTGACAAGTACAAATGTGTCTGATCAAGCTTCTGCAAAAGAGGTTGGCTATCCGCCCTACTAGAAAGGTATCCTCGAATACGAGTGGTCATCTATATCATGACTACTCATCTAGATTAGTGTGTGTCTCACTGACGCTTGCCGTAAGATGCATATCAAAAGTTGACTATTATTATAATCAAACGTTATTGGGTTATTATTCCATTTAAAAGTATCCTTATTAGGAACTCTGTGAAAATATGCTTCAATAGCTCCTAATATATTGGATAGGATTCATCGTAATTTGTCTTCTGGTAAGTTATTGGGTAAAATAAGCGTATTTTCTTCATGAGGACCCAGCTCTTATGCAGAAAGGCTTTATCGCACTTTTTAAACGACTTTAGTGTATATCAGTCATACCCAATCCATGGGCATCCTTTGTACAGAGTAGAACGTCAGCTGGATCTTACTGGCGTGGCCCAACACAGGTCAGAATTGGGCAATAGTAGTTTCTACCCATGCGTATATTTGTAAAGCCTAGCTTTGTTTCATATTTGTTTTTTTGTTTTTTTTTTCTTCATCGGCAGAATTTGATAAGAATCATTTCCCTTATCTTACCTAAGTAGACAACAACTGTACACGAGTTTATGTTAGTTGACAGAAGATGGACAAAGAAGGATGGTAAAGTGGTAATGGTGTTACTTAGAGCAGAAAATAAAGACAGGGAGTTGTGGAGTGCAATGGGTGATTCGTCCCTGATGAACAGCGAACATAGCACAAAATTCTATTTCACCCTTCCTTCCTTCCTTCCTTCCTTCCTTCCTTCCTCTTATACTTTAATAGTTTATTTTGTATTCTCACCCGTATAGTTGTATCGTAGGAGCCGCTGATGACGATGTTCTGCGTAAAGAAACGCACACACCACACACCACGCTGATGACCGTAAAACGTCTTCTGCAGGTTTCCCGTGTAAATGCACCAAATTCGCACTGTCTTGTCGGAACTTCCACTTGCTACTCGATCTGTACTTAAATCCAACGCTAAAACCCTGAAACACAATGAGAATCATAAAATAAGTCGAAAGTTTTCGGTTTGTATTTTCAAGTTATTCTAGAAAACATTGGGAGAGACAATAAAGTGTGTTTCTTTTTTATCCGAATAAAAATTAAACTTCACGGAAATAAATCTAATTCTTTTCAAATTTTCTACTTTATTTCTTAACATGATCAAAAATCAATGCTAATTTTTTTTTCTCGTTAAAACATTCTATTCACATGACAAAATCTTCTGGTTTGGTTTAATTTGTTTCGTTTTAAGGCATATCAATCTCAATGGGCTATTTAATGCCAACAAAATTTTAATTTTTGGTAATATTGTTTTCCAAAAATCTATTTCTAGTAATATTTTTTCCTTCAGAAATCTATTTCTGGTAATAATTTTTCTGGTAATATTCTTTTTCAAAAAAATTACCAGCAATAGTTGGTAATATTTTTTTTTCTCAAAATGTTTAGCTGATAATAATTTTTTTCAAAAATTTATTGCTGGTAATTTTTTTTTTACAATGTATTTCTCGTAGTAAAACCTATTTTTGCACTTACTCAATGTTTTGACCCTAGTTTGGGGGTCAACCACCAGCCTACAATTAGAACAAGTACTACGACCACCGGTCAGGGTAGATCTGGAAACACCAGCAACCAATACGTGGTTCCATGCTCTACACGCATCTTACGCAATTTGTTGAATTCAGTATGACCTTTTTTCCGTTGTGTAAAAATTTTCCTTCTTTCCAGACGTATTCAGAAATCGAGTGCAATATTATGATATCTGTGTTATTATTTATCGACTTGAACTATGAGTTGAACTGTTTATTTTCGGCAACATTATTCTCAGTGCTAGTTGATAACACGAGTATATTCTAAATAATTTAATTCACTTCAGCAATATATACACGTGATAATATTTCTGCTCATTCTACTAAATCAAACGCAAAAACTTTTCCTCAGATTATAAAAGTCAGACTTCGTTTTAGGCAAAAACTCAACTTTAATTTTATAGGAGATAGGTGGTCCATAATAAGTTGCATGCTGAACTGTAGAATACTTATACAAATATAACAGTTATAGGAAGCAGTTTAGCAAAAATGGAAACAATTCGAATCATCATTCTTAACGAAAAATTGTGCTATTTTTAATCACATTATTTGATGCTAATAGGAAAAATAAATATTGTTAATCTGACTTGAAACATTAATTTTTATTTAAGTATAAATACGGTAAATGATTTTATTCTAAGAAATAAATTTGAAAACGTTGTATATTTTGCTGACATTGAAACAGAACAATGAAAATCAGAATTCAGTTGCATCCTGCCATTAATATTTAGAAAAGACAAACAGAAAATTATTACTCGTTGTTCGCTAGTCCTTTTATGTTTCTCAAACGAATCTAATAAATAAAGCGAGAAAAGTAATGATGTTTTAGATACATAAAGTCAATAAAGTAGGTCAATAAGCCCGGAGGCTATGATGAAAAGAATACTTAATTAAAACCATAAATATATTTGTTTCAAAAACCTTCTTTTACAAAAAACATATCACTTTTTTATGAATCACATAAAAAGGAGTTTACAGAAGAAGCAGTGAAAAATGTCTGTCTAAGGAATTTCTGATCACTTCATTCTCTCTCTCTCTCTCTCTCTATATATATATATATATATATATATATATATATGTGTGTGTGTGTGTGTGTGTGTGTGTGTGTGTATTGTTTTTCATAAACATTTATTTTGGGTAGCCTGACGATGATAACATGAAGCTTTCGAAGGTCATTATTGCTCTACAGTTACAACAGATCCATCTGACAACAATTTTATACATAAATATCGCATTATTCAATCTTTTGTTAGTAAGTCATTGCTCATATTAAGTCTGTTAACGAAGAGAATTCGCCATTAATTACATTAATATTACTGATTCATTGTATGAAAGCTCTTCATAATATATATATATATATATATATATATATATATATATATATATATATATATATATATATATAGGAATAAGGTATGTTTAGTCAACAAGTATTCGTCCAGACAAGTTTGATAAAAAACAACCGAGGTGGTCCGCATGCTTAATTTTTTTTCATGGGTCTTGGAGTATTTTTTTTTTTTTAATATTATATGCAACAGCAATTGTCAACTTTTTCTCAATGAATCCTGGTTTTAATGTCCTCTCTCTCAATAATAACGCTTTGTAAGTTTCTTTTATTCTCAGTAACTCCTTGAATCTTAGAGTGCTTATCACCTTGTTTGTGTCCAATATAAAATAAATGTTATTTCTTTCTATACAATTAAGTGCAAAGGTGTTTTCTTATGAGTATATAAATCTTTCAACTCACGTAAACAAGTAAAATTCATTCAGCAGTCTTAGAAGGAAGGAAGGAAGGTTTTGATATGGATAAATGTTTATCTATAGTGGCTTTTCTTAAAATATTTTATATTCTCTTGACCTTTTTATCATAAATTTCATTTCCTGTCGATTACATTTACTGATTTTTTTTTCTTTTTCTTCTTGTAGTCTCTAGCGTATAATATTATGCATTATTTATTTCCAATTCTGAGCTCATAAGATATAAAAAAAAAATAACGTCGATTTCAGGATATTTCGGACATGTCTGGAGACTTTGAAATTAGAAATACGTAGGCAGATAGAAAGAGATAGAGAGATAGAAAGAGAAGAGACAGGTCTCATTTAAAATGCAGCAAAAACTGTATGACCAGTACCAATACATTTTTAAATATAGAAAAATGTAAATATATATAGAAATAATATCATTCACCTGTCACGTTTCATTAAACCTTAATTCACGTTTTTAGTTTAATTCAAACCAAAATGATTTTATTCACACGTGAAGTAATCATTTAGGAGTTAAAAATAAGTTTAAAAACAGAAGTCTAACCATCAATGAATATATATTCCTTAAAAAGTGTAATCAATATATTTTATATAAATTGTTTCTGACATGGGCAGTCATATATATTATAATTAAATATTTATATAATATTTATTTATATAATATATATATTATATAGTAATATATTAGGTTGGTGCAAAAATAATGACGTAATAATGACGTAATAATGTCGTTTTTCGACGTGTTTTTTAACGTCAAAAAACGACATTATTACGTCATTATTTTTTGCACCAACCTAATATTATTATATATTATATTATGCATTATTATATATAGCAGATGAACACTCGTCCTGAGGACAGAGAAATGTTAGTTCTGCTACAAATTCTCTGTAAATCCACATTTTCGGTCTTACACCTTCAGCATGACATCTGCTTTCTGAATTTCTTTTTGTCAGTATTTGTCTATTGAATTTTCTACTCTAGGCACACCCATTTAGAGATGAACAGGTGGGAATCATTTGAATAATATTATAATGTTTGTATTAATAATACTACTACTACTACTACTAATAATAATAATACATTAATTAACATATTAATTGAGCAAATTTACTTATTTTGTCATTCATATAATTTATGACAGTTTCGAGAAAATCTAATTATTAGGTTGGTGCAAAAATAATGTCGGTTTTTGATGTATTTTTTAACGTCAAAAACCGAGATTTCTGCACCAACCTAATACATTAAATTGAACAATACCTTAAAGTTTAGTCTTTGCTTGTATATTTTTCTGTTGTGTGAAATGTCAGACGACAATGATTACTACGAACGCTGCAGTAAATAAAAAAGTAAATAACGCCGTCTAGCATTAAAATTATAGAATTCTATAATGGTAATAGTGAGATTATCAGCTTCTTTAGCAGTAAACGTTCGACTTTCCTAGACCAAACAATTAGCATTACTGTTTCGTTTAAAATTTTAAAATTTTCCTAGAAGAGTTTTTCAGGGAAATAGATTTTTCATTTTTTTTTTTATTAAGGGCATGTGCGCTTTTTTAAAAAAAAGTACAGTTCTAGAAGCCATTAATTTTACAATTTATATAAATAGTAATAATCATTTCGAAAACCGGGTGTTATCGTAGAACTGCTGCACAGGTGAGTATCTGACCAGAAACGTTCATATATCTGGACAGGAACAACGTCCAGGTACGGAGTGTCTTGATCAAAGTAAGCGTGGCGGAACCCATATCCAAACCACATTCGATATCGTTCGACTTGAATGCTCGCCTTAGTTTATGGAATCTTGGCTGGTGATTTCATAGGAAAAATATTTGTTCTGGCCGTTAACTTCATTCTTGGAATCCCTCAGCTGTGCGATGACATTAAACTCCTGCATATACAACCAGTAATTCAATCTGGCATGCAGATTTAGCCATCAGCTAATCGAAACTAACTGTATTTATTGTTTCTTGATTGAAGTCCTTACTGCTGAGTACCACGGAACCACTACAAAAAATCACTGAATTCAGTCAAACTTTATTCTTGTCTAACATCGGAGTAAACGAATTGCCGTCAAATATAACTGTGGTTGTTGTTGTTATTATTATTATTATTATTATTATTATTATTATTATTATTATTATTATTATTATTTGTGTATGTTATTACAAAACAAAGATTCGTCACGCCTCATCTACAAATTACAGATTACGTCCTATTCGTTAAATAATTATTAAAGGATAAGTAAATAAATAATTAAATCAATTACGTTGGCACATGCGCGCCAAATATATAAGTTAGGAAATACAATGTGTTCAAAAATATCTAATAAAATAACCAGGAGAAATGACACTTGTTTTCTTAGAGAAACGATGAATACCAATTTAAATAATGAATAAACAAATTGTGACCAAGAAGATATATATTTTTTCATTTTAATAGGTAAGTAAATTATATATATATATATATATATATATATATATATATATATATATATATATATATATATTAAATTATTTATTTAAAAATATGATTCCAACAAGCTACATAAGAGTTCTCATGTTTTTTTTTGAATAACTTATATCTGAAATTTACGTGTTTTAATAGCATATACATTATTGAAATTAAAATTTCCATGGTAACGGCTAGAGCGATTGTTTAAATTTTGAAACATGAGAATTCTTATGTAGCATGTTGGAATCATAGTTTTAAATAAATAATTATATTTATGCTCTACTTTTGTATCGAGCACTATTTTTTTTTAAATAATAACAAAAATACTAAATAACTTCTTTCCTATTTTCTATATATTTTCACAGACACACACACACACATATATATATATATATATATATATATATATATATATATATATATATATATATATATATATTTAGATTAAATTTATTATGTATTCATATATAGTAAACCTCGTATCATTTGAACTCGTTTATTGTTAGCTTATTGTCAGAATTTCTGATGAACTAAAACACATAAAATTTACATAGGGTTTAAGTTGAATTACTATATATATATTTTTTTTTTATATTTCCTTGTTTACTTAATCAGTTTACAACAGTTAGCTGAAACGATATAAATATATCTAAGTTATTTAATGCGACAATGGGATTTAAATATTTTATATTTCCGAGCAATTCAAAAGTCAGGCAGCAATGAACACTCAACAAAAAAAAAAAAAAAAAAAAAAAACAAGTATAAAATACAAAACGTGAAAACAGAAGAAACCTGATAACGCTAAATTGTTCAGACATTTCAATATTCATAAGTCTAATTCAAACAGTAAATTGCTTTAAAAAATGCAGTTTTTCTCGTTCTGACGAGATTTGTATTTTTGAAAAATGTTGTTACTCCGATAATTTTCATTCCAAATTTTGCAAGATTCTTTGTTGATATGAGGGGATAATCACGACAGAAGACAATCTGCACAGTTTTTCCAATATGCATATGCATGCACACACACACATGCACACATACATATACGCACATACACACAAAGACAAACACAGTGCTGTTCGATAAAAGTGGCTCACCTGATTTTGTTTACTTTAAAAAATGTTCTCCTATTATTTTTAGCGTCAAAGTAATTTTTAATCTTACTAATATAAAGACCCCTTCTCGATCACCAAGTAAAAAAGTTTACTCAAGCTAAGGTATTCTATTGATAATTATAATTTTGGATATAAATGAGATTTAAGGAAAAACTCCGTGCAAAGAAAAGTGACTCGCTTATTTGCTGCAACTAGTAATCAATAGAAACATAACCGAACAGTTTTAAATAAAGGATAATAGAGGTATTATTTATTTATAATAGGTAATGTAGTTCG
The DNA here is from genome assembly GCA_963932145.1 of Acanthosepion lycidas. Classification (NCBI taxonomy): domain Eukaryota; kingdom Metazoa; phylum Mollusca; class Cephalopoda; order Sepiida; family Sepiidae; genus Acanthosepion; species Acanthosepion lycidas. Next base: position 50,877,441 of record OZ010581.1, on the reverse strand, counting down.
AAATATTTAATAATCTGTGGGTTCTCCTTTATTTTGAATAAACTTTTCAACCCTTGTTGGCATTGACTTGATTAGGTTATGGCAAATCTCATCTCCAAGCATTGAATTCCATTCGGATATGAAATTCGCAATCAAATCCTCTTTATTGCTCAAATGATTTCTCGAGAGCTTGCACTTTATAATGCTCCATAAGTTTTCTATGGTGTTGAGGTCAGGAGATTGGGGCGGCCATGTCATAACACTCACCTGCTTTTCATCAAATTATTCCTTCATCAATTTGGATTTGTGACAGGAAGCATTATCCTGCATAAAAATGAGCTTGGTGGGATCGATTTGCACCCTTTCAGTAGAAGGGAGCAGACAAGACTCTAAAATTCTCTTGTACTTCTCGCTCCTGAGGATCTTTTCAATAGGTTTTAAGAAACCAGTTCCATGAAAAGAAAAGCTTCCCCAGAACATTATACTGAACGGATGCTTGACAGTACTTACTGCTAAATTCAAAGTGCTTTCTTCTTCGGATTTTAGATCGCTAATCCTTTGAATTTAGCTCAACTTTCGTTTCATCGGAGAAGAGAACATTCTTCCAGTCTTCTACGGTGAAATTTTTGTAATAGTGAGCCCATTCAAGTCTCTTGGCTTTGTTGGCTTTGCTTATTAGCGGTTTAAACCTTCATGTACAAGATTTAGCCTTGTTCTAACAGGCACTGACGGACTGTTAAAGAGGCAAGACTAACTCCATTGCTCTTCGCTTAGACTGGCTGCAATTTCTTGGCTAGTTATTGTCCTATTCTTCGCAACTTATCTCTTGATTACACTGCCAATATTTTTTCTTTCGTCCTATTGTTTCCTTCCTTGGAGCAGGAGTGGCATCATTTTGTGCCCTAAGTACTCGAGAGACAGCTGATTGTGAGGCTGTAGCAATTTCTGCAATTTCTCTCGTAAACTTGCCTGCTTTTGAGAGGGCAATAATAGATGCATTAGGTGGTTCTATAGAGTTTTTTCCTGAATCTCGTTTATATACAAATTTATAATTATCAATAGAATACCTTAGGGTGAACAAAATCGTTCCTAGGTGGTCGGGAAAGGGTCTTTATATTACTAAGATCAAAAATTATTTTAACCCAAAACAATAGAGAAAAAATATTTTAAGTAAAAATAATCAGGCGAGTCACTTTTATCGTACAGCTGTGTCTGTATATATATATATATATATATATATATATATATATATATATATATATATATATATATATGTGTGTGTGTGTGTGTGTGTGTGTATATATGTATATATATATATGTATATATATATATATATATATATATATATATATATATATATATATATATAAAGGCAATAGATTTTTTTGACAATACAACAGATTATTACCACTTTCAAAGTCATCTTGATAGATACTCAGATTTGAGTTTTTGCTCTATTTATTCATTAAACAGTATTTTTTTTTAAAATATGATTACTGAAATATCCCGGTCGGGTGACTGTTTAATAAATAAATGGAGCGTCTACTTAATTATGAGTATCCACTAAAAATATTGTTTAAAAAGACATATATATATAGAGAGAATGGCTATAGAACCCAGTCCGACCTGTGAGGGAGGAAGAGGATGCATACCTTTCCCAAGTAAGGTGTTTGTATCTTTCATCAAAGTGAATGTTATACTCCCCACTGGAATTCAAACTCGGCTCTTCAATTCTTCAATCCGACCCGCCATCCATTACTCCATCATGCCTCCGGCTGACCTAGCGTAACTAAGACTGGGACTGATTTTACTAGAAGAATCATTACTTAAAAATAAACTAAAAACCCTGTAGATAGCTATGTTCAAACAAGTTCTGAAGAATATCACACATTGATGAAGCAGAAGATTACTTGAGAAACTAGGTAGGCAGTTCACTTTCAATTTTACACATTAAAATAACAACGTCATTAGCTGTTGTGTATATACAAAAGAGGTTTAACTATTTTTCTCTTTAAATAATCGTTTTGAGTCATTTTTAATGCATTTTCTGAAACTATTGATTATAATATTATCGAATTATAAAATACAGAAATGTGGCTACATTTGGCAATAATAAATGTTCTAAATAATATTATTAAAAAGGTGGTTAATCCAGGCATCTGTATATTTGTTTCTCGGTTGTCAACAAAGTGATTATCCTAGCAGTGTTGAACAGAATTATTCTTTTCAATACAAAAATTCTGTTTCCAATAAACTTAGAAAATAAATAAAAAATAAAGATAATTGAACTTTAAATGAAGATAACAAAAATGTAAGAAGTGTAGAAACGCACTGTAATCGATAAAAAAAAACAAAAAACGTTGGAGCCGGTTTAATTTGATTTTCAAAATTTTGATGCAGTTATTAAGCCGCCATTTGTTTTTAAAGAAAACGAAAGATGGGAAAATGTTACAAAATAAACCAGAATAATGATGTGATGAATATCAAACGTCGTTGAAAGTAAACAGTTACAAGAGAAGAAAGACGTGGGGAGATAGATAAAAGGAATACTAATTAAATGAATCTTTGATGGAAATTGCCCAAAATAAATTAAAAAGGAGCGGAACAGACAGTAACTAAAAAATGGCAATTCGGTCTAACATTATTTATGGCCTCGATTTCGGTGTATTGTTTATGGTTAAAGCGAAATTAAATAAAATAAAATAGCATCATAAACAACAGGAGAAACAACCAATCAAAACTTTTATAGAATGGACATATTAGCCTCATTACTTATAGTTTAATTTAAGGTTACTTACGAAACATAGCATCATACAGATCTCTAAGCCTGCCATTCATCCATGCTTATAATATTGCTGCTACATATAGCGCGGTGTTCCTGTGATTTACTTTGTTCTCCTTGATAACACCCAAAGAAGAGTTAGCAATATTATCGGTCCTAATCTGGCCACTTGGAATCAAAACTATATCCGCACATCATTTATACACCAAGTTACATATTCACAAGTAATCTTTCTTAATGTCATTCAAAAGGTTCAGAGGGACTTTTATGCATAGAGAGATTCAGTAAAACACGTAAAATTCTAGACGAGAGAGGAAAGGTGACATTTTTTTCCTGTAACCACGATTTAGGGAAGGTTCTCAATTACAAAACGTTCCCAGACGTTTTTATATCCGATACGAACTAGGTATCAATTTAAATCGGCAGAATCTCAACATGAAATCTATTATCGAAATAATTCCTCAGCGTCTTTCGTTCGATCCAGAAAAAAACAACTCTGAAAACAGAAGCTACAGTTTACAAAGGAAATGTAAAACAGATATGCACCGATATGTACACACAGGCTGCACATTGAATAATTATTGTGCTTTAAACACTTTAAGTCCATCGGCTGAGTTATGGAGGCTCATATGTCTAGGTAGATGTAGAAACTGGTAAAAAAGAGTAGATATAAACAAACATGTAGACCGGGACCCCTGCTATTTACCTTAAGCTCCTTGATAGAATCCAAAGAAGAATCAGCAATATCATTGGTCCTGATTTGGCGTCTAGACTTCAGTCCCTTTCCCATCGCCGTAAGGTTGCCTCGCTGTTTCTTTTCTATAGATGCTTTCATAATAATTGATTGAATGAGCTCTTCGCTATTGTACCTCGAATTTTTTAATGTAACCGCAGTTCTAGACTAGTGTCGAGATGTCATCAATTTACAGTTACCGTAACTTCGATGCTAACAGATGATTTTCTCGCACTTATCGCTTGTGAAAATTCCTTCCAGCTCCATGCTTTGATTTTCAAAAATGAAAACGTAATTTCAATCGCTATCTACTGTTCCCTTGCTTACCCTTTTGTTCTCGATTATTAGTAATGTTTCTGTTTATAAGTTTTCCACACCCAGTCACTCCTAGTTTCTTACTGGCTTTATTGTCTTTCATGGAGAGAAATCAGTTAAAAATAATGTTATTTGTTAACAATTACTAAGTATAATGTTAGTAAAATATACATAAGATTAAGTCAGGGTTAATATAAACATACTAGCAGTGATTGTGATAAAAAAAGGTATTAGCACCTTTTGGAATAAGATCCTTATAGTATTGAAAATTATGTTTATGTAAAAGTCAAGCCGAAATATTTGCGGCAAGAAAGCTTGATTCGTTTTATAAGACTCATCAACTTTTTCAGGTTATTAGAAATAGAAAATAGTTTAGAATTACTATTTGAGATAATAATGGTTCGCTGGTAAAATTCTTACTAATTAACCCATATTTGAGGGGAGAAGAGAGAGATTCATACAGTTCCCAAAGATATTTGCGTGTAAGGGAATATAGCAAGCCTAAGAAAAATCCAATCTCACCTCTCTGATTAACAATTCAAAGCCATTATCAATTACACCTCCCACGCACCCAAGATTACAGCACCAGGTATTCATAAACAGATAGTAATCTAGGTACTGACAAGGCCCGACGATGATTTTGCCCTGTCGGCTGCGGCTGTAGAATACGCCGACTGCACCTTAGCAGAGGGGCAATACCCCACCCCAATGGAGCGTCCCAGGTATGAGGATAAATTGCATCCGCGCCCAGAATAAGAAGATAAACTACGTCCAACAGCAAGGCCTCTGATAAGGAGGTTTTGAGGAGCGTGTAACAACCTCTTAATTGCTGGTATTCCCAGGTCCACCCTGACCCGGGTTCGTAGTACCTCTTAGGGTCCCATCTATGGGAAAATAGTTAACCCCGAAACTGAGGTAAAAAGTATTATAAAGTGTAAAAATAGGTTTTAATACCAGAATACTTTTACCAGCATTATATTTTTGAAAAAAAAACAGTGCCAGCAATACGTTTTCGATATAAGAGAAACCCGGATATAAGAGAGATTTTCTCTGGTCCCAAATTAGAGCCATACTTACCTAAACAAAATAGACCAAACCGGGATATAAGAGAAACTCGGATATAAGAGAGTTTTTATCTGGTCCCACATTAGAGCCATACTTACCTAAACAAAATAGACTAAGCCCGGATATAAGAGAAACCCGGATATAATAGAGATTTTCTCTGGTCCCAAATTAGAGCCATACTTACCTAAACAAAATAGACCAAACCGGGATATAAGAGAAACTCGGATATAAGAGAGTTTTTATCTGGTCCCACATTAGAGCCATACTTACCTAAACAAAATAGACCAAGCCCGGATATAAGAGAAACCCGGATATAATAGAGATTTTCTCTGGTCCCAAATTAGAGCCATACTTACCTAAACAAA